>JAOXNX010000026.1:14301950-14320972 GCA_028566075.1 Solidago caesia | reverse complement strand
ACAGGATTCCTTGCTTCTTAAAGAAGTAGGTCAAGTATAGCAACCCACTCTTAGGGAACAAAATCAGATGACCTAAAGAAAACAAGAAAAACAAAGGAAGAGAATACAATACAGTGCTATGAGGAACGCAGCGGAAGAAACCCCAAATCACCACAAGAACAAGATGATTAAAGAAACTTAATCACCCCAAGAATCGATCGCGGATCAAAAAACCCCAAACCCTAATTTCTCAAAATTAGGGCAAATAATACCAAATCGAAAAAGCAATCGGAGCAGTGATCAGATGATCATGCGCTGCTCTGATACCATGAACAGAAATAGAAATCAAAGAGATTAATCTCAATTAATCACCAATAATCTTCTATGAACAAATCTGAATTTCAAACCAAGAACCAAAGATCACAACTGCTAATCAGATATGATCCACTCAACTTAAGATGTTGAATGTGCTATTACAAAATATTAATCTAACTCTAGAATTTTAGTAATGAAAGAATACAAAGAATTATAGAGAGAATTGATGAATATTATGGTTGCAGTATATCGATCTGGGTAGATACATGAATATATATATATATAAAGCCTTGGCACACTTCTAGACCCTTCTTTCCTTCAGATGTACAGAACAGCCCTTATACTTTGTTTGACTTTGTCTTTCATAACCCTTTGACCATCTTTTCCTCATAAGCAGTCCTGCAATCAATACTCAACCACAACTAAGAACCTTACATATACAATGAGAATAAGATTATCATTATTCTTAACATTATATCTCATAACTTCATTTTCTAATTCAATATTTGAATACAGACTGATTTAGGTTGACCAAAAGAGAACAAGACTGGGAGTTACTCAACAAGGATGCAGCCTTGATGCATGTCACAGAGAAGAGCCTAACGATAAAAGTTAAACATCTGCGCTTGGAGAATCATCAGTTGCAGAAAGACCATGAGTCCAAACTGGATGCAGTTAGGGAAGAATCAATGACCAATGCTCTCCAGAAAATGCTAAAAACTCAGATTTCCATGGGCAATAAGGCCAAAGATGCAGGCTTCGAGATATTAGAATGGGACATTGCTTTGTGGGAGAAAGAGCTTCTCGCGGTTAGTGATGATGTCCCAGTAGATGAGGTTATGCAGGAAGTTGAGGAGATGGCTGAAGCAGTTGCAGAAGAGGGTACAGAGGATGGTGCAACAAAACGGAACGCATAACAGGAAAATGAAGGAGCGGTTCCAATAGGCGATGAAGGTAAATTCGACCATGCCTAAGCCCATATTTTAGCGTTTTTTAATATCTAGTCTATAAGGGTTGTGGCATGTTTGAACAATACTTAATTGGGGAAAAGGTTGACCCGGAGCGGTCAACCCTGGTGGATGTTTTAGCCAAATGTTTTATGTTGGCCATTTGAGCTCTTTTCTTTTGAACGTTTATGAACAGCTGAATCTAGTATTTTCGATATCTTATTCTACTAGTATATCTAGTTTCCTATAACTTAGAAGTATCTTTCTTATACTAAAGGCTATTTATGCAGGTGTAGCACTTTGACTATGAAAGTCGTAGCCTACTTATTCATTCTTAATTTATCTAAAATCCTTTAGCAATGGGGAGATATTAATCCAAAAAACACTTTATTTCCATAGTTGATTTAAGTGGCTCTAGAATAATTAAGAACGTGTCCCCAGTTTTAACGAATATCTTCCAGAGATCATGGCTATTTTCAAATTTGAACTCTAGGTGCGGATTACTCGGCTGAAAACTTAAGATCTAGTTGAGATTTAGATCTTTAACTCTCTATATATTAACCACATTTACTCAGTTGTTTTCCAAAAGCAATGGGCTCTTATTCAAAGAATATGGCATCTTTTCTGCCTATTGAGCCAAAGGTAGAATTGAGTGATCAGCCGCGAAAGAAACAAAAAGGCTTTCTTTGAACAGAAGGGTTTAGTAGATATCGAAGCTGAAATGACTATAGAAGTACTTGTATTTCAGTATACTTCAAGATCTTGCACAGACATTATATTTCATTCAACGTTAGTTTAAGATATTAAACCAAATTAAGGGAGGATACTCAGAGTTCAATATCTTGAAGATAGCCATTCGAAGAGCATTACGAATGCTAAGGTCGCACCCGTTCATATCCCTTTGGCTAACCCAATCGTCGATTCATACTCTGAAGATATCAGATAGTCAAGATCTTGGGAATAGAAATTCCATCCCAAACATAGAGATTCCTTCAATTTTTATTATTATCTTAAATTTGTTTACATGGAGCATTTGTGCTGATAACGTATTATAAAATAAATAAACAAAACAATAAAAAAGAGAACAATGATATAGTGAGAATATAGAATTATTTTATTAATCTCATGAACATGTGTGTATATATATAGGGGCTGGTTATTATAAAACAAGTATTAAAGTAAAACAAATAGGATACGATCTGGACCATTGGATCATAATAAAACTGATGCACGAAGATTCATATAACATAAGTATATACACTGATGCACGAAGATTTTCATGATGCACGACGATTTTCGGTTAATAGAAAATGATTGTTTTATTTGTTTTACTTTAATACTTGTTTTATTTTAACCAGAACCTATATATATATATATATATATATCAGATTAGACTTAAATTATTATGAGTTTTAAATTTATTAGTATATTTTTTAAAAACCTTTTATTACTATTAAAGATTGTTTATTTGGCCATAAACAATAATTTGTTGGTGCGATCGAGTATACGTAACCAGGTCTCCCAAATTTAACTTATAATTAAACTGTGTATTTTAATTTTATGGTAGATAAATTATAAATATATAATTAAAAAGGTTTACTAATTAATCGATTTGAAAAAAATAAAAGGTTATCATTATAAAACATCATAAGCAATCATCATAAGCCACGACATTTGAACAGTGTTTTACCCCTTTATTTGTTTCAAATTTATTAGTGACTCTTTTATTTGTTTTAAATTTATTAGTATCTCCTTATTTGTTTTATATTGATCAAGTTACCATTTTATTATCAATTTGTCATTAAATTAAGGTTACCCATATATTGAAAAAAATGAAATTAACTGCCATTTTTTCTTAGCAATTTGTCCAAAATAATGTGTGGATTTATGTATTTTCCATATAAAAAATTAAAAGATATGTAACCACAGGTTACTTTGAAAGTTTTCAAATGAAACTAGCTTCTAGAATCGTAACTGTGCAACACGTGCATTGGTCAGGAGGTGTCCTTTAGGGGTTTCTTTCTGTGGAGGGTAGGGGGTTCGACGGTTCGACCCCCATTGTGTGTATTTTTTGGTGAATTACTAACTTAACTAACTTGGTACTAACAACTAACATTTGTTGTTAAAAAAAAAAAAAACTTCCAAGGACGAGTATAATTTTTTTTTATTTAAATTAAAAAATATGTAACCACATGTTACGGTTTCAAATGAAAGTAGCTTGTATTTATAAATACTAGAAGTCTAGAATTGTATGTATGTAATGTGTAATGGTAAATGGTTTTAAAATTTTTTTAAATCAAATTTAAATATTCTACAAATGAAATTCAAAAAACTTCTGAGGTTGAGGTTAGCTTTACTAACTGTCGGTTTTGAATTGCATAACATATATATGGGTTTTGAGACATATTTATTATTTGTTGATGGATTATTTAAATATATAAATGATTACGTAGAATATATTGGGTTTTTTGTCTTTTCTTTTAGCGTTCGACTTTTTAATAGAAATAATATAAGTTATATAAAAATGGAAATGGCTAGATAGAGAGATAAATTAGTCATAATTTTGGCATTTTTAAAATTTTAAAAAATTAAGATAAAACCATATACTTTATAATACAGTAGAGATAAGCCACAAGTTTTACTAGGTAATTATATTAAATACAGATTTAAATATTATTATACAAAAAGTCTATGATAATTTCGGTGTTCATATTTTGCATTTAATACACGTACTACTTTGATACGTAAATGGTTCCGGCTACCTTTTTTTCTTCTTTCTTTCTTTATCCGAAAATTTAATAAGTCGTACTACTATTTAGGTTGAAAGCAATAAAGAGAGAGTCAAGTAAGTCTAGTAGATTAATGCATAATAATCCAATATATAATTATGCATATGCCACTGAAATGGTCAACTAATTAACATACAATGATACAAAATATCGAATAACTTGGAATGAGCTCAAGAACTTTAATGTAAGTGTTATTATACATATATATATACACCTTACTTCTTTTACAACCTTTTTTTTTATATATATTCTAGACTAGATAAATAAAAATAATCTTGATCACGTGTTCACATACACACATACTCCGTAGGTTTTATTCTTTCTTTTATTGGACAAATTAACAGTCCACATAGAAACGAAATAATAGTAGGTTTAAGATTTAAGTAATTATGTAATTATTCATTTATGAAATGTGATTATCAAGTTGTGAGATAATCACATTTTTTTTTAACTTAAGTAATAATCACATTTAACATCAGGAATAATCACATGTATTAAATACTTGATCATTCCTTTTATAAAAATGGAAGAGGTTTTCGCTGTCCGGACAGAGATAACAAACCGTTCTTTTGACTCGGGTATAACGACCTAACCATGTTTTCTTTTTCTCAGCCGTAGCCGATACCAGCCATATATTTTGTTTTATCATTCCCTATATCCTTCTGTCTAAAACTTTATTTTGCAGACTGCCCAACCCAACATTGACTTAACAGCTTTAATTGGTTCACACCAAATCGTAGAATTTAAGCTTCATCCAAAGATATTAATGTATTGCAAGTTGTATAAGATAAAGTTTTGGTGGTTGGCATACATCCATATTCCAGTTGTTACATGCAAATTACAACTATACACAATGCCACCGCTATTTCTAGACGTGTATTTTCGTCATTATGAAATCATTACATTTTGTTTACTAGCTAGCAAAGATATAGAAATTTATTAAGAAATAAATTCATCCCACCACATTGCTCATGATAAAAAATAAAATGTATTGTAAACATTATAAAATGAAAGCAAAATAAGATTACATATTTATTAGAGAAAAAAAATGCAATTCTTAAATATGTTGAAAATTTGATTCTTTAATATTTATTTTACCAACTCAATACAAAATTACAAATGCTGTCTTTTTTTCCTTTAAAGGACAAAACTATTCGTCGCTTCATCGCGCTGGTCGTATTCTACTCTTTGTTGATGTATTGGGCAAAGTAGCTAGAGTTAGAGTTTAAACTTTTGTTGATGTATTAGGCAAAGTAGTTAGACTTAGAGTTTAAACTTTTTATGTGTTAAGCAAATTAAATTGCTGAAGCAGATATTAAGTATATAAAATAACATAAAAGTACGTATTAATAAAATAGGATAGTTTTTTTTAAGGAATATTTATGTAATTTAACATATTATAAGCTTAAGTTACTTTCATAAATTATTTCATTATCTTATACTTCCTCCATTCCATTACGATTGTCCACAGTCGAAAAAAAACATGCAAACTAATATATATATATAGGTTTTGGTTCAGCTAAAATAAGTATTAAAGTAAAACAAATAAAACAATCTTTTTTTCTTAACTGAAAATTATTGTGTATCATGAAAATCTTCGTGTATCAGTTTTATCATGATCCAATAGTCAAGATCTTATCTATTTATTTTATTTTAATACTTTTTTTACAATAACCAATCTCTATATGTATGTGCTTGCGTGTGTGTCTAATTAACAGGGGCGTCTTGTGGATTTTAAAGACCAACCTGTGTGACAAGTAAAAGTAGGCATCATATACATATAATTTGTATATTTCAAAGACCCTCTAGTTAAAATCGTTTATATGTGGACACAAAATTGATAATAAAAAACTTACGACCTTTTTATAAATAATAGATCATACTTTATTGGATTGTAACTATTATATATACATTCACATTGGGTTTAAAATATAGGTCCTTCATGAATATTGGGCCCTGTACAATTATTCATCTTGCACATGCTTAAAGAGTTAAAGCTACTTTGGTAATTGATGAACCCTTATTTAAGAAAAAGTAATTTTTATCCATGTAGGCATATTTGAGTTTTTTTTTTTGAACATTGGCATATTTGAGTTAAAAAGTTGTAATAATGCTAATTAATTAAGTGTACAATAGGTAAACAATTGAATAATTAATGTATTTAAGTGGACAATAATTTTTGGACAAATAAAAATAGTAATATAGACAATCAAAACGGGATGGAAGGAATATACATATATTTTTTAAACAATTACTAACTAAACAAAACTTTTCAATCAAATGGTCAAACTAACTAATAAATCGAAAATTATAACTATAATGAGATTTGAATCCTCAAACTCACTGTTACTAATCACAATTGATAACTAAATAAAACTTTTAACTTGCACAAATAAGTAATTATAAACTTACTATCAAACACTCACACTCATAATTACTAAAAGTAGAATTTTATTCAATAATAATAATTCATGACCAATATAATAGCAGCCGACATGATATTGGCCAAGTCTTGAATCTATTGACCAGATCCGTTGTTACTTTTTATTCTTATCCTAATTAAATCCTTTTTTTGGTAATATTAACAATTTGCAGGCCATAATCCACCTTTTTCACAAGTAGGCCAGTTGACACTTTTGACTTAATATAAACACTAAATAATAAAGAATTTTTTGTATTTATCTAAGTAGTTGTATTAAATAACTTTGACTCCTACTTGAATCTTTCTATTGATTATTTCAAGTGGAATACATGGTCCATTTGTAACTTCAACATGATTTTGTCCACACCAAGATTCATTCCCTTGTTTTTCAGCCTATAAATACTCCAAACATAACTCAATCAAACTTCAAAACACAATCATCTCTTTTCATTTTCTCTCATGAACATGAACTTGAACTATAGTCATCAAATGGCAAGCATGGACACACAAGATGCTGAAGATACTGCCTTTTACGCACAACTAACAAGGCAAATTTTGTGTCTTATGGATGAAGACGACGAGACGTATGCAAGGAGAAGTACTGAAAGGAGGAGACCGGTTAGTAACGTTGGGTCCTCGATCTCTACTAGTAAGCAATTTGGTTGGTTGGAGGGTGGTAGAAGTTTGGAGGTACCTAGTTGGATGGAAAGCTTGTGGTCAAGTAATGGTGGCGGAACAGGCGTGTTCATACCTCGTGTGGTGGCTACTGCTAAGCCTGGTAGAAGAAGACATCGTCGGCCAAGAAAGAATAATGGAGTGAAGATGCATACATCAACGGGACAAATGATTCATGGATGATTATATATAGAACTAGTACTACGCCACCTTGCTAGCATTCATTATTTATCGTTTGTACAAAGCACTAGAGTTTAAAATCGTAATAACACTAGTCTTGATCTAGACTAGCTTTAATGATATAACATGATTTATATATCCTATTTTTCAACAACAAAATCCAGGCACATTTCTTTAAATTTCTACTATGAGAATTGGAAGCACATTGTTGATAAATTGATACATAATTTAGACACAACGAATCCAATCTTAGATCAGATCCGGCAAAGCAAATCAAATGGGAACAAGCACGTCATTGAACTAATACAGCCATGACATTTTTAGAAAACCAAAAGGACTATTTATAATCAGATGCTTATAGTGCCTTGTATGTGGTCAGAAATTGGATTTTGACCTGATCTTTCCCTTACTCGAGCACTTCTGTGTTGGAGACGTTGGTGTAATGTCTCAGACATCTGGGTGAAGAATTCCGGATCCCATCTGTGTATCAACAACGGATCTTCTGCATAGCAAATGTATATTGACGTAACCGCACTTTCCACCACCACCATCGCCAACCCAACCTACCAATCCATCAGAGTGATATATAATATCAAAAATTATGTAATGTGTAAACCATATAAAAAGTTGGCAAATAGATTACCAAGACCATGCCCATCAATACGGCAGTAGACCCCATCATCAACTCTCTGTCAGAATGTTTAATCCTGGTCAAAACTACAGCACAAGTTCCGGTAATAAGCCCACCCAAGAGTGTACCCATGAGTAAAACAGCCCCTGAACAATCATAGGCAATGAGCGCTTCCACACCAGTGGATTGAAATAACTCCCACGCATCTCTTGCCGAGTGATTGAAGCTTTTGCCATACACTGCAATCTAAAATATACAAGATGGACGATTTTCATAAGGGAATCAATTTTAAAAAGCCTGGAATTTAGTTTACTGTTAAAAATTTAAACACCTGCACATATGCATATTTGTTGAAGAAACGAACAAGTGTCTCCACTAAATGAAACAGGAAATCGACACAGCATAACAGACACTCATTGTTGCCAATTTTTGACCTGAATCCCCTAATCTGAAATACAGAACAAGTTATAAGACCGAGACTGACACTGAGATTAAATTCAAGAAAAACGAAACAGAATGTTAATATACCTCCCATCGAAGTGTGCGAATAGCAGCCGTGAAAAGAGAGCCGTAACAGATGCTTCCAAAAGAAGTTGTTACAGCATATCGTAAAGATTGAAGCAATGGGTTCCTAGGCATCGATGCAGCCTCTCGACCACCATGGATAAGCACAAGAAACACCATACCCGATACAATAACATGAACGGTATTACAAAGCACCGCCCCTGTCCAAAACAAACTCACTGAGAAAACCTGCATGTCAAATTTACAGTGTTCGAACATGTCATCGCAAAAGAACAAACTTTTGACGTAATTACCAAAACAATTTAACTCATAAGGAAAACTGGCCACCTCACCACAAGAAGCCACCAGCGTCCACCATCACCTATGCTGGATGCCACAACACCAGCAGCACCAAAAGACCATAACGCTAGCCAAAGTAGCATGACTAGCATAAAAGCACACGCTACTCTCATTACTTCCGGAAGAGTCCATACCATCTTCACAGCTCTTTGCAGCACCAACATTGTAAATGGAAGTCTAAATAAAGTCCAAAGAACTCGTTAAAAGTTAAACCTTCTATATTTCCGAAATATATACATACACATAGCGGTGTTATTACCTGTCTATCACTGACAAGATATATAAGAACTGTAACCCAGAACACATGGCAAAAGCAACACCCCAAAACACAAATTTTCCCCAAAAACACAAAACGCTGAGAACCGCAAGGTAAGTAGTCAATATATGGACAGAGACTCTCATCATCTGATCCGAGCGCGAACCCAGCAGCAATAACCAAGCCCATCCAATAGCTGTACTAACTGCACCAGCAATAGCATATAGTGGCCAGTAGTCCTCGGTTAAACCAGCTTGATTTTCAAGAAACCTATTTGTATATTGATCTATGTTAAGCCTATCTTTCTTCCTAAACCTATTTAATCCAAGTACACCGAGAGCAAAACCTACTATAATCAAATGTAAAAGAAATGTTCCTAGCCAGAAAACATCCCGCCAATGGCGTGAACCTCCAAGAGTTGCTCCCGTTGGTACAGAGTTACCACTGTCTTCACTTAAGTGACTTCTGCCTACACTCTACAATACAGTTTCACCCATAAATCAGTTAAATTAATGAATCTTAATAATGCATGCATCAGCAATCCTATAGACCAATTGCTACCAAAAGATACGGAGTATGAATCAGAAAACATCTAAAGTTTCGAAACTTACCCTTTGATAAAACAAACTTTCATTAGACCATTTTGATGTAACCAACTTGCATCATTTTTTAATTTTTATTTTTACTATTTTGATGTACCAAACCATACCTAATTTGCAATCGTATTTATCAACTTTTAAAACTTACCTTTTCATGTACCAAACTTATAAATTAAATTTTCAAACCATACCTATTTTGAATTTTGATGTAAATTTTCAGTTTTTTTTTTTCTGACATGTGAGCCATATAAGTTGTCACGTCATCAAAACAAACGGAACATCACCCATTTGCAAATCATACAAAGTTAGATACATAGAAATTCAATATTAGTTACTTTTAATGTTTGTTACATCAATAGTTCAAACCCGAATGTCAATACACACAATAGTAAAACGTGCACACTGGAATACATTTCTAAAACCGATAACTTTAACTATGCAAAATTTCTAGCTTAAATACTCATTTAATTAACAATTTACTTTCACAGTAATTTCAGATAGTAACAAATTGAAGCGGGCGGAAATTACGATCACAAACAAACAAAACCTTACACTATAACAATGCATATAATAATAATACTTATATGAACAAAAACATATAAAAAGTGTATATATATACATATATCAAAAAAAAAAAAAAAAGTTAACAACCTGTTGAGCGGTGGTCATGCTACCGGCGTCATCATCAGAAGAAGAAAACTGGCTCTGGGTGTGATTCATTTTTTTTGTTTGTTTATAATTAATTAATTGATTAATTATTATTATGAAAACTGTAAGTGATCAATTATTTAAGTGTTTGGAAAATGGAAAAAAAAAAAAAAAAGGAAAAAAGAAAGAAAGTGAAATGCAACGGCCGGACAAAACATGAAGTGATCAAAAATGTAGGAACAGTTACATTCAGAGAGAGACAGACCAGATGGGATATACATAGTTTATTTTTGACAACTTTGTTTTTATAGATATAGAGAAGATACTTTTTTTAATATTAAAATGTATGATTTCTGTTAAAGCTATTGTACTCTTTTTACTAAAGAATCTTTTTTTAGTTATGTTGATATAATATACTCCGTAATTAATATAAGTGGATTTTCTTAATTTTTATTAATTAATTGAGTTTGTGATGTACAAGTCATTTCACATTAAATAAATGTATGATATTGATAACATTGTGTTTGGAGAAATAAGAGCTTCAGATTTCAATGCCGGATATAACTTAAATTGTACTACAATTCGATCTTACAATGTTTTGAGTTACACTATATATTTGTTTTAGGCAGTAAATATATGAACGTGGTTGCAATAAAAGTATCAAAATCGTGCTTGAAGTTCAATATCTATATAGCAACCAAGGTTTTTGAGAGATCTAGATGTTAAAACTCTCAACAAATAAGTTACAAAACGGTTTTTGATGGTTACGTGTTGGATGAATTACCGAACAAATTAACTTAGGAATAAGTCACTATTTAAGTATAAAATTACACTTAAGGTTAGAGGGTTAATCTTGTATTAGGAATATGGTAAATAGGGTGTTGGGACTTGCTGGCGGTTCCTTTACGGTAACAATCCAGAGCATGTTATATGCTACCAAGTGTTGTGTTTGTGTGTGTTTTTGGGTGAGTTTGGCATGCCCCCTAAATATGGATTTAAGATAGTATTTATAGGAGTTTGGGGAAGTGTCTAGAAATTGGTCCTTGGTATGATGATCGTCCCATAGGAAGCCATTGGGGGGTTGTCATATTATTGGTGGATTTTTTTTCTTATGTTGAAGAATGGAGACTGACTCTGAAAAGATGTTCAATAGTACGTCATGAAAGTACAAATACGATTTGTCTGTTATGCGGAGGGTTAGACCTCCGTCGTATGCCTTCAGGAACGTCACGAGGGTTGCCTTCCTAGTTAGACGTGCCTTCCCGGCGTGACACGTGATTGGGCAAATCCGGAGGCTAATCAGAGGATACGTTGTCACTCACTACACAATTGTTGATGTGAGTCATCACATGGCTTGCTAGCATCATAAAATCGTTGATTTTCATGATCTAAGTAAATTTTGTTGAGATCGTCACAAGGGTTGTTGCCCTTAGTACCCCTCAAGGGGCCATGACTCACTTGACTCTCGCTATTTAGGTCTAAAATTACTAATATATTATAGATAACTTTCTTTTTAATCAAATCCAAAATTTTGATTTGGTATTGTTATAATCATGTTTTTTGGTTAATTATCATTAAACTAGCTTTTCAAGGGTGTTTAAAAGACATCAAGCCTCTTTTTGAAGTTTTGATGACTAGTTGTCGTTTATAACTTTTGTCATATAGGTTTCCGCTTTAGCTTTTGGTAATTTTAAATCGACTTTTAAGAAAAGCATGGTCCAACTTCATAAACTTGCCACATGCCTTCAGTATTTCAATGATCATAACTTTGTGATCTTAGTTGTATTCAGCTTTTAAACTTTTAGTATGGTTTAATTGTTAATCAAGGTTTTTTTTTTTTTTTTTAAATTAAACTTTATATTCACACAACACCCCCAAATTGACAGGTGGATAATTACAGCCTATTAAAAACTTATCGAACTTCGAATTTACACCAATTCTCCCACGTTATATCTTTCTTTTTTGATCTACATCTATACGATAAGAAACCTAAAGATTTGATGTTTTGCACTATAGAATCCTTGTTCACCAAGTCATTTAAAAATCTTTTTCCGTTTCTTGCTTTCCATATAGACCAACACACTATCGAAACAATGCCTTGGAATATCTTAAACTCATGAATTCGCAGAAGATCTTTAGAATCAAAAAGGAACAGACCTTTGATTTGGGCCCAAATGCTAATCAAGGTTCTAATGTTGGTTGTTTCAATAAAAGTTAGGAATGATATATGTTCATTTCTCAATTCTATCTTAACATTCAAATCAATATTTTGCAATACAAAAGAAAATAAGTTTTCATTTCTTTCATATCGTCAGAATAAAGGTTTATTTGGTAAAAGAAACAAGTTCTTTTAGACTATCATCAATTAATATACACCAAAATACTAAATTCAGTTTTATGGTATAAAAAGTTATCTACAACCGAGATATTAAATTAAATTTAGTATTATTTTTGGTGCAACATCATCAACTTTTAACCATTTTGTATCAAATTTGGTTTTTGGTGCACCACGAAACATCACACGAAAGTTAAAAGCGTCATTTTATCACTTTTAATTATAAAAAACTTTGAAAATTATCTTTTACCTCAATCATATCTAAATTAGGTTTGATAATTTGGAATGTTAAAAGCAAAGATTGAAATTAACTTGTGTACAATGTTCTAGTAGAAATAAAACTTTTAGGTCAAATGGGTTGATGGGTTGACGGGTTGGCGGGTTGATTTCAGGTCAAACAGGTCATATGAGTTGTGGGTTGGCGGGTTGATTTCAGGTCAAATGGTTTGTGGGTTGACGGGTCAAATGGGTTGGTGGGTCGACCTACTAAAAAAAATTATATAAACTTAAAAAAAATTCGGGTTGACGGGTCGACCTGTTAACCCAAAGGGTCAACCTGAACCCGACCCGGAAAAAATCAGGGTTAGTAGGTTGGCGGGTCGAGATTTTCACAACCATAACCCGGTTTGTTTGGGTCGGTTTCAGGTCGGGTTTCGGGTTGAGTGGAGTATTCACAGCCCCACCTTAATTGCCTATAAATAACTTGTCTGTAACTAAATTGATGGTCAAGAACTCGTACATATATGGTTGTTTTTCTTATGTTATTTTGAATTTTTGACAGACGATAGCGAATTAGTTAAGCTAATCCATCAGGATTTGTTTTCCTTGTTAAACTCTAGCCTCTACTATTCATTTTTTCACAAATACATTATTTGATTTGAGAAGCAAAAATCTGAGCCTTAAATATGACTTATGAGATGATGGGATGTTTGGCAAGCATCATTTTGAAATGTATCACAAGCACCATCTTGACTCGGACGAAATAGATTCGAATCTTCGATCATGGAAGGTCACAGGTTTTTATTTGTTAAATAATTAATATTGAAATTATCTAATAAATTCCTTATAAGGCATAGTGAGTCGGCATTGTCAGGTGTAATTGGAATGTTCCTTGACCTTAATTATCATCTCATAATCTTCAAGACTTCAACTAAAATCTTTAAATTATACAAAGTGTTAATTCGTACAACTTTGATGTGATAATTGATATCTACCAATAAACTAAAACAGGATTGATGTTTTCTTTAATTGACACATTGACGCTTTATTTAGGCGATATGTGTTTTTTTAAATCTATATTTAAAAATTCTACTTTTTAGATAACATAAATAGTTAAACTTTTAATTAATTAATATATAAATATAGATACCTACTATAACTAAAATTATGATACTAAAAATCTTATTCTATTCATTGTTACCATAAATATAGATTTCCATCACCACTCCTATTTTCGGTGGTAATTTATAATTTATAATTTAAGGCATATTGTTATTTATAATATATAAAAATTAAATTTATTTATTCTAATCTATGAAATATCTAAATTAATTTGTTTTCCTAACTTATAATTTAACATTATTTATTATTTATCCATCTTTTATTTAGAAAAAATCGATCGTACAATATATATAATCAAACCGTATATCGTACGGGTATTAAAACTAGTATACCACATATACATTGAGTGCACTTAACAAAACAAATATCCACAAAACGATAAGTGATCATCACTATAAGATTCTAGTCCACTACAACCAGTCAACCACCATTAACCCACTTAACTTTTGTGCTAACATTAGTACATATTGATGCAATGTTTTCCAAATCCGGCCATGCAAGGAACCATTGACCAACAAGAGGAAATGATATTCGTATCACAACTTTTGATTTATTTAACATAAAGTACTACTTTAATAACGCACTGTATAAGACAGTAAATCACGTATGTGGAAAATATATTAATAAATATGATACGAATATTATTTTCCATTACAAAATGTATTAAAGGCATATATAATCAATGACGTTGATTGGCTCACACGTCCCATCCAAAAACAATATGATTTTTTTTAAAGGCAAAAAAGATACATTATTAAGAGACTACTAACAAGTCGCTAGGTAGTCCCAAGAGTATATATATACAAGATGAAATCTATAAAATTAAACACCTTTTGTCCAAGTCATAACCGTAAGGGTATCAAAATGGATGGAAAAAAACCTGAGAAAGGCCCAGAAAAAAATCTCCAAGACTAAGGGTTGAGCTATCGATTTCCATCCTAGCTCGTTTTTTATAGTACCCATACTAACTCACACCATTGTTCCCATGTTATATCTTGAAGCTTTGTTCGATTCTTTGTCCAAAGGAAACTTAGGCTAGAAAGATGAAGAAAAAGAAAAGAGAAATAACGAAAGATGAAGGAAGCTTTGTTCGATTCTTTGTCCAACCGACGATTAACAGAAAATTCACAATAATAGAAGGTATCAACTACATGCAAAAAGTTTCTTTATAACGGCCAAATTGCATTAAAAATATGTTTTCGGCAAGTACTTAAAACAAGAATAGAGTATAAATTACATAATGCTAACAAGACAAATCTGCCACAAATGTCATGAATAAAAAAAAAGTACAATCTCTGTTAGACACCCACAAAAACGAAACGGCCACTATAAATTTAAAAACGTAGATTTTATATAAATGATAGGGGTTAGCTAATATGTAGGGTTATAAACGAACTGAACGTTCAACGAACAGTTCATGAACCATTCGATGGAAAGTTCGTTCGTGTTCGTTCGTTTAGTTAAATGAACGAACATAAACACAAAAATCTATTTGTTTAGTTAAACAGACGAATATGAACATAACTCTCGTTCGTTCATCTATGTTCATAAACGTTCGACAATATGTTCATCAACGTCCAAAATAACTTTATTATTTTTTAAGTTCATCATCGTCCAAAATAACTCTTTGATGAGCAGTGATCATCCTGTATCCCAACGAGGTCACACCATCGTAAATTTGTTCAGCAATTTTAGTTGTCCTCGTACACTTGTCTTGAAGATAGCTAATATATATTTCTTCAACCGCTGCCGTAACGTGTCTTTTTCTTTCTTTCTCGTTGCGGTATCACATACCGTGCTCCACCATACCACATACATACTGCGGGGCAGGCGGCGGTGTTCTCATTCCATACCGCCACCACTGCCGTCCCCCTAAAAGTTTTGATAAATATGTTTGATTTTGTTCATACATAAAATAATGAATTGAAAATTCATTATGAGAAGTTTAGAACTTTGACATGTCAAGAATTAAAGGTATATGCCTATCGTCCCTTTATAAAGTTTTAACCGTACCTCAAATGTGATTAAAGTGCACGTTTGTCGGTGATTCCCGAGACATGCTATAGGATACAATCACTACATTTGACTGTCTATACATAGGGGTACGGGGCTTTTCGAGGAGGAGAGACTTGCGTCATGTGGAACCTCAAGATTCAACTCTAAAATAGGGGAGTGGTGTATCTTGTTTGGGTGAAGGGACTTGCGCCAAATGGCTATAAATAATTGGTTGGAATATAAAAAATTTGAAAAAGTGTGAGAGAGAAAGAAAGAGTTATGTGTAAGAGGAGAAATATGCCGCCAGTCCAAAACAAGCTGCTCCCACCCCATGCCGCCTAGAGGGGACGGTGTAGCCGGCGGAATGCCGACGTCTTGGAGCCATGCCGCCTGTTATACCGATCCACTCCCTTCAGTCTTACGGGGTGTCAACCATGATTTCATGTCTCCCTCGTGCCTCACAACCCACCAATAATATTCTGCCACCTTGTTTCATGGCTCACCATATTTTTTTAGTGGCAACAATGATCTCATGTCTCAATCAATTTTCTTCCAATCATACACACTCTCTCTGGATATATATATACACATATATATATATATGTATCGATGTGTGTGTCCGACATTTCTCTCTCTCTCTCTCCCCCCCCCCCCCCATGCCTCTATTTGCTGAAGCCTTTCATGTCGTGGTCATGCCTTTGATGTGACGGCAATATGCTGCAACGACATGCGCCATGCCGCAAGCCATGTCGTGGGCGCTGCCACCCCCTTATAAAAGAAAGTAAAACCAAAATAACAAAAGGAAAGTAAAGTGAAACCCTCTAAAAACCAAAGATATATTCAATGTTTTCAAAACCAGTCTCAACCCGTTTAATTGGTATTTGATCAGTTTGACTATGCCTAGTTATTTAGTTCAATTGCCCAAAGAAAAAACCGTTTGGTTTTCTCTGGTTTTAGATATATAAAATATATTTTGAAGGTTTTTTTTTTAAGACAAAATCTTTTCTAGAGGTAATTTTAAAATTTTAATATTTTTATTTTTATTGTTTGTATTTTTACAATTAAATATAATTGATGTTTACTTGTTTAGATTATCTATACACTTCAATATAATTTTAGGTTGCTTGTGAAGTTTAAAACATATATATTTATAAAAATACAGGTTGACTGGTCAACACAGTTCAACTGATCGGTTAAATCGGTTTTCGACACCCCACCGCTTCAGCTAACATGGCGGTTTTTAAAACATAGATACATTACATGCATTTAAGATATGTCGTATGTTTTTTTTTTTTTTTTCTAATGACAACCCTTAGGGCTGTCAATAACCTGCATAAAAAACTTATATCTTTCATATCAAAAGTCAACCCCCTGAATTTTATGGTAAAAATACAACTATTTTATGCACGTTACCCTAAGGGCTGTCATTAGCAACAACCCTTTTTTATTTCCTCTCATCAATCTTAATATCTTTTTTATCCATATATTTATCTAGACATATGAATTAGATAATGGGAATCGAGGGTCAAGTCCATTCATTTTCACGAATAGAAGATATTGTATAACACAATAAACTAGAGTTTAAGAGAGTAACCATCAATTTAAGAATTAGGTTTTCATATTTCGATTGAGTTAATAATAATTATCATTACATTGATTCGACGATTGGTTCGAGCAATTGTCGACATCAACCAAATTTCAAAACATACATAATGCCTATGATTACATGGTTGTTTTTCGTGGACACCTTGATATGACATTGGGAAAATGAATTATGCTGTTAGCAGCATAACTCATATATGCTGTCACACACACATACCAAATAAATGATTGATATATTACAAAAATACCCCTTGAATTTTAAGGCATCTGTACCCAAAAAAACAACACAACAGCAGATAACATACTGCTGTCAACAGCAGCTATGTTATCCCCTAATATATGGTCATCTAATTTTTAAAACCTCTTTTACTTTCCCAGGTAGCTGGTTCACAGATTTCTTTTTTGTTCTTTTGGGTGGTGGTTGTTGCTTTGAATTGAATCAATAAATTATATTGCCAGCGCTAGCTAGCTACCTTACTTGTTTTTCCATGCAATATATACTGTATATCGCATGTAAGAAAAATTACATATGAATACGCGTGAATTGATTAAAACTAACAAACATAGTCCTAGCTAGCATATTTTGTTAAATCTATAACAATATTGGTATCTATACTTTAATTTATCAATGCAAAACCATCACCAAATTGTTCTTGTGGTTAAGAATTCTGTTTATTAAAAAAATCTCATGTTCGAAACCTCAATCAGTAAACATATGTGCTTCATGAGTGATTTTTTTGTTAAGGGTGGTGATACGTACACCATCTATTTTTAGTCATACACTACCAAACACACTTCACATTATTGTACAGTATAACACCTTAAAGCATGTTTAGTAATGATATACGGCTAAAAAAAGGCGGTGTACCTTTTTAAACTGTTTTCTCTCATGATTTTTTGACGTGTAAGAAATTAATTTGTTGGAGAGTCAATTGTTAACGCACATGTGCTTTATCTTAAGTACTCATGGTATATTTTTTTTATTATTACTGTCCAAACTAGCACTGAGATTTTGACTGTGTTTTGTTTAATTTTTAAATTTTTTGATGGTGGTTTTATGCATTAGAAAAAATTGTCTTTAAAAATAATTTTTCAGTAAATATATAATGTGTTAGATACATTTAAAAAATTGTCTTATTTTAATTAACTTAAAGTTTTAAAATTTAAGATGAAGGTTGTATATTAAAAACTTTGGATGATTTTAAATGAGTTTTTCAATGAGAACTTGCCTTAGATAACTCACTATAAAAGTTCTTTAAAGTTTTTCTTTTATATGTATATAAATAATAACTAGACGCATGCCCGCACGATGCAGCGACAGTGATGGTAACGGCGGCGGTGTAGTGGAGGCGGTGGTGGCTGCGGCAGTGGCGATGGTGGTGGTGTGGTTATTAATGTAAAAGGGGTAGTGTAGTTATTTTAGAAATTAAAGGGTAGATGTTGT
>JAOXNX010000026.1:14278451-14296524 GCA_028566075.1 Solidago caesia | reverse complement strand
AATAACAAAAATGCCAAAAGTGAAAATATAAATATGTATGAAATGATTGTTTTTAATGTTATATTTTTATTTACACAGATGAAAAAAAAATTTAATTTTTAATTAAGATAAATATATATAAAGTATAATAAATATAATATATTATTAGTATTATTAGTGTTAAAAATAGGTAAAAAAAAATGTCATTAAAGAGGAGATAAAGGCGGGAAACAAAAGGGTTCTGGTGGCTCTAGGAGCTTCTCCAGAATCCTGTTTTAGTATATATTGAGATATATTATATTGAACTTTCGAGTTAGTATGTTAGAGATCGAAGTACCTGTAGTGACATCCAATTGGTTAGTATGAGGGGCTCGAGATTGGACATAACACGGAAGACTTGGTAGTACAAAAGTGAAACCGTCTCAGGGGAGACTCGAACTCGAGACCTCCACCTTAAGGGGAAAACACTCCTGACCAACCCTTCTATGAATGATTGACATAAGCTATTATATGTTAAATATTTTTTCGGGTTAAAGTAATGGGAATTTTGATATATTTCCTTAAAATATTATGTTTTTAATCACATATTTTTATTTTATTCAGTTATTTTATTTTATTCAATTAGGTTATGGTATTGTCATTAGGGTGTTTGGCATCCAACTAAATTTTTTTTTTTAAATGAATGTTTCTATTGAGGTTATATAATTTTTTAGTTATCCTAATTATCCGACTCGCAAAGCGAGTTGACTAATTCGGAATTGCCGCAGGTAAACTTTCGTAGTCGCAATGGCTATTTTTTATATTTGAAATTGAGAACTTGTATTCTCATCCTTATAGACCAAAACTAATACCACTATTCTTGAGGTTATCGTAAGGGAATTTTATTTTATTTTTATGTTTTTAAATTATCACCTTATCTATACTACCTTATAATATAAAGATTATCCCACCCTTGTTGAAAATTACACAATGCGAAATGACCATTATATCCTTAATGAATTAATTAATCTTCATTCTTTTATTCAATAATTTAAACATCTCCACTTAAAATACCTATAATACCCTTAATGAAATAATTTACAACATAGATCCCTCAACTCCTAAAATAACTACATGCACTACCCCCTTTTACATCAATTACCTTTACAATAATAACCACACCGCTGCCACCCGCAACGCCGTCACCACTCGTCGCGCCACCACCACTACCAACCACCGCCGTCGCCGCATTGCGCGGGTACCATGCTAGTAATAATAATAATTAAATCCTCTTGTTTGTGGGTTTCTTAGTCGACTTTACTTCTATTCGAACGAAACAAAAGGGAGGTAAGCTTGGAGTTTGCCTTTGGGTGATTCAGATCTAGCCATCTTCAAATATTGTTTAAGTTTATTTATGAGATATACATAATTTTTAATCTATCATCATCGATAATCACAGAAAATTGTATAATTGCTATATATAGATTCTAATATTTATATAACTAAGAAAAAAGCAACGTTATTGAATTATAAACTTTATTAAAACATTGCACTTATAATTCATGTTGACCCATGTAAAATAAATTTAGTAAAACAATGTTTTGCATATGTTAAACAATAATTAACGTATCTAACAAATACTTATATTAAGTCAAACCGTAAAACACGCGTGAGTATTAAAAACTAGTAAAGCATATATATCACTTCTTAAAATCTCTTAAATTTAAGTCAAAAATTGATCTCAACCATTTATTCATAAAGTTGATGTAGACCACTACTTTTACTAATCAAACCACTTTCAATTCATCTATCACTTTTACCTATTTCCCGTTCAATCTTTTCATCCTTCTTCCATCCCCTACCCTTCATTTCTTGCATCCATCTTCCAAGAAACACCATTCGCGCGTATACACACACTTACATACACACAAAGGTTCGGACACCATAGCAAAATATTGTCGTCACCGCCACTATGCGCGGATAACTAACCTGCTAGTCTTACTTAAATCAACAAACATACCTAGGATGGATGAAGTATAAAACGAACTTATTTTTCATCAGGGCTAGGTTAAGGTTACCTATTTTAATTATAAAAAGTATAATGAACTTATGATTTCTATGTTTAGATTTTAGAAGTTCAATATAATGTCATTATGTTCATATATATATCATTATAAGTATGGAAACTAGATGTTAATTAAATAGCTTATAATTAAAAGTATCGAGTTTTAACGGTAATGATTAACAAATATTGAAATACTTAGGTTGTTTCAATGGTGACAACGTCACTTGCTCATCATTTTGGAACACTAGCGTTATGTCAACACTTTTAAACTGACACATCCCTGCCAACCACACCTTGCCACTTTCTCATTACTTTTTTTTCTATTAATAATATACAATAATATAAAAACATATATTTATAAAAAGAACAACATCATTTATAAAAACAACAACATTAACCATAATAATAAGAAAAAATGAGGCTCGGATATGTATGAGAACAAACTTCAGATAATCCGCCATGTTTGTAATTTATCAAAGGTTGCAATGTTTCCGAACTTTACCATCTTTTGATCTTGTCCCGCTAAGATAAAGATTTGTCTCTAAAAGCTTGTCCCATTTCGAATTTGGATCTATGATCAAGATCGGATCTTCCATTTTCGATCTAACGTATCATCACTGCCTCTAGATACCATAACGCTACTCGATTTTCATCATTGGAAAAAATCCGAATAAAACGCAGGAATAAAAAAAAATTGGTAGAGCTTTCGTCGTTTTTTTGGGTAAAAGGAATTTTACCCTGGTTAGCTTTATATATACCAAACAAATAAAGATCTGCCGCACTAACAGAGTGTTAGTACGGCAATTACAAAGCAGGAAGAAACACTAAAATAGGCGGATTAAATACAACTGGCCGGCGTCTCTTAACCAACGATGAAAACTGACGAAGCCAACCGACGGAAGCGACGCTTGTCGATGAGAACCGACGAAAATCGGAGTCTTCTAATTACAACAAAGCAACTTTTATGTCTTTTTACTATTGTCTTCATCAATGACGACCATCGGCAATGGGGCAAGAGAGGGGGACATGCCGGTGGTGGTGGGTGTGATAGTGGCACTTGCAATTGCGAGGTGGGGGCTCGAGCAAGATATTGATTAATGCATAAAACAAATATTTTGAATCAAAGTTTTAGTTACATTTCTAAGCAAATCAAACCCTCCAAAATTTATGCTAAGTGAATTGGATTGAATACATAAACAATCACAAAACTTACTTGTGATACTTTTTCATTTCACATTTCATATGTGGCTATTTTCTTCCTTTTTATTTTTCTTTTTTCGATGAAGTTATAAACTCGAGGTGGGTCGCACAACAAGTGATTTATCAATGATCAATAAAATATCAATGATCAGAAAATATAACAATTTATTTATACGTTAGAAGGTTAATCATCCCAGTTTAGGCTTTAGACTCATTTCATGTCTTATTTGTACTAACTTTTATTATTTCTTCTGTTCTCGAACATTATATAAAGTCCAATTTAATATATTACAATCTCATCTGCTAAACACACATGAAGGAAAAGCCAACTTTCATGAAAAAGGAAAAAGCAAGTATCAAAAAATCGATAACTGTTCATTAGTCACGCCACAGTCCCTCAAAAGTATTGAAAAGGATGTGTATATTATTAGTATATATTATATGGAAGATTATATGACTGTTATGTACCTAGTTTAGGTATAGAACTCCCTCACATCTTAATTTTTTAATCCATAAAATTCATGGAGCCCGAGTCATTTATTTATTATACAACAAATATTAAAAATTGGTATGTGAAAGCATCTATATCTAGCTTGAGTACATGACAACCACACACTCATTTTTCTCATATTATATTATATTATATATAAGTTATTTAACGTTAACATTCCTTTTTTCTTTTCTGTATATATAAAATAACAAACAATTTAAATAAGAGCTTAGTGTAATAGGTATATGATCAGTGACATAATTAGGATTCCAATTTACGTGGTTCCTCGTGTTTGACTCGTTGACTTTGTTTATGCCGAGAAAACAAATGAAATAGCAAAGTTCAAGTCGGGTAACAAATGCAAACATATAAGCATAACTAAAACAGATAACAAGATTCAAGGTCTTAGCAAATCATTATTTATGAATAGCAATTTAAGACAACACAATCAAACTTCAAACTTTATATGCACTGCAATTTGATTATTTAAACCTAAAAGACAAATAACACATTCAGTTAGCAATATTAAAACAAAAAACATTGGACCGCTTTCCTATCAAATTAAAATATATTTTATATTCTATCCATTATTATATAAGTAAAACTTAATCATTCTTTCATACAGTCATATTAAAACATTATCAAGTTAACAAGACATACTTTGTTTTTTATAAAAATACTACCAAGAAACTTGTTGCTGAGTTGTTTAGAGTAACATAAAATACACACAAATTAATACTGGTTATTTTCAACACCTTAGTTAACAATACACACAACACAATTAACAATTAGATGATAAAAAACTAAAATTAGAATTGAGTAATGAAACATAAATCATCGAAGTGGGGAAGACTAGAAGATCGTCCGTTAGATAGATATAGTAATAGGTTATGAGATATTGCCAAAGCTACAAAGGTAATGAGAGAAAATTTGTAAAGGATTAATGTAAAATATATATATATATATATATATAGGTTCTGGTAAAAATAAAACAAGTATTAAAGTAAAACAAATAAGACAATCATATTCTCTTAACTGAAAATCATTGTGCATCATGAAAATCTTCGTGCATCATTGTATATACTTGTGCTCTATGAATTTTCGTGTATCAGTTTTATCATGATCCAATGGTCAGAATCTTATCTTATTTGTTTTACTTTAATACTTGTT
Source organism: Solidago caesia (assembly GCA_028566075.1). Lineage (NCBI taxonomy): Eukaryota > Viridiplantae > Streptophyta > Magnoliopsida > Asterales > Asteraceae > Solidago > Solidago caesia. The sequence goes on along the minus strand of JAOXNX010000026.1, from coordinate 14,291,641 downwards.
TTACAATAACCAATCCCAATAGATTATAGATAACTTTTAAAATAAGTCTTACGTGCTACCTATCATTTTCCCCTGTATGGTTAAATACAAAACTCTACCACGAGTGGAAAAAAAGACGAGTATGGAGAAAGTAAGCGTCTTTCCTCAGCAACAACCCTTTCCACCATTTTAATAAACACGAAGGCAGGCAGTCTGGCAGGCACTATTATTATATTCTCACCATCCCCCCATCATCATCGTCATCTTCATCATCATCATTATTTTATATATATATATATATATATATATATATACACATACATACAAACCTACCTCACTCTTACTCTCACTCACACACACACACAGGTGAAGGAGATAACCCATCAACGACATTCACAGTAGCAACTTGCCCAAACACTTAACAACACCAATCATGAGTTTATCAATTTTTCAAGTAATTTTTCATCTTTCTTTTTTTTTTTCCTCTTAATTTTAGTCTTTTTTTTTATATATAATTATTATTATTATTCTGATTTTGTGGGCTTTTTTTTTTGTGCGGTGAAATTAGGGGTTCAGCAAATCACTTGCAATGACTGTGATCTCTGAAATTGGTGATAAAACATTTTTTGCAGCTGCTGTAAGTTTTTTCTTATTTTTTAAAATTTTACTTTTTTATTTCATTGATGAAGTTATTTTATAAATGTGTGACATTATAAATATAAATTGATTATTTAACCAATGTACTTTCAAATGCAATTATATAATTAGTGATGCCTTAGAAATACAAATTTATATGACATGTATGGTCAATAGTGCAATTTTTAGAATTTGCCCAGATATGAGCTAATAATTTTTAGTATCTGAACCTCAAATTAAAAATAAAAATAAAATTCCAGGCAAAATCATGCCATTTTTGGCACATGTTATAAATTCGAAGTTCATTATCGGATTCTTTTTCTGAAGAAGTTCTAGTTTTATGTCAATTTTTTGATGTTGAAACATGGATTCTTTCGAATATTCGATATCAAAATGAAAGTGCATGTACACTTTTTTTTTTATATACTTATTTATGGTTTTTAACGATTGCTAAGTTGTTAGTCCTAAATTACAGGGCAAGTTATTTTAGAAATTATTGAACTTTACACTTGTTATTGTATGTATTGAAAAAAGATGTCGTATCATATGCATCAAACTTTCAAATATTATTGTTCTACGTATCTTACTTCCTTAAAATGTAAACCAGTGACGTGGCACTTGTTATTCTGACGTACCAGATGATGTGGCAGTGTATATGATTGTCGCATTGTTAAAAAAACCGGTGACTTGGTGAAGATGTCAGTATGTCACGTCACGGGATACATACAATAGCAAGTTTGGAAGTTTAAAACATACGATAGCAAGTTTGTAAGTATGATACATACACTAAGAAAATGTGTAAAGTTCAATACATTCTCAAACAATTTGCTCGAAATTATGTAGGCCATTATATAATTAAGCATGTACCGTTGCTTCTTATCTGAATAACTCTCAAAGGTGAAATCTGGCGGAATTGGTAAAACTGAAGTCAAAGTTTTTTTCTGTGATGGAAAACCATCACTATCTGTATTTCATACCTCTCGTGAGAATAACACTAAGCCCTAATATAACTAAACTGGCTCAACTTGTACATCGAATTTTGGTTTTAGATCTTGGCAATGCGCCATCCAAGGAGACACGTCTTGGCTGGCTGTCTCTCATCTCTGATTGTAAGTTTTTTTTCTTGGTACCTCTGCTTGTTTCTCGATATATTTTTAAACATCAGCTCCATTTTGTTAAAGTCTTGAAAAATCAATGTATGTATTTTTAGGTTATGACCATTTTATCTGCTGCTGTTGGAATGGCTGCTCCAAACCTTGTATGTTTCTTCGACAACATGTGTTTCTGCATTATCATACTCCTATTTTAACTTTCTTTACTATCCTTGTTGATGAATGTGATATGATTGTAATCATGCAGATCTCTCGAACATTGACTAAGCATATTTCCACTGTATTGTTTTTTGGGTTTGGACTATGGTCTTTATGGGATGCATATAATGAAGATGGGTAACACTTGTTCACTCATATCTATAATACTATATAAAGGATTGTTTTTATTTCTAAAACAATACATGTATCACGTTATTTTCTATACTATCAAAACCCCTTTGCGAGGCTGCGACGAACCAAACATCGCTTAAAAAATATTTAATCCCGCTGCATTGCGGGGGTAGCATGCTAGTATATATATATATATATATATATTTAATCAAATAGCATCTCAATCTGTTTTATACTAACAGGGAGTCTGAAGAGTTGGCTGAAGTTGAAGCTGAATTGGTATGTATTGTTTTCCTCCATATTTTGTTCCTATGTTTCTGATTACAGTTTTCTAATAATATTTTGTTTAGGATGCTGATATAAAAGTTAATGGCGGAACAGCTAAATCAACTAACAAGGTAATGTAAAAGTTGCATCTCGAATTCTTATTCATTTGTATGTTTTGACCATTATTGTATTAGAAAGTTGGAACTAATAGCACACGTTATACATTTCTACTTTTCTTCAATATGGTTTGATTTCATCCGCAGTATGTTCTTGCAGGGTGACGATGATTTGAAGAAAAAAAATAGGCCATTTATGACTCAATTCTTCTCGCCCATCTTTCTAAAGGTATAGCTTTCTAAAGTTATCACCTTTATCAAATTCATGCGATATCTAACAGATGGCTAATTGGGCAGGCGTTTTCTATAACTTTCTTTGGTGAATGGGGGGACAAAAGCCAGGTGAACATCAATCTTAAAGCATCATAGACCTTCATTCAGTCGTATTCAAACTTTGACTAATAATTTTAATTTTCAGTTGGCTACAATAGGTTTGGCTGCAGCTGAGAACGCATTGGGCGTTGTTCTTGGTGGGATCTTGTAAGTCCAGTCGTTCTATCATAGTCGTTGGCTTTGAATTGTAATTACCATGTTTTGCTAATGGATTGTGCTCCTTTGTCAGAGGGCAAACTTTGTGTCAGATTGCTGCCGTCTTTGGAGGAAAGAGCTTGGCGACTCAAATATCTGAGAGATTTGTATGTGAACTTGCTGACTTTTTTGCTTGTCTTCCTTCTTGTACATATGAAATAAAAGTTTTGCAAATGTGATGCAGATTGCACTATCGGGTGGACTTCTTTTCATTGTCTTTGGCATCCAATCATTGTTATCAACAGCCAACTGATGATTCCAGATACTGGCACTGGTTAGTGTTCAGCATCTCTCATTTTGAAAAGAACACTTATTTTGGCGATCACAAGTTTGAATTTTTAGGTCAGATGCATTACGTTGTACCTTCAAAATAGATATGGCCTCCTTTAATTTTTTTTACACTTGGACTGCATTTCGATTGGTAACATGTGCTACTACCAATTGGTATCAAATTGGGAACATAGAATCAGAATTTACCCATGTAAAACAATAAGTTTGACCTCAAAAACCAAATGTATCTAGGTTATTCATACTGGAGTGACTACTTGCGTTAACTAATTCTAACAACTATCTAACCTTATGCCGCACTTTCATGCAGAAAACTAGGAACGAGACGGTGGCGTGAAGAAAACAGTGGTTGTATTTACCTTTTGGCGACAGTTCAAGATTTTGTGAAATCAAAGTTGAACCAATTGAAAGCGATTTTATAATTGCCATTAGAAAGAGCCTATGCTCATATCACTTGTATCATTGTAGTGGTTGATAACTTAAGGTATTTTGCTGCCACTTGTGACATTTCTTCAAGATTTTGTTACCTGGTCATCACCCTTGGTTTACTTGCTCCAATTTGTTAGTTTCTGCCTTTTCGGCCCTTCTTCATACCTGTTTTACTTCTCTTTTACTATGTATTTCTTGTCTCATTTGCGAGTCATGCTTTTATAATGCGTTATTGATATCGATAGATGTACATATATAAAATTGGTAGATCAAACAAATAAGATCCATATATATGTATCCAACCAAACCTCTTGCGAGTTTCATCCTCAGGTTCGTTTTACAAACATGTATTCCCAGTATGAAGCATAGAATTTTCATCTTCAAACATACGGCTATAAATACAAATACAACATTATTTATACAAAGTATGAAATCAGATTGATTTACTGATAGAAATCATAACTTGATGAGTCTGCAATTATATTCCTGAATCCACCGATGGTTGATGCTAACATAATGAACACTCCTATGAATATTCCCACCTGGAAAAACATTCATATTTCAATCTTAATTACTAAAAAGGATCATTGTTACTCCAAATGTTAATAAAACGACTTTGTACATAAAATATAAATTACAGGCGTCGTTATAAGATTTAGGCCGAATGTATCTAACTTATCGTGTACTGCTATCAGGTGTATCATATACTTCCATACATTTTTCATGTATCGGACTTTAAGTTGTCATCTTATGTATTCGGTGACTTTTTTTTAACAAGTTACCATTAATCTTTCAAATTCTGAAAGATTTTTGCGGTCAAAGTTGTGACAAAACTTAATATAAGTTATGTATTATGAATTACTGTAAATGCTTACCCAATTAACAAGCCATCGGGTACTGAATCTCTTGGGTTTCTTGAGTATGAGCCATATTATGCTTGGAAGCTGCAAAATCCAGTTATTATTTACATTATAAGTTTTAGATTCATATTAAATGCACATGTAATGTAATGTATTGCTCGTTTCAGTTTTTTTTTTTTTTTTTTGGTTTTTTTTCTCCTTAGCTTCCAATGCTTACAAAGTAAGAAGTCGGAGCAAATCCAAATCCGCCGAAAAAACCAAGAAGATCGCCAAAGAAAGGAAATGTCACTGCCATGAACAATGTGAATGCTGCAATTTTCGATTAGTACCAACATTAGTATTCTTGGATATATTGGAAAATATAATTAGTTATATTTCGGGAAAAAAAAAAAAAAGAAGCGAAAATGTGCTTACCAACATAAGTAGAACGAACAACCAGTCTAAGTGGTAGTCCAGAAGGGATACTAAATTTTTTCATCAGTCCTTTTTCCATCAAGTCAAATAATGGCATTGCAAACACCTAAAAGTATTTTCCTTCTTGTTAAAAATAACTGAAATGGTAACAAAATGTTACAAATTTTAATAGTTTATGAACTATCAACAAGTCTTGGAACAATACCTGATAGCTACCGAGAACATGAACCACCACCATCAAGTTAGCCGAGGCAATGAGCCACATTGGTTTTTGTAGCGCAACAAGGACGTTATCAGTAACATCTTGTCCAAATGCCCAATACCCGATAATTGCTACTGGGAAATAACATATGGCATTGACAACATACGCTCCTATCGCGCCTTTCCACATTGCTACTTTTGAGGGTTTACCCGGTGTGGAAGGTATAGTGGCTTGGATTTCAAGTGCGACTGCATGGCCTGCATATGCAAACGAAATCTGACCCATTGCATTGAAAATGCGGAATATGGAATCCGCCCCACTAGTTTTTCTGTAAGCATAGCTTACGTCCGGTTGTTTGCCTTTGCTTAGGCAACCGGCCCAAGCTATAGTCGAATAACTGTCACATTAAACAACACAATTATATGTTTTAACATATATAGATAAAAAAAAACTTTTAAGTAGATCAATCTTGAAAATGTTTTACGATTAAATAAATATTATTAGCTAAAAGGCCTAAAATAGCAAAATGAACAATTGAATTTAAGTCAACCCATTTTAACCAGGGTAACCCCTTTACCCAAAAAAAAAATTTAAGTCAACCCATTAAGTCTATTGGTCAAACTAGGACCAAGTCAAGTCAATGAAGAACCGATTAGTGTACTATGTACTTATGTAGATGACAGAATGAATGAGTTAAATATGTAGATTATATGTAGGAGTCAAAACTTCAAACGGGTCAGGCGAACATGCCAATTCTATGTGAGAGTCAATTTGGGTCGGGTCAGATTGATCAGAAAGCCCTGACTACATATTTCCTATAATCTATAGATAGTTAATATGGTTAAACATTAGTATAAACAATTATTAAATTAGAGTTACAATTTTTAAATCAAGTTATTTTTGAAAGTTGTAAACAGTTGATATATTGGGCTACTTATATGATGTTCATCCTTTTTTCGACTTGGTTACTTTTGTTGCATTGCTAAAAGTAATACACTCTCTTACCATAGTGACATAACAGCAGCAGCTAGTGAAACACCTGACACGGAATTGAAATTTGGAAGCTGAGAGAGAAAAAAATGTGTGGAACCAAAGATAATAATCCAATAAGAGTGTCGCAGCCTAGTGCAGTCAGTGCACACCAGTTCCATGAACTTTTGGAGGCAGGTTCCACCTGTTACCATGTACACTATGTTCACCCCAACTTGAACTATCAACTGTTGTGGTAGTACTATCCATGGACCGAGTTTCTGGCCAAAAGCATGCCTGGCTAGGTCTATGTAGCGGTCATAACGAGTGCCTGGGGTGGACTCATGTAGTTGGACCAAGAGCCACATTGTGTGTAAGGTCATGCACCATGATATCACCATTAGGGCCATACCTGGACCCTTGTCACATGTATAATATTTGTTTAGCCCATTTAACATTTCACAAAATCAATGTTTTTTGAAATAGAATTAACTAGCGCGTTAAACAAAGAGAGAATGATACCATCCGAGGTAGGACATAGCATAAGGCAAGCTAAGAACACCAGCACCAACCATGGCGGTGACCGTGTGAAAAGTGGAGTACCACCATTTTGCCTCCCTTCGTGGCCCTTCTTCCCATTCTCCCTCCACCGGAGCTTCCTACATACATGTATACATACACGAAGATAACAAATTAAACCATCGTCAGTACTAATCACTTAATTACTTTATTAGTGTAGGAATATATGCAACAAGCACTCAAAAGGTGTCTTAATTAGTGATTCACAGCCAAAGTACTAATTAATATATGTGTATTAAATACTTAACCACTCATTTACAAGTCAACTTAATTTAGCTTGTTTAACCATTGATTCCAACACTTGAAATTCAATTAATATCAAGCAAAGTGATGTTTATATAACTTTATTCTTCTAGTAGTGACCTTATAGTACTGTTTTTTTTCTATGTATAGTTAGATATTAACAATTCTAATTTCGAAAGTAGCTCGTTTAACCTGTTAGACAATGACAACTAATACACAACAGAAGAAGCAAATCACATAATACTCTTTGTTTTCGAATAATTGGCTTGAGTAATGTAACAACATCAAACTTTTACTTGTTTAACATTTTGAGTACTATATCGACAAGCTACGTGCCTACGTTACTACGTAGTTTTTGAAGTAGTAGTAAGTTTTCAGGTTTCCTTTCTATAGAACATAAACATGCTCATAACAAGTTTTGAATCTCCAAGAAGTGCAATAGAGATAAAATCAAACGATGACAACTTATATACGACATACTACGCAATCTACCGATGGGTTGCTAACCTTCGGAAGTGGAGGAGAAGAAGCAGAAACCATTGGAGACACTAAGGAAAAAAGACCGAAAGTTGGAGTCTCCAAAAAGAAGTGAACGTGAAATTGATAAGTGATCGATGTCCCAATATTCACCAAGACCATCATGTTTATGTAGTTGTGGTGGAGCTCTCACTATTCAAAAAGATTTCTTATTTATTTAGTCGAATAAAGTTAGTCAGTCTCTTCCTTAAACCATAATTGTAAATTCATTTTAGTGTTTTCGTAATGCATGCTTTGTATATCATCAAGTATCAATCGTACATTAGTTTACTATTTTATCGATTTGACGTAATACATCTAGATACAATCGATGGTATCGATAATGGTACCATGTTAATCTAGCAATCGTTTTTTCTGTCAAAACGAAAACCTATATTTTCAGAGTATTTATTTGAACTACGTATTAACACGACCTCATGAACAAAATTTACCTTGAGTTCGTAAGAAAACAAACACATAGGTGACATATCTCTGTTACATAAAAAGTTTACTACAACCATTCATAATATTATATTATGAATTAATTAAGTATATTATTATTTGGGTTTTGCTAAACAAAGCCCTAAGGGCTGTATATAAGATGGATTAAATAGTTGTACACTTACCATAAAATTCAGGGGGTGGGCTTTTGATATGGAAAGTACAACTTTTTTATGCACGTTAAATGCAGCTCTAAGGGCTGCATTTAGCATTTCCCTTAAATTATTAATCAAATAACTTATACCATGCCAAGTTGTATAGACATGGGATGTCTATAGTGCATTTAAACAGTAAAATAAGTAGTGGCATAAATATGCTATCTAAACAATGAAACATAAGTCTTTTTAAATAAAATCGTTAATCAAGCAATAAAACGGCATGATAGAACGTCTAATTACATTCACTATACTACTACCATTCTATCTATACAATGACACTAACATAACTATATAGAAACTCTAAACTACAATATTCATTCACAATGAATCATTTTATGTATAAAAAAAATTGCAATAACCTTCCATGTCATCCACAATGAATCATTTTATATAATAAAAATTGTTCTAAGTTCATTACACCCTCATTTTATAAAACATATCCTTTATTAACATGCTTGACTGCTTGTATAAAGTTTTTGTCCAAAAAACATGTTAAAAACGTCTAAAGAACCATGTTATATGACCATACGTCTACAAATGAAAGAGTCCAATTCCGTATATCTATATTACTATATAAAGCATCACCCCTCTCCCTTTTTCTCAAATTACAACTTTGAACTACCCAAAATACCTCTCTCCTTTATTTATTATTTTAAAATATCTACTTGATATACCTATAATACCCTTAATAAAATTAATTTACAATATCTATCCCTTAACTCCTAAAATAACTACATTACCCCCCTTTTACATCAATAACCTACACTACTCGTTGCCGCCGTTACCACCATCGCCGCCGCATTGTGCGGACATTCATCTAGTAATCTTAATTTTTGATGTGTCATGTATCAACACCATTTTTAAACATGTATTTGAGCCTGACAAATTAGTCACATTTACCATCTTTCTTATCCTTATACTCCTACTTTATTTAAAATATATTACAAGAAACAATCAAAATATAACGGTATCACAGAATTAAGGTTCTCTCCTATCATTTTTTTATATATATATTCATTTTAAAATAAGTATTCACTTTCATGTTTTAACCATTAAAGTATACCCAAAACATAAATCTCAAATCTTATTAGTTAACTGTAACTTTTCTATAGTTGTGCGCCAATTTTATAACCAATATTTACATTTATTTTGTGAGTAAAACAATCTTACAATGTGTTCTCAACTGTTATACATATTGCCTATTGTGTAATTGGAGCTTGGTGTTCTCTCATAATATATTACTTTTTAATGTTTATTTTCTCACTTCTTGTTGCATTATTTTATTATATTCTTTTTTACTATTTTTAGTCAAGTAAAAGACAGTGTATAGTTGCAGTAGTTTTCTTGTGTTACTTGAAGTTGTCAGTAAAAAAGAAAAGGGCAATTGGTAATAAGATTGTGACATTTCATAAATGAATATTATTTTTTTTTATCACTGTTTATATAGTCCAAAAAAAGGTACAATAAGAAAAAAGAAACCCCTTTAAATTGATGAATTTTTAAAATTAAAATACATGAATCAAAGTGATATGTACAAAAGATTGAGGTATTTTTTTTGTACAAATGATTGAGGAGAACTTTGTATCACATCAAAGTTATATAACATAGTGAGGTGTAGAAAACCATAAAATTAGAATTCATACAGATAGCATCAACGTAGTGTTTAGTTTGAGGCTATCAGCGACATTGTGTATTTGTGTACATATAGCAACCTGGAAATCCTAGAATGGGTGTAGGACTTGAATGTGAACTAATATGTGTGTGTAGAGAGAAAGAGAAAAGAGATGAATGTGAAGTTAAAAATCAATTAAATACATAGTGCATGGTGTACCTGGATAAGGGAATCGGCCCCTGATTATGTATATCACAAAGCCATCCCAAACAACGATCTGTACCGAAGGGAACAATCACACAGCCTAAAGTTCCCTAGTGTACCTTCAACGGATATAGAACCAGATTGAAACTAAGTCAATCATTAGTTAGCAAATAAGATCTACATATCTCAATAAACCTCATATAATACATATAAAAAAATATATAATTTTCTAGGGAACTTGATATAATGGTATCTACAAACGATGAAGAGTAAGATACATATAAGTTCTTTTCAACCATCATTTATGACCGCATATCTACTACTGGCTTTAAAGAAAGCAATTGCTGATATAAAATGCATTTTTTTGTCTAAGTGGATTAATATCAAGCTTCAAATAAGAATCATATATCCCAATAAACCTCATATAATACATATAAAAAAATATATTTGGAAGTCAGACAACCCGCATTGCCACTTAGATCCAGAACCCGGAGCTTGGAAGCGGCTTTGAACCCATCTAATGGTATCTACAAACGATGAAGAGTAAGATACATATAAGTCCTTTCATCCATCATTTATGACCGCATATCTACTACTGGCTTTGAATGTGAACCAATATGTGTGTGTAGAGAGATAAAGAGAAGAGAGATGAATGTGAAGTTAAAAATCAATTAAATACATAGTGCATATAACATCAAGTATAAGAGAGTGTACCTGGATAAGGGAATCGGCCCCTTGATTATGTATATCACACAGCTATCCCAAACAACGATTTGTACCGCGGGAACAATCACACATCCTAAAGTTCCCTAGTGTACCTTCAACGGATATAGAACTGGAATGAACGAAGCCAATCATTAGTTAGCAAATAAGAACCATATATCCCAATAAACCTCATATAATACAAATAAAAAAAAAAAATTGGAACTCAGACAACCCACATTGCCGCTTAGATCCAGAACCTGGAGCTTGGAAACAGCGTCTAACCCATCTAATGGTAGCTACAAACGATGAAGAGTAAGATACATATAAGTCCTTTCATCCATCATTTATGACCACATACCAACCACTGGCTTTAAAGAAACCAATTGCTGATATAAAATGCATTTTCTCTGTCTTAGTGGATCAATATCAAGCTTCAAACTCTCAGGATTTTGAAGTGATTCCAAGACTGCACTTGGCCATTCTTTAATCTTGTTCATCAATATAATCAAATTCTGCTAGACGATGATCATCCGATTAGTACCAACACCTTTCTTTCCCATGGATAAAAACAGTAGAGAAAAAGTAACCCCGGGAAACCCATGGAGAAAGTTGAACAGGTAGATATTCTATGGAGTTCTTTGAGAAATCATGTTTTGTGATATCACTTGTCTCCCATACTAAAGAAAGTTCCTCAAAAGTATCTACAGTAACATATATACAGATCATCTGTTTCCATGGGGATCATTCTACCAGTGCTCTATCATCATTTTGCTCTTCATCATTGGACATTTTAAACTTGCATTTGGGAAGGGCGCTGATCTCATCCTCTGTTGATGCAAATAAAACAATTCATGACGAATTGGATCCTGAAACTGAAGGACAACAGAAGCAAATAGGAGGAGCACAACTTTGACTTCCATAGATGTATGAAGAAGAAGTCGGTTTACAATACAGAGTATTAATGTATATCGGTGAAATAGATATGGAAATTGCATAAAAAATAGTAACTAAATAAACGGTGAAGGTTTGTGAGAAGAATAAATATTACTCGTATAAGTTTGTAAATACCAATTAGCATCTTTGCTATCTTCCATTGCCCACCATACCTTACCTTTTTCCCTTATTTTTTCCTTCACGTGATTTAGTATATTGACATTATCAAAATTACCTTTTACCAGAAAGTTATATGATATATTGAACCATGAGTGATTATTTATAAACAAAGAAGGGTATATAGGAGAAGATAACCACCTGAAGTAGTTGTCCATAATCTTACACCTCCCTCGGTAAATTTTGTTAAAGCGTAAATATGTGTATTGTCCTCCTGCTTCTTGCCCTCTTGCAGTATTTGGTTATTAATAAATCTGAATACATCACACAACTGAATAACAAAACAAAATGGGAATACAAATATTGATGGTGGTGTTGACTTACAATCTTGTACTTAAGAGCTAAAGTCCTCTAGACCGTCTAAATGTTAGCCAAATCGGTCCTTTAGGAGTTGGGTTAGAGCCATGGTGGTGGTGGTGGTGGTGGTGATCAGTGGATGGCACCGGAGGTGTAGTTCGTGCCCATCTTTCATCATTTTGTTGTGATCCTAATAAAGATGGAGTCATTGGAGGCGGTGGAGGACGTCCATCACCGGAACTTTGATGGTTTTGAAACCCCTGTGTAATAATCATTTGAGTTCATTATATCGGAAACAAATATATTTGAAATTTGATGCAGGTTAGTCGAGCTAACATAATGAGAAGTTGGCTTGAAATAAATTAACTTTCTTGGTCAATATCTGTTTTTAGTTACAGTTACAAAAGATGGAGATTACCGTGACCTATTCACATAGTTGATTCATGGATATTTTTGTACAAAAGATTGCTTGAGGGTTATAGCAAAGTTGCTTTCTTGTTGCAACTCCTGATGTTTAACTTGCATCTATTCTAGTCTCTGTTTTTTTGCCTTTTTGAGGTGCCACTTCAAAAACAAAACTAAACCCAGGCTAGTTTGCCGAATCTGCATAGATGATACTCGTATAAAGATCAGTAATGAAGAAAATTACTATTTTTATACTACGCAAAATGACCATTTATTCCAGGGATACCACGTCTAGTAACAACCTACATTCACATACTTAAGAGTAATGACATCTATAGCTACATTTCTTCACAAATGTACCATTTTAAGCAATGAATTCTGTTGTAGCAGGTCATGTAACTCGTAAACTTGGTTTACCTTGGTAACTGAATTTACAAATTATTGGCACTTTAAGGGACTGAAATTTCAAACATATGGAATATATTTAAAAGTCCAATGATCAGGTTTCCACACAAATATCAGCCGTATAGCATACAATTTGAAACTGGTAGACGGTAAACAATTAGAAAGGAACACATGTTGTAACATAGCAATTCATTAAAAGAGATAAAGTTGGCATGGAGAAAGAAAGAAAGGGGTAAGTTGCTTGACAGTTTTTTCCCTATATCCAGATGATGTCATACACTTCAAAAAATGAAACAAAGTCCTAAGCCTCCAAGTTTGCATATAA
>JAOXNX010000026.1:14263612-14278351 GCA_028566075.1 Solidago caesia | reverse complement strand
AAGTAAAACTGCTTCTAAGTATGCTTAGCAGTTGTGCTTAACTAGTTAAATCATTAAGTCCCATTTTGGGACTAACAGTAATAATTAAAATTTTCCAAAACTTTGTGTTCTTATAAATTGACGTTTATTTTGGGACGGAGAGAATATAAACTTTAATATATATCTAGTATTACAAGTTATTTTAAGTTAATAGATATAAGTTTATATAAACCATTACCAAGTGGTCCAGTGGGAAAGATTCTTATTTCCTTATAACGAGATATGTGATCACCCGGGCGTTGCCCCGGAAGATATTACTTGTGTGAACGATTTATAATAAAAAAAATTGTATTAGTAGAAATAACGACATATGTCTAACGATAACTATATTAATACCGATCACGACATTTTTAGAAGAATGATATAATGTGTTACGAACATAATATGTAACAATATATAATAGAAAAATAGGACAATGGATCTTTCATAAAAACATTAAGTAAAGATATATAGATAATAATTTATGATACGAAAGAGGCCAAAACATATTAAAGTTTGGGGAGAAAGTGAAAATGAACAAAAGTTTGGTAGTGAAATCAAAAGGGTCAAAAGTTTGGTGGCTAAAATAAAATATATATATAAAACTTTAGTGTTGAAATCGAAATGGTCTAAAATTTAGTGATGGAAATCCAAAGGGTAAAAAGTTCATTGGCGAAATTCAAAAATTATAAAAGTTTAGTGCTAAAGGTGAAGGGTCTAAAATTTTGTGTTGAAAAAAAGGAAAGGTACGTGGTGAAATTCAAAAAAAAAATAAAATTGGTGGCTAAAATCAAAAGGGTAAGAAGTTTAGTGTTGAAAGCGAAATGATCTAAAATTTAATGATGAAAATCAAAAGGGTTAAAAGTTTGGTGGTGAAAATCAAAAAGTATAAAAGTTTATTGCTAACGGTGAAAGGTCTAAAATTTTATGGCGGAAAAAAAAAGGTGGTAAAAAAAAGGGAAGGTTTTTAGTGATGAAAAACAAAAAGGTCAAAAGTTTGGTGACGAAAATCAAAAATTTATAAAAGTTTAGTGTTGAAAGAAAAAAGGTATAAACTTTTGTGGTGAAAAAGAAAAAAATATAAAAGAAAGGTTAAAAGAGAAACGGTATAAACTTTCGTGATGAAAATGAAAAAAAAAAAAAGAAAAAGAAAAGAACGGTGGTGGAAATAAAATATAAAAGTTTACTATTTTTTACACGAAAAATGATGGTGACAAAAATCAAAAGGTTCAAAAGTTTATTGTTGAAAGCGAAATGATCTAAAATTTAATGATGAAAATCAAAATGATAAAAGTTTGGTTGGGAAAATCAAAAAAGTATACGAATTTATTGCTAACAGTAAAAGGGTCTAAAATTTTACGGCGGAAAAAAAGGCGGTGAAAAAAAAAAGGAAGGTTGTTAGTGATGAAAAACAAAAAGGTCTAAAGTTTGGTGATGAAAATTAAAAAAATTTAAAGCTAAAAGTGAAAGGGTATGAATTTTTGTGCTGAAAAAAACGTTTGGTGAAAATAAAAAGAAATTATAGTTTACTACATTTTACACGGCAAAAAGGTATAAAAGTTTATTGATAAAAGTGAAATGGTACAAACTTTTGTGGTGAAAAAGAAAAAAAGAAATAAAGGGTTATAAACTTTTGTGGTCAAAATGAAAAAAAGAAAATAACGGTGGTTGAAATAAAAAGAAATAAAAGTTTACTATTCTTTACACGGCAAAAAGTATAAAAGTTTATTGCTAAAAGTGAAAGAGTATAAACTTTTGTGATGAAAAAGAAATAAATAAATAAAGGGTTATAAACTTTTATAATCAAAATGGAAAAAAAAAAAGAAAATAACGGTGGTTGAAATAAAAAAAATAAAAGTTTACTATTCTTTATACGAAAATTCATGGGGCCCAGGTCATTTATTTATTATACAACAAATATTAAAAAATTAGTATGTGAAGGGGTTCTATACCTAGCTTGGGTACATGACAACCACACATTCACTTTTCCCATATATATATATCCCAAAAGGCGCAAATGAACTTTTTAGGTAAAAAAAATTTTTAAGGCAAATTTGGGTTCAACAACATTGTCACTTCATATACGTCAACTATAATTCAAAAAAAAATTACACTTCAACTTAACATCATCATCATAGATATAGATATACAAACTATAGCTTATCATATATAGTCTTATTTGAAAACAAAATATTATTCGATCATCCTAACACGTAAATAAGGTAGCGAAACCCTGCAGATGCACATAAAGATCGGACATGGGAACGTGTTCCCCGTGGCCTTCTTTCATGCAGAGTTAAAATTTTAGTTTATAAAGCTCCCATTAGACATGCTTTGTGGGCCTTGTGATGGAACTTGTCCCTGAGAGACTAATTGGGTTCGTCCGCCAGGACCTTGGACATAACCTTGGTTCATCCCGGTCCCAACCATTTGTTGTTGTGGTGGTTGTTGCTGCTGCTGCTGCTGCAGCGGTTGTTGTGGTTGCTGTTGTTGTGACGGCTGTTGCATCTGCTGCTGCTGTTGCTGCAACGGCGGAATCTGCTGCTGTTGTTGCTGCATATGCTGCAGTTGTTGCTGCTGCTGCTGCTGCTGCTGTTGCTGCATTTGTGGGTGTTGTTGGGGTTGAAGTTGTTGTGGCTGACCGGCTATCTGCGGCTTAAACACCACCATGTCCTGAATAAAATGACACGTCATAAAATTTAACTACAGCTTAGAAATATATGCAACCGTTATGAAAATAATAATTGTAACTTACCCCAGGGAAAAGCATTCCGATCAACCGGCATGCTTTATCAGAAACAGACAGTAGAAGTGTCTGTGACGGTAACTGTATAACTGCACACTACATTTCACAAAAATGACACCGAATTCGTTATTAGAGGACTAAAGAGGTATACGATGTATAACGATTCATTACTTAATATATTAGATAGCTTACCAGCTTCTTTTCTTGAAGCTGTCCAAGAAATCCATGTTGATTCATCGCCCGGAAAACCAAGAAATCTGCCTTTCCAACATATTGCCTAGAATGGATGTGAAAACTATTACATGAAAATTGTGAAACAAGCAGGGACAAATTGTCACAAATTTATAGATGGTAAAGCATACTTGTTATTCATGTGATCTTGAGATATAAGCCGAACTATTTGCATTGTTGGCGGCCAATTAGCTGCAAGCCTGAGAAACAATACTAACTTTTACAAGCTTTTTTTATAAAACTATGCCATCCAACCATCTATTCATGAAAAAGAAACATATAACTGAAGACCCTCCAACTACTTTAAGAAAACCAAATATGCATTTGAAGCTAACAAGCAAGTAAAAACCAATTATATGCAAATATAAATGACTTACGATTCGGAAGCTGAAGCACTCCGGTACCCCTGCCATAATCACATAGATAAACAAGCATAAGGCCACAAGTTCCAAGCCTTAACATTCAAAACCGAGTAACTATCTATAGCAAGTATAAACTTACTTACTTCTAATCTGGTAATAAACACAGGTTGGCCTTGTCTCTGCCCAGATAGATTGCCCTGTTACATTTAGACCATTTACATTACTGCAACTAAGCGAAAACCATATAATATAAAAAAGAGAAATATAAAACTACTAGTAATATTGGACTTACCTCCCAAACTTTGACATATTTTGACTGTGCTGATTGCAGGGCACCAGCACCACCCGGTGCCTGTTGCTGGAGACCAACATTAGCTGCTGTGTTATTATTTACACCGAGAGTTTGCATTCCTTGTACTTGCTGCTGAGCCATCCCAGGAGTTGGCATCATGGACCCGCTTCCAGCCGCACTTCCGCTTCCCGCTCCGACCCCGGCTCCAGCAATACCTGGTTGACCCATACCGTTCATCATATTTTGATTCATTCCCATTCCACTCTGCACCATTTGCGGGCCGGGAAGGTTCCCCTGACTCATTCCTGAAACGGGCTGACCCATTCCAACACTTCCCTGAAGATTTCCTAATGGTTGGCCTGAACTCCCAGACATGTTAGAATTGGTTGAAGCAAACGAACCCGGTACAGACACAGTACTTTGTGCAGTCCCCGGAAGCGTCCCAGACCCGGGAATAGATGTAATACCCGATTGCCCAGATGACATTACAGTTTGGGAAACAGGTACAGTTGATGCCATTCCACTAGATATCATGTTGGACATATGCATGGCCATAGGATTCCCGGCAATTGATGGCAGTCCCATGGATGTGCCACCACCGAGGGCAGTGGAGTTCATCAACCGTGCTTGTGAGAGATTATTAAGAATGTTTACATTTGCAGGACCTGTGGGACGCATTGGCGGTTGTATACCACTGACAATTGGTTTCATATCTTGCACAGTATCGTTATTTGAGAGCATCTCTTGAGACACGGATAATGGTGAAGATGTTTGCATGGTTGGGATTCCTTGCGAGGTGGGACGAGAAACAGGTGGAACATGTTGAAATGAGGGTGCAGGTACAGGTGCGGGCGCCATTGAAGAAACTGTGGTTGGTTCCTGAATATTTATATCAGTATTAGTCTATTAGATATCCTTTTTTGTTATGGTACTACTGAAATGAAATATACAGATCAGAAGTTTAATGGGACTTACCACTTTTACAGTTGCAGGATGAATGGTTCCTACAGAAACCGGTTGGCGGTTCATTAAAGATCCATTTACTAAAAGGAAAAAAAAAACACAAAATATAAGAGTAAACATATGCGTAAACCTCTAAACAACCAGTCTTGCTACTGCTAGTTTATCAGCTATGTTTATGTTGAATATTCTTACATAAACATGTCCATGTATTTCTTACAAACTGCACAAAATTCTACCCTGAAGTTGCTGAAGAGTGGTAATATGTACATAAAAAGTGCTGAAGATTCTTATATAAAAGTCAGGCATATTTCTTCTTTTCTTCAACTGGTGCGAGTTACAAGCCATATCAAGTTATCAACTCAGAACAAGTTGGTCCGTGACTTGCAAGACGGGTTCCAAGTCAAGTGGATTTACAAATGACACTATGAGTCACCTCATTTTTGTGAGTAAATGAACTCGACTCATTACTCGTCTAGTTTAAAAACTAAGATATTATATGTATCTATTGGCATAAATATAAGCTCTTGATTAGAGTAACATAAATCGTCAACTATGAGAACTTGATTTGATTTAGTTTCTTTGCTCAAATTTCTTTGGTTTCCTTGTTAAGGCTTAATATTATATACTTGGAGCTAATTACCACACATTCACACAATGTCAATAAATAGAATATTATACACACACAATTACATCAGAGCCTAGTTGCTGAAGTGTCCAGTACTCCAGATACACAAAACCAAGTCGCCTGTGACACCTCCAGTAGGACTGAATCTTAGACAAGGCACTGCCAAGATCTGCAGTGTGATAGAACCCCTGCCACGTGCCGTCACCTTCGTGCTGTATATCTTTTCCACTGTCTCTAATCCAGAAATGACCACCCCGTGTAAATACATGGCTATATGGCTACAATCTTGCTTGAAAAGATCTGCCATTTCGCCAGACTCGAAATTTCCTGAATTGATTAGTTAATTCTAAGATCTTGATCCAGATTTTAATAATTCCATGGGAGATGAAGTTCCAGAATCAAACTTTAGTCATGTTAAAAGAAAAAAGAATCAAAGTCTAGTGTTGTTACAATTCCAGGTATGACGTGCTATTATGATAATGCCAGTCAAACTAAACACAAAGTGGGCTCATTGGAGGGTGTTTGTTCAAGCCAGCCTCAACAGTTTGGACAAATATGACAAGAGGGAAGAGGCGGGATCTTCCAAAACCCTAAAACTCTGGAATTCAAGCTCAGTGATGGTGAAATATGAACGACCATATGTAATGAAACAGATTTGAAGCACTTGTAGTAAACCAACCTAGCCAAGCAATCGCTATCCGATACTCCGTTCTTCTAGTCACTTCAGACGTGCAGATGCATAAAGAATGACTCGGAGCTCACCGGTACTACAACAGGCTATTGACGTTGACGTTATCGTAGAACATTCAAACTGACCTCCAGATGTTAAAATTCGACAGGAGCGTCTAACTAACATGAATGAATCACATTTTTCAGGATGGTCTCCCAAATATTTAAATACTCACGCATGCTACTAAGTCAAGCAGCCTCTCAAATTTTGGTATCCATGCATCACCTCACTCGCCGGAGGTCTTTCTGGAAGCAATCTCTCTACCATCGGAGAGGGGTATGACTGTCTACATCCACATCCCCCATACCCATCCCTTTGCGGGATTGGGTATCGTTGTTGTTGCATGCATGACCTCGCTCGAGTAATTCACCATCGTAAAACACCGATGTTATATTTGTAAAAAGATGGGCTAGGTTACAATCTTCGCAACGGCTTAGTGGGTGTTAATAACGGTGATATAGGTAGTAATTTAAGATGATTTAGTTTCCTGGTTTAGGCCTAACATGGTCCATTGTATATAAATGTATATAAACTAGCCTTGTACCTATGCATGGTTCCGATAGTTTGCCATGATTTTTGTTTTTTTTTTGCATTTTCTTTTGGGTGTGTTTTTTTTTCTTCTGAGGTATATTATATAATCAATTCATGTCTCAAACAAAGTGTAAATTTAACTAACAATAAGTATTGGGTTTTAATAACTTTTATTGGCTTTCCAAATAAGTGATATTTTTTTGGTAATCATGGGTGTCATACTCGCTTTGTGTGTCTAGAGTCAGAACAGGTGAGCATTTGTGGCCACTAGGATATCTTTTTTTAAGGAAGGGATTGAACCTGTGGCCAAATAAGTGATATTCATTATATATCAATAGATTATTTGCAATAAACACGAAGGGTAGAGTAGAAAATTATCATTACTTAAAAATTCAGATGTTAAGAGTTTTACCCAAATGCTTCATAACTATTAGTTAAGTACTGATATTGATTGAGGTGATTACTTCATGATGCCAATGCACCATGCAGCAATAATTTATCAGAAGCCTTTTAAAAGTGATAGGACATTAAATAGTTTCAGATAACTATAATATCGATTAATAGGAATATGACTGAAAATACCTAACAGGTGTCTCACAGGATTTTCGAAATTTTCCAAAAATGCTTTTGGGTAGTAAAGATACTTGGATGCTATTTATAATGACATACGGAAAGCTGAAGCCATAAAGGTAAATAAAAATTAAGTGGCAAAAAACCTGGTGGAACTGAAGATGGAGCGGGCCCTGATACTGGAGGAAGTGATGATACATCGACTTTGATAGGAGTCTGAGAGGGCAAATTTGTAATTCCTGATCGACTTAAAGCAGCACGTGCCTCCATGAATGTTTCTGAAATGAGCACAAGATAATGTGGATTCTTCACAACATCAATTGTAGGATCAGCTGATGTGGGGTTCCTTTTTCCCTGCAGGTTTTAAATCAAAGTCAATATTCAGAGAACATTTATGGAAGAGCTCAACAATAAGATATTTAGTGCTTACCGCATTATATATTGCTTTTAGTTTTGGAAGCTGTTTTGGACATATGACTGACAAGGAAACAGAACACTGCAGCAAAAAACGACATAGTATTAAGCGATTAAAGTCCCTGGTAACATACTATAGAACTCCATTATTGATACCTGTGGAAATATTTTAGCGAGAGTCTCAGCATCTGATAAACGGCTTTCAGATTGTGCCTCGCTGTTATCACTTGGCTCTACTTTCTGCACTGATGGTCGGTAAACTGATGTCGGCAATGGATATGGATTACTTGCAGCAACAAGAACGCAATGCCTTTGAACACCCACATTGTGTTGATTTTGTGACACATTTACAGAAGGAAACATCTGGTCATATATAAAGTAGGGAAATGTTTAAACTGATTGAACCAAAAGTACCATTAAAGTTTTTTTAAACTCACTGGACAAGTTTTCAGACATAGATCAATAAACATTACCATTAGAGCTTCACCAAGTCCCTCTGCAATTGCAGCATCGCAAAAACCGCCACCACTAAAGTGTATAGATGATAGCCATTCGAAGAAATAATCAACGTTTCGGGTCCACCCACTCCGTTGTACCAAGCAAGCTGCATTTGAAATAGTAAAAGACACAAAATACAAGTATACTAATCAATCAGAATTCAGAAAATCTTTATTTAACATTAGAATTAATACGAGGGAAAAAAATACACACGGCTGTAAGATCCATGTGCATTGAATATTATCAGCGCCAACTCAAAGATAGTCCCAGATGGTTTCTGCATATGAAGAAGAAAATAAAAACAAGAAAAACTATAAGCATGATTGCATGAAAAATATCTTGACTTCACTTGCGTAGAAAAAAATTTATAAAAAGGGTTTTAGCAGGAAGGAGAACTCATATCTACATGATCAGGTTTATGATTGCCAGTTTACAAAAGACATATACGATATAAAATTTAATATCAGTACTTGTATATTATATATACAGATTAGGGACTAATCTGACAGCAAAACAGTCTGCAAAAGAAATTCAGGTTTGCTTATATATTTTCATAATAGATAAACATTAGGATTTATTACCCGATAATGCAATACTAAAGACCCTGTTTCAGTATGCTTTCCAGAGTCGGGTAGTCTCAAATGATGCAACTAACCCTAGATAAACAATCCGAATAAGCATAATATCTGACTTCTCCTAATACCTTGTTATATATAATTGCTTCATTATCACTAAATATAGTTTACTGTTGAAGTTATGGAAATACATCAATACCTACTTTGATTGTGGATATCCCATTCTTGTCTATTCTACTAATCAATCCCTAAATAACACAATTGGGAAGTCTTCGCAAAAAAAAAAAGTATACAGATTTATGTTTGGTTGGTTTACTCGGTACTTGGAAGTTACCTTTAATTATCCGAAAAAGGCCTATTGTTCAATGACAATCAGAACTTTCTTAAGGTTCACAGATCTACATGCACACATTTTTTCCTTAAAATTTCATTTTATAGTAAGTTAGGAACTCCATCTTTGAAAGAACAAATTCTATAGTAAGTTAGGAACTCCATCTTTGAAAGAACAAATATAGAGAAAATCTGTTCTACACACTTCATTCTAAATAATCTTATTTTAAGCACCCTTTTGAGTTGTTTTCGTGTGTTTTCTTATACACCGATCTGTAAGATAAAACGTGAAGATATACCTCGTTTCGTTAACCTATAAATTATGCCTTCTTGTTTAAGAAGACCCTTTTATTGTGTGGATTTTGAAGTCCAATTAGAAGTTCCCTTAATATTGACTAGGATTTGTTAACCTACTTCCTCATTTAAGCATGCTAAATTACTAATCACATTTCCATGCTAGTATTTACACATTGTGTATACAATCATTATCCACTTCTCTCACAATTACCAAAATAGCAAGCAAAATTTTATTCACCGTGTATGATCATATCTTGGAGGGAAATATATTCATCATGACCAACAAACAAATTCGTACAGATATATGAATTCAGTTACGAGAAAAAATACTTACCAACGAATCATTATCGCAAAACGACCTGCACAAACAAACATTAACAATTAGATAACAAAAAAATCTCAATTTCAAATAAACAAAAGAAACCCCATTGTTTGATATGCATCATTTCACTACAAAAGCATATAAATTTGGGTTAAGTGCGCCGAAATGTAGCTAACTATGGCCAAAAGGTTATAGTGTGCACGAACTACCAGATTGGATATTGTGTGTAAGAACTTAGTAAAAATGTTCGAATCATGTAACTAACTATGGCCGACCAATCAAAAACTTGCACGTGGCAGCTCATATGGGTTGCCACGTACACAATGTTACATGATTTGAACATTTTTACTAAGTTCTTACACACAATAGCCAATCTGGTAGTTTGTTCACACTATAACCTTTCGGCCATAGTTGGTTACATTTCGGGGCACTTACCCCCTTTCATAACGCACCAAACACCCCACGACTGAATGATCGAACTTTATATCTTTTATACTAACTTTTTTAAAATCTTGCAGATTTTTGAAGCACCTCTTGATACTGTTTCTTGTTAACCAGATGTCTTCTGGATTGTTTCGGTTCATTGCATCATTGGGTAGGAACATGATTGTTGCAAACACGTTTGGTGCATTTGCACTTCTCTTAATATTTGTATTGGGTGGTTTCGTCCTTTCACGAGGTACTATATTGACTAGTTTATACACATATAACATTGTATTAACTGTTTATTTTGTCAACTAACAAACTGTGTTGCCTAATCAAAGATGATATTAAGAGTTGGTGGATATGGGGATACTGGACATCCCCCATGATGTATGCAATGAATGGTATATACGTGAACGAGTTCCTTGGGCATAGTTGGAAAATGGTAAATCACACACACACAAATTTATTTGTTTAGCACGTACATTCTCTACCAAGTGATCACTAAAGCTTACATTTTGAAATGTTTTCCTGTGTCATATATAGCAATTGAACGGTACAACACTAGGGAAAGCGATTATCGTATCCAGAGGGTTCTTTGCAGAATCTTACTGGTATTGGCTTGCAATCGGGGCTTTGTTGGGATTTATTTTCAGCTTCAATTTCTGTTTCGCTGTGGCTCTTGACTACCTTGATGGTGAGTCTTCCTATCTTTGTTCTTTGTATTGAAGTCTTGTTATAAATTATAACATCCCCAGCCAACAAAGATAGAAAAGTGAGAAGTTTGAGCACATTATATGCCACTGTTGGATACTAGTAACTGCCATCATACAGTGCTATTGTTTAAAAAACTTTTTGCCACTTCATAACTTCCTTTTCTGCTTTTACAGCTTTCGATAAAGCTCAAGCTAGTGTTTCAGCAGAGGATGAAGGTAATGAGAGCATTGAAATGTCATCTATGAATAAGGAATCCGGAGATGCAGGGGGTGAAAACAAGAAGAAAGGAATGATTCTTCCATTCGAACCACATTCAATTACCTTTGATAATATCAAATACTCTGTCGATATGCCACAGGTAACGTTATTGTACTTAAGAATGGCTAAGTTCACATGAAAAAAAATAAAACTTATATTATTTGGTTTATATATATATATATATTTAGGAAATGAAAGATCAAGGAATGGGCGAAGACCGATTGCTGCTGCTTAAGGGCGTTAGTGGTGCTTTCAGGCCCGGTGTTCTCACAGCTCTAATGGGGGTGAGTGGTGCTGGAAAAACTACTCTGATGGATGTGCTAGCAGGTCGGAAAACCGGTGGGTATATTGATGGTGAGATTAAAATTTCCGGGTATCCAAAGAAACAGGAAACATTTTCTCGGATTTCTGGATATTGTGAGCAAAACGATATCCATTCCCCTTATGTTACTCTTTACGAGTCTTTGCTTTACTCGGCTTGGCTCAGGTTGCCATCAGATGTTAATGAGACCCAGAGAAAGGTTAGCTATTAGCTTTGTGTTTTTGATGTCTAAATATGAAAACTCATTTTTTGTTGGTTAAGTAGAGCTGGTGGCGGGTTCGGTAACAAATCATAATAGGTAGGTTCGTCCCTAAATTAGCCATTTTATGTTGTTTGGATATATTGTTTAGCCCAAACAAACCCAGAAGAGTACAATGATTTTAAAAAGGTTAGTTACTAGTAATATATAATTCATGTGAGAGTAGAGTGACCCAATTGAACAAAAAACAATTACATGACTAAAAGAAAATATTTTAAATAAGTACGTTACACTCCCATGACTCTAATCCTCAAACAAAACGAACCAATTGACCCGGTTTTATTTATTTGGGCCAACCCCCCCCCCCTTCTTTCTCTTTTATGGTCCTGGTTTATGAATAATGCTGTAAATGGTGTTGTTTTACAGATGTTTGTTGATGAGGTTATGAACCTAGTTGAACTGACCCCATTAAAGGATGCATTAGTTGGATTACCTGGTGTCAATGGTCTATCAACAGAACAGCGTAAAAGGTTAACCATAGCAGTTGAACTCGTTGCCAACCCATCTATAATATTTATGGATGAGCCAACCTCAGGGCTAGATGCTAGAGCGGCTGCCATTGTGATGAGAGCTGTTAGGAACACAGTGGACACGGGAAGAACAGTTGTTTGCACGATTCATCAACCCAGCATCGACATTTTTGAAGCTTTTGATGAGGTTTGCAACTTCATTTCATATGTGATTCATTTCCAGCAAACGTATATATCTAATGACTATCGGTAATATTGCAGCTATTTTTAATGAAAAGAGGAGGAGAAGAACTGTATGTTGGACCCATAGGTCGCGATTCTTGTGAACTAATCAAATACTTTGAGGATATCAATGGTGTAAGTAAGATTACAGACGGATATAACCCTGCAACCTGGATGCTGGAAGTTAGTACTCCAGCACAAGAAATGTCTACTGGAGTTGATTTCACTGCGATCTATAAGAATTCCGAACTTTTAAAGTGAGTACACGATATTCCACGGATCCCTGCCAATCTTTCTTTTTATAAGTTATATGTTATTGATCTTTGGGTCTAATTCACAGGAGAAACAAAGCCTTAATTGCCGAACTAAGTGTACCACGTCCTGGCTCACAAGATTTGTTCTACCCAACTCAATACTCGCAGCAGTTTCTCGTCCAATGCATAGCATGTTTGTGGAAACAACGGTGTTCTTACTGGAGAAATACGTCATACACTGCCGTACGTTTTGTTTTCACCACCTTCATTGGGATCATGTTCGGCACCATGTTTTGGGATCTTGGCAGTAAAAGGTAAACACCATCATAGTTAAACTATATATACACCTAGTAACATGTTTAGGGTATTTTATAGACTTAATATTTAATTAAATTATGTATTTCAGGGGAAGCACACTAGATCTTTCAAATGCAATGGGTTCGATGTATGCAGCTGTTCTGTTCATTGGAGTTCAAAATGCATCAATAGTGCAACCAGTTGTAGATGTGGAACGAACAGTCTTTTATAGAGAAAGAGCAGCCGGGATGTATTCTGCTTTGTCGTATGCTTTTGCTCAAATTTTGGTGGAGATACCATATGTGTTGGTGCAAACAGGAGTATACAGTGTGATAGTGTATGCCATGATTGGATTCGAGTGGACCGTTTCTAAATTCCTTTGGAATATCTTCTTCCAATTTTGTTGTTTCCTATACATGACTTACTATGGTATGATGACTGTCGCCATGACCCCCAATGTCAACATCTCCATGATCATTGCTGCTTCATTTTACGGGATGTTCAATCTCTTTTCAGGATTCATCATTCCACGACCCGTAAGTTTCACTCAATATCACTTGCTTTTCAACTTTTAACATCTTTTTTTTTAAGTTGTAAAATTTTGTTATGTTGAATCTAAAACAGAGCATTCCAGTCTGGTGGAAATGGTACTACTGGGCAAATCCAATTGCATGGACCATTTACGGGATGGTTGTTTCACAGTTCGGGGACTACAATGACGTACTTGCAAATGGTGAAACTGTTAAAGAATACCTGGACCGATTTTATGGTTTCAAACATGATTTTCTTGGCCCTATTGCCGGCGTCCACGTTGGATTGATTTTCCTCTTTGCTACCATATTTGCTTTTGGAATTCGCACCTTCAATTTCCAGAAAAGATAATTTGTTTTTTTGTTTGTTTTGATATATCAACCTTTGTAACTGCTTGTAATTTGTATTCAATAAAGAAGCTTAAAGATTCTCGTTCCCAAAATGAAATGTGTTGGTATAATAGTGTAATGGTCATTGTATTTTATACATATTATTATGAGGTACATAGTATACGCCTGTATAAAGCAATGTGCCCCGGCCAACTAGGACCAAAATATCAGGGATCAAAGGGGCAGCTTATTTATGAGTGAGTGATATGTGAATATATTTATCATTTTGTATGTTGTTGTGCCTATAATAAGTTAATAACTATCATACTTATCCAAAGATAGTTAAAATTGCCATATATTTTATTTCCTCAACATATTGAAATACAATGCTCGCACAATATTTGAAACTCTTTGCAAAAGGGTTATTGATTTTGAAATCAAAAAACAAAAACATTACATTACGTATCATCCCAATATAAAATTCATGTTACCCGGGTTGATTAAGGACGAATCGTTGTTTTCGACAATTCATGTTGATATCTGGTCCTTGAAATTCATTTCCGGTTATACATATATAATTTCCAACAAAATGAGTTTGTTGTTTAGTGAATGATATACAGCCTTGTTGAACATTGTGTAAAAAAACATCTTCATGATGTTGTCTTTTATCTAATAATAATCATGGTATAAGGTACTTATAATCCAACACTACCCATACTATACACACTCTTCACATCATCCTCATCGACTTTAATCCTGTTGTTCAGTGGTATAAGAGGTGCTTAATTAGCATAACAATCGAAATTATGATAGATGTGAATTACTACCAAGTCAGCCACTCATGGTACCTCTACGTAGGTATCAGATTTGGCTCCTGGAGATGGATTACCCCATATTTTATTTGGATATATATATATATATATATAAAATAGAGGGTAAATGTGTGGACGACAGATGGATCGATATAATGATGATGGTGGTGGTGGGGCGGTGGTGATATAGATACAGATATGTAAATAGATATAGATACGGATATGGTTTATGTATGTATGTATGTACAGATGGATATATATATAATATATATAGTGAAAAGTTATTTTAGGAACCCCTAAAAGGTCAGGAACCTTTAGGAACCCTTTTAAAATTTCTAAAT
>JAOXNX010000026.1:14145323-14158024 GCA_028566075.1 Solidago caesia | reverse complement strand
AACTTTGATGTGGGACAAAAGTTAAAAGATAGAAAGTTCAGGGGGTTAAAATGAAAAATAATAAAAATTATTATGTGTTATAAGAACTTGTACATTCCACGCATATAGCACTTGTACATTCATATAACTTTTTAGTATATATATAATAACTAGAATAAATATTGAACATTTAGGTTGTTATTACAGAAAACATTTATGTAGTTTTTTTATAAAAAGAAAATAGAAAGAGTTTTATTTCAAAAACTTATTAAAAACTTTGAAAATTACAAATTTGGGAATACATGGAGGCTTTTTTTTTCTTTGGTGTAGAAAATGTTTTAAAAATTATAAAAATGAGTTTTTTTAATACGTAGTTTTAAAATGAAAAACTAATTTCCTGTTTTCAAAAATCTATTTAAACAAGTTTTTTGTTTTCATGTTTTCGTTGAATTATTTTATCTAGAACACTTTTAGCTTCTATAATTAAACGCGCCCTTAAAATTGTACCATTCATGATTTTTTCTTGAAGAAAATATTTGGGCTAGGCAATTATTGGAATGTGCTTCATTGGAACGTAGCTAATCGTCCTTGCTTTTAGTTGACTATTTATATAAAAATATTCATGGACTTTACAAGATATAATATGTATTATTCGAAATCACCATTACCAACGCTTTCACGTTTTTCCAAAAGATTTTAGATTTGAGTCATAATAATTAACATTTTGGATTGACAAGGAAAATAGTTCGAAAGCGGCCAAGAAAATATCCTAATCAGACTACATACACCTTAGCCAAAAGACTAACCCTCCTCGGTAAACCTAGGCAACAAAAACTATTTTGTTTACAAATTTAAATCAAATTGTTGTAATCTATATAAAAGTTGGGTACCTGCAATCAATTCTGCATTAATACTGTAACACCCTACCAGTGACAGAAATGTGAGATGCAACTTAAAGAACATTGCACGATGGAATTATACAGAGAAACTATGTGAACAACATATATTAACATAAATTTAATACAATTAGTCAGTTTACATATATAAAATCCTGTGACTAGGAAAGCATCTGAGGCGACGTGTTCGAATCTACACAACTAATAATGCAGCAAATATTTCTTAAGTCCAGCTACAATCTTCTATCTCTATATCTTTAAGCCATTCTTGTTATACCTAAAAATATACTCGAAAAGTCAACACTAGGTTACTAGGTTGGTGAGTCTATAGGTTTAAGCGAAAACAAAGTTAGGCCACGACGAAGTTTGATACGCATATGTGAGTATCAAGTAGATGAGCATTAGTGAGCACGGGTAGTCTGACATAGTCATATTTAGAACACTGACAGACCTTAGTACTGTACGAACACATAAGACCACACCTATAAAGATATATTATGTTGGGAGTACCAGTCCCAAGTGGTACCGTTGAACTAATTGCACATTGATATGGTTGCACTTTGAACTGATTGCACATTGTACAAAAGAATAATGGATGAATTACACGTAGGGTCGCTCGGTATCGGGTGTACATCCCATATGGTACCATTTCCTTGTGAACGATGCATTATTGCCCATAAATTGCACCACAATTATAAACCACATAAAATGAATCACACAAATACAAACAAATAAACAAATGTAGTCTCATGTTTACCAAAATACCCCTAATAGGATCTCAAGTCCCAACGGATCGCACAGCTGGTGAATGTTTCATGTTTCCCACAAGTAACAGTGCCGGGAGAACCATCCCATATGGCACATAAATGCATCACATAATTGAACCACACATTAAATCACACAACTAAATCACACAATTGAACCACCCAATTAAATCACATAATTTTTTGAAATGTCTATCTCTTGTATGTCTAACTAAGGCTCCACACTACAATAGCTCATATAAGATGGAAAACAAAATGTATGTCTACGGCATAAAATGGTAGAAAATGTTTTAAAACATGTAAAAAAGGGCTACAGAACTCACCTGTCGTTCGCGCGTTGTATGACCTGTAGTCAGTGATTACCTTCGTTTCCCCGTCTCATCGAGCCTAGTCGTACATTCGTACACTTGTCAATTGTCAATTCATGTGTTTATTTGTTCATATGCATATATAATTCTCGTGATGTTTGTTTAGTTGTGTTCAGACCTTGACGTACGATTAAGACTTTAAAACATTCGATCGACACTATTTTAAACTCATTAGACCATGACAACGCGTACACTATTGTTATACAAAGACAGACCATATTTGTACTGCGAAAACAAGCCGGACAGCTCGACCCAAATATAATGTTCAACTGAGACTACGATTGCCAGAGACTTAGATCCGCTGTAAGAACATGTAGATTCCCCGACTTCTTACAAATTGGAGAGTCTTCTTGGCCTCCTTTTTACATCTTTTTTTGCCGATGATTTGATTCTCTTTGGGCAAGCCCCAATGGAGGTTATTTTGGATTGTTTAAATGATTCTGTTAATACCGATGGTAGCTGGTTAGGGTCCACATTCTCAATGGGACTGAGCATGTCATCTCCATAATCCATTGCATCAACGGTGTGCTCTCCAGCAGATATTCCAACTTTCTACCCGATTTGAAAACCAAGGCTCGATCAAAGAAACAAGTCCGAAAGGTTTTGACCCGAAAAAGACCCACACAAGTTTGGTGACCAAATAGACTCGGGTTGACCAAATATATTAGTGTTGACCAAATAAACTAGCGTTGACCAAATAAACTAGTATTGACCAAAATAAACTAGTGTTGACCAAATAAGCTATTGTTGACCAAATAAACTAGTGTCAACCAAATAAACTAAAACTTTAAAACCGTATGATAAAAGTATTCTTTAGTGTATTTTAACATGTTTGACGTACCACGACTTTAAAAGTGGGTATTTATTTCTATCTTCTTTTTTCTAAATACACCTTTCATTTTGCAATAAACAGTTATATATTATGCATAATTTATTGTACATTGAGAGGTGTATTTGAAAAAAAAATGGTTGAAAATACGAGTCCCCTTTAAAAACCATTTGCTACTTAAAATTCTTTTTGTCATGGAATTATAAGGCTATCTCTAATGCTAAATCCTTACATGTCTACAGGTGTCCATAGTTGTCCATAGCCCTTGGAGCTTGTCCAAAGTTAAGGGTCCAAAGTTAAGAATTTGTGGGTGTTTGTCCAAAGTTTGTAACATGTTTTTGAGGTAAAATTAATGAGTGTAAGGATATGTAATGATATTTTTATGATTGGAGGTAAAATTAAGTGATTTTAAATATTTCTAAAGATTTTAAAGATTTATGAGGATATGATGTTGCAGCTTAAGGACGCCTAAGGACGTCCCTAGCATTGGAGATAGCCCAAGATTTTAGTGCACGTCCGTGCGCGTGTTTCGTGTTCATGTTGATGTAACATGGACGATAAAAGCCAGTTGCAACTTACATTTACTTTACTATGCAATTACGAGGCTTGCATTTGAGAACAAGATCTTGATTGGCACTAACTTCTTCGACAATCTTCATTGATTTTGGAACATTGGAACTACGTATATTATAGTTTCTTAACTAAAATGAATTGTCAATTAATAAAGACCAAAGGGTTTTCTTTCAACGGCAAATATGGAATATTATTAAAAGTGTCATTTAGCAAGACGTTAGAAAATATAGAATAGTAAATACCAATTATCTAGATATAAAACTATCACACAATCTACATACTTTTCGAAGTTTTAACTGCTAAGGGTGCATAAAGGATAAAAAAAAAAATTAAAGTTAATTGCAGTTTACACAAAGGCATGAGAAAAACCACCCACGAACATGTATTTGGATGATTGTTATGGGTTGACTTACTTTCAATTATCTATACTACTATATAAAAGAGCAACCCCCCCTTTTTTTTCTTCCAACTTTCTACCTTTAAAATACCCAAATTACCCTTTAACTTCAAAAGCTTTCTTTTTATAATTAACCAATATACCTAAAATACCCTTAATGAAATAATTTATAACATCTATCCTTCAACTCCTAAAATAAATACATTATCCACTTTTATATCAATTACATTAACATCAATAATCACGCCGCCGCCGCCGGCACGGCCATTACCACCCATTTCCGCCGCCACCCGTTACCGCCGTCACCACACTGCCGCCGCTACGATCATTGCCGTCGCATCGCGCAGGCACCAGTCTAGTATATTTAAGGGGTGTTTGGGATGCGTTTTCAAATTAACTTTGTGCTATCAAAATTACATTTTGAAAAACATGTCACAATCTATTTATCTAAAACTAAAACTGTGATCCTAAACATTCGTGTAGTTTGGGAATAAAAATATGATATATTGCCGTTAAAAAAGTGTTTTTTTATATAAAAAATTTAAATAATCACTTATATAACAAAACATTTTTTTTATTATTTATGTTTTACAAATGAAATACTCGGATAATTAACTTAAAATGCTATTTCAAACATCACCTTAGATCTGATTACCCTTTTTATTAAACTTAACAATTATATTTATTTAGGATTTTTCTAATGACAACCCTTAGAGCTGTCAATAACTTGCATAAAAAACTTATAACTTATATATTAAAAGCACATCCCCTGAATTTTATGATAAAAGTACAACTATTTTATGCACGTTAAGGGCTGTCATTAACAAAACTTATTTATTTAATGTAAATAATATGGTCAACCATGCGTATTAAATCTCATTTATTGAGTGAAAAAGGTGAAGAAATAGCGACGGGGTAGATGGAGGAATTTAAGAAACCTGCCCAAATTTATGGTTTCCTTCATGTGCCCACGTCGCTTATTATATTATTTTACCTTATCACCTTATTCATAAAGTCACCCAAAAAGTATAGGCGAATTTCATGTTACGTAGTTTTAAATTTATTAAGTTATGTTGAGTATGACTTTTGTATGTACTTTGCTAACCAGTCAAATGAAAATTGCTAGTTAGGGTTGGCAACACATTGCCACACTCTATTCTATACCATATTTTCAATCAATTCCTTTATGTCACTTCATTCTCATACTTTTTCATATCACACTCCCTTATTTCATTGGCAATACCATACCACACTGCAATTCACACTACACTACAATTAAATAAATAAATAAACCACAAACAAACAAAATAATACTTCTTGGATGAGGCATACCGTGCGCTACAAAGATTACCACACTTTTCATACCCTGCCTCATACCATGGGGTTGGCGGTGGTGTTCCCACATGGTATGAGACATACTGTGCCCCTATCTAGTGGTATTGCCAACCCCCTTAGATACGTTTTTGTAATCGTCGTTCCATCTTTGTTATATTGATTGTTTCTTTAAAAGCTAGCAAAATTAGTTCGACTACCGTAAACGACAAAAGAATGAAGTTCTCTTTGTTCGGGTTATCTTGGGAAAAAAAAAATTTCTTTGACTGAGATATATGTAAAATAAGTAGCTAGGATATCTCTGTAAACCGTTTTTAAATTCTTTTTCTTTTTCACGTTTGCGTTTCTTTGTTTTGTTTTTTTTTTGGTGCCAAACTACCAACAAGTAGAATACATAATTTATTTTTTTATTTTTTTCTAACGGTTAGTAACAGTCTTTTTTTCGTCCCTAAAAAACTCTATAAATATACTACTCCCGTTGTCCCAATTTAAATGTCCTAGTTTGACTTTTTGGGTCTTTTTTATAACTTTGACCGTAAATATTTTTGGTTGTGTGATATAATACTTCATGTAAAATATACAAATGGATTGGGTTTTAAATGTTTTTTCATTAATATAATTTTCATCAAATATTATATAAAACACACAAAAAAATTTTACATCTTGTTCATAGGAAACACACAAAAAAAATTTACAGTCAAAGTTGAAGAAAAAAGATTTCGCAAGTCAAACTAGGACATTTAAATGGGACGGAAGGAGTACAAATTTAACTACAACAATCTACATCTTATTCATACATTTCAGGTCAACGATCGTGAATACGAGCACCACTATTATCTCACTCGATGGGATTTATCCAGAGTTATCTTCTTTTGTCAAAAGTCATTTGGTACCACCAAGAGCATTTTTTAAAAGTGTTCAAGAAAGTACAAGAGAAGATATCGAACGAACATTTGGTTTTTAGGATAAATGACAAATCGTCAAGAATCCAATAAGAGTTTGACTATAAACAAACTCACACGAATCATGTATGCTTGCATCATATTACATAATATGAATGTCGAAGAAAGTAGATATGCAATAAGTACATCAATCATATTATAAACATCCAAACAACTTTCAAAGTTAGATATTTGAGCAATTCAATTTAACACGTATTCATAATAGCCAAAAAAATACGGGGAAAAAAAACAATCATTTAACAAGCATATTGAATCATATGAACCCATTGACATAGCTAGCTCATGGCTTCCAACCAGCAATATATATCAAAGTGGATTGAAGTGTGAACAATATTTATGAAATTTAGGGCAATTATATGCCCATTTTTATCCCTTTTTTTTTTTTTTGGAAAAACAAAAATGATAGTTTATTTATATATCTCTTATAATACATTTATCTTACTACATTAATTTATTTTTAAGAAAATCAATATAAGATAAATTTTTTAATTCATCACAACCACCTATCTTTCAAATACTCTATAACTTTTAATCACAATCATTCATATTCAAAGGATGTTGATTTATACACCATTTTTTTTCTAGTCGTACACACCAAACATGTTTTAGGGTGTTATACTATATAATACTATGAAGCAGATTTAGTGGTGTACGACCAAAAAGTGGTTGGTATAGGGATCACCTCCCATATTCAAAACACTTGTTACTTTCTGTCACAACCATTCATTTCACCCAACTATTACTACTTTCAATCTTATAATTTATTTCACACATTCATTAATAATTTAAACTACAAATAAAACAAGTGCGACGAGAAACAAGTCCCGACATCATTCTTTGTTGATCACGAAATGACTAATCCTGCATTGCATGGATAATATAGTCTTTTTCGACTAAAAAGCATAAAGATACAAAAGAGCAATGTAGTAAACAGCTTTTGAATCATAATTACTGTAATTTCATGCAATAATAGGTCCTTACATTTTACCAATTCTATTTTACCCTTTAAGCCGATTAATAGCAGTTTGTAACTTGACAACTTGTAAGTGGTCATTTATTAATTCATGTGTTGAGAACTTCAACATTTGATGGGTGTTGTAGATACGATAGCTTGGTTAAGTTGTAAATAGTTGATTAACATAGATTGATTAAGCTTAAAAATGAGAAGCAAGTAATGACTAATCTTGGTAATAAAATCTAGAACTAGAACACAATAAAAGTTTTGGAATTGATATTGGCACCATTTCTTTTTGATGGATGTATCATACGTATCAATTATTTACTTATATAGGCACATGTACAACTTGTACATTGTGGTAGAACCATCAAAAATGATGGTACCAATATCACTTTCCATAAAATTTAGGATTAGTCCATGGTATTAGATAGTTTTCACTAACAAGGTCAATTCATCTTAAACTATACATTTAAAAGGCAATTTTGTCTTCTGGCCCCCTAAAATGTCTATGAAACTTTATATTTTTAGTACTATTTGTATGTATTTGTTTACTTCAAGATTCATTGATCCATCTACAAAATATACAAAATATAAATTTTTGTTCGACTTTTTAGATATAAATTTCTGACTACGTCAAACGACTAACAAAGTTAATCTGCTACACCACAAGATTTCAGTTTTATGAAGTCAAAATTGGTAATGGATTTTGGGGGGTGGAAGTATGTATGGGCCATGGGGTTGGTGTAGGTGGGATGTGGTGGTCACCCGTGACAATCATATGTCTTCTTATGCCTTGTTTTATTGTCTTCTATATTTTTGTTCCTTCCAAAAGTCCATTTTGTTTGCATAATCTATGCCACTATTTTAATTTGTTATTAAATAAAATAACACGATCCCTGACAGAATACTATTTGGATCAACTGTTTTATAGCGAACCATATTTAAAAAAATATGTATTTATTAATCATTTTAACTATTTTTAATACAATGTGATTATTAAAATATATATAGTTAGTCAGGCAGACTTATCTAAATTGTTGAGACCTATTTGCATTATTAATGATACTTACATAATTGACAATATTTTATCGACATGTTGTATATATTTAATTACCATATTTCTTGTGATGTTATATATGGTCTCCTAGAAGAATAATGTTAGCACATAAACCTTTTTCCATACACGAACTTTTGTTGGCAAATAAAATCGATGAGGAAAGAAAATTTGGGATGTCATATAAAACAATTAAGCTTAGATGCAAAACCAACAAAAGTATATCGTTTTGTTAAATTAATAAACTTTTAATTTTTTTTCTATTATTTCACGATTTCATCATTCGACAAAAAATAAAGTAAAATGTTTAAACTGTTTCTTTTTTATTCAAGGAATCCACAAAGTCCCCCTCACCTTCGATACGGTATTGTGCTATATGAAAATGTTTCTCTCTTTCTTTTTTTTCTTTTTTTTGGTGTTAATGAGTGTATATTTACTAAAAACAGTTTTTATCTGGATTTGGTAAATTAATTATAATAGTAATGTAAAGTAATGTCTGCAGAGTTAAAAAAAATTTTATGAAAATGTTTCTATTTCTCGTGAATATCATACGAGAACTTTAGAACCTTTTTTTAAGTTTATTCATATTTGAAAAATCATAAGAGAACAAAAAATAGTTAAAAACATTTAAAAGTACCGATATGTTCATATGTGATGTGAACAAATTCATTCACATATGAACAGATCAAGTGATACATAATTTTGTTTTTAACAATTTATTTTGTTCTCATATGAGCTTTTATTATGTTTTACATATGAAAGTTATTCACATGTGATCTAATATATAATTTTAAAGTTCTCCCGATTTTCGTAAAAAAATAGAGTTCTCGCAAGAACCTTCCCCTTACATAAATACGTATATCTATACCTTAATATTGTTTGTTTACTTAAAACAAAAACATTAATAGACGTTTGTTCACACAAATAATTAATAAATAATGGATTTTGTTAATGACAGTCCTAAGGATTGTCAATAACATGCATAAAAAGATGATACCTTACATATAAAAAACCACCCCTGAATTTAATATCAAAAAGGTATAACATTTTATGCGCGCTAAAAACAACCCATATGACTGCCATTAACAAACCATAAATAATTAATAAGAAAATAAATCAAAATTCCTACAATAGAACTTGTGTAATTTTTTTTCCAGTATTCTTGTAAAATTTGATATAATGTACAATAAGACCATTCTTAACGTATTACCAAAATATTGTCAGCACTATTTTCTCATAACCACCCCCTTCTCTTTAGGGAATCCAAAAAAAACAAACAAACAAAGCCGGACTCACTTTTGCTTCACCGACCTCAGTGAAGGACTTCATGGATACCATCACCACCGAGGCACCGACCCCCGACCCCGGGCTATCACCAACACCTACCCTTTTAAGATGGTCTTATGATTGAGCAATTATTTGGGCCCAACATAAGACAACAACAGGCACCCACAACTCCACAAGGCCACAAAGTACGGATTATAAATTAAGAATGGGCCAATGATTTTTGTGGATTTTTGCATACATCATTCCATTAAAATGGTTAGTGATAAATTTACATGACTTTTTATCCATCTACAACAATTGATGCATTATACAATTGTACAATACAACCATATGATGTAGTAACTGTTTTGAATGGATAAAAATTTATGTGAATTTATCACCTTACATTAAATATATCTTTCCTTGGGAAATTATTATTAATCTATAAGAAAATGATATATCTTTTTAAAAAATCAGTCTAATAATCATTCTAACAACTTGATCTTAACATTTGGTAAAATCAAATAATGAAATTAGGAGAAATAATCAGTGGATTACACTTGTCTTATAATCAAGTTGTTTGGAGGATTATTAAGTTGATTTTCCTTATCTATATTTATATCTATAACTAGTTATAAAACATTTGAGGGTTTTTTATTTTTGGATTGTCTTAAAATTCAGATTTTGAAAAGTCCATATTACCCTTCTAGCCCTCTTACATATTTACAGTTTTACACCATATACCCCTATACGTTCCACATACCTAACAATTAACAAACATGATCTACCAAAAATACCCTTAATGAATTAATTTACAACATATATCCTTTAACTCCTAAATTAACTACACTACCCCCTTATACATCAATAACCCACACTACTCGCCGCCGCCAACACGTACCACCACCCGTTGCTGCCACCACCACAACGCCGCCGCTACCACCATCGTCGCCGCATGGCGCGGCCGTCCATCTAGTTATTACCTATATATTGAGGTTATTGTTTATAAATTAACTAGATGGATGTCCGCGCAATGCGGCGACAAAGGTGGTGGCGGCGATTGGTGGTGGTGGTGGTGGCTGCGGCGAGTAGCGTAGGTAATTGATATAAAGGTAATTGATGTAAAAGGGGCAGTGTAGTTCTTTTAGGAGTTAAAAGATAGATAGTGTAAATTAATAAGGGTATTATAGATATATCAAGTGGAGATTTTTAAAATAGTAAATAATGATAATGAAAATTTTTAGGTAGATCAAATCATCTTTTGAGAATTGGGGGTGGGAGGAAATGCTTTATATAGTATAGACGCATGTCCGCGAGATGCGGCGGTTATGGTGGTAGCGGCGGCAGTGTGGTGGTGTTGCGGTAGCGGCAGTGGTGGCGGCGGCGACTGGTGGTGGGGGCAGCGGTGGTGGCGGCGGTGATGGCGGGAGTGATGATGTGGTTGTGAATGTGAAAGTAATTGATGTAAAAGGAGGGTAGTGTAGTTATTTTACTTGTGGTTATTACTTTAAATATTTGAATACGAAAACGAATGATGCGACTATTGGCTAGAGTTTAAAAGCCACTAAAACAGCATCGGGTAAACTCAATTAGCCAAGACACCAAGACCTGAATTGAAACTTGAACCGAGACATAAACTACACCGTTTCTGCATTAGATGCAAGTTCATGAAGCAATTGAGCTAATGCAACAGCCCTTTAAATTATTAAAAACCATCGTCATAATAGTCGCATCATTCGTTTGGGTAATAATTATACATTTATAAATTTATTCATGAATATAAAATGGCCCATATCTTTAGAACTCAAGAGGCCAGGCTTTACAAGCGAAATAGTCTTTTAGTCCGTGTGATTTAACAAAAAGAAGCCCACTGCTAAAGGTGATCTTAAGTAGGCCCGTTTATTATAAATCCAAATTACTCATTATTTCATGTCAGAATCGACCCTCAATCATCAAGAAACAAAAAATGAAAATTCGTTATTGTGTTGAACCTTTTTCCTAAAAATGCATGTTGCTTTGTTTACAAATTAAGCTACTATAACAACAAAAACAACAATACCCAATCCAGTCAAAGACGGGGTATGGGGAGAAGATCAATTTCATAACTAAGCCCTTGATGCACACATTAATGCAGATTCATACAGGGATCTTGTTGCCACTGGTTGTCAATGTGTGTTTAATGTTGAGCAAACGATGAAGGTAGAGCGGTTTGAAAAGAAACGCTTGAGCGTAGGATTAGACATGATGACGTGCTTTTTGGCTAAAGAATGAATGAACAAATTAATTATTCATGTTGCTCTAAGATTTCGTCTAACATCAAAATTAAGGAACTTTGATGAAAGAATTAAAACGAAAAAATAATTGGTACGTTAGTAACTCTTTTCATTTTTGGTTCTAAAATTGACTAGCAACATAACGACAAGTTAATGACTTAATGGGTTGGTTAATAAGTTAAAATGCGTCAAAATGGGTAAGGTGGGACAATAAACATTTTTTGACATAACAGTTAATATCTAAACTTATTAGCATAATGATAGTAATTATAATATAATATAATAAAAACACGTAGTGTAAGTAATATGGTTTATGAAAGATCGAACTTAACATCAAATTAGAGTAATTTGATTTATAAAATAAATTCGAAATTAACTTAAAGTTGGAGTAGTTTACAATTATATATTAATAGAAACCTCAACGTCTAAGAAAAATGATTTAATTAGATATATAAATGCATATCTCAAAAGGATCGTAACCTTAAAAATTCGTGTTCAAAGAAACAAATTAAGTAAGAGGGAGGAACACAAGGTTAAGCAAGTACCAATGTGTTGGCTTATATATTGCTTTGATTTATGGGTTCTTTTCTGTTATATAATAATTAACGTTTAATTACGTTATAAATTCTGTTTTTTTATATTTATATCTATACTTAAATACAATCTTTTAGTCACAAATTACAATGATACTAAAATGACTATATGTAAATAGTTGTTAGATTTTGAAATTATTAGAAATTTTTGTTAAAAGGTATTATACCGAATAAGGTCTTGTACTTATGGATTACAAAATAAGTTTCTATATGCACGTGTGGCAACAAATCAAATTTCAGACTATCAACTAATGAAACAAATAACAAAGTCTCAGATAATCAAATTATAGCATTATTATTATTATTATTATTATAGATAATCAAAGACATGTGGTAGAGTTGGTTAAGGCTTTGGACTTTGATACAAGTGACCAAGGTTTTAGTCTTGGCAACTACATTATTTGTTCTTTGACATAGGAAGTCCCCCAATGAAGGGGTTTGGGCCTGGTAACCCCAG
>JAOXNX010000026.1:14120734-14139427 GCA_028566075.1 Solidago caesia | reverse complement strand
CATCCTTATCCTGAATCTCGAGGTTGATTCTTCACAGATTGCATAGAGACAGATTGAGACATTTGTCAGTTCTCAATCTGCCTAAGTATTCATTCCAAGCTGTGTGTAGAGTCAGTCTGTGTTCCACTGTGAGTCTGAGCCTCTATCTTCAATCTTCATCTTCGACTCTGATTGAATGCTATTCTTCATTTGATGTAGCTTGGTTGAATACAGACTTCCAAAGAATTAATTACATACAAGTACTGGAAGTGTGATCTAGGTCAGATCGGAGGACTCTATCTGATACAGATCAGTCTGACCCAGATTCAGATTACAAGAACCAAAAGAAAAACCTAAGTGTTGACTATCAGGTTGTCATCAACAAATCTATACATTTCAGCGGGACTCAACAAATACGCAGTTGCCAAAAGACGTTTCCCGAGCACTAGGATGCTCAGAAAGAGACCAGAAGAAATTGTCTCTATTAAAGACTTCAAAGCTCAACATGGCACTGCCAAAAATGTTCAACTAGAAAGAAGGAATGTGGGAAGAGTGCTAAGGATTGATGGAATCATTGGTACAAGTCTTGGTCCCACTGAGTGGATTGAGGTCTACAAGCTGATCAAGGACAGGAAAGCTTCCAGCTATCAACAACTCATCGAGATATGTAAAGAGCGGCTGAAAAAGGTCAAAAGAGTTGAGAGGAAGTACAAAGTCCAAGATTCGCTGTTTAGTACTCAGAGAAATCCTCCTCCACCACCAAGACTGCCAGCAAAAAGATCAGCACCCTCCAATGCATTCTTCTTCTCTACTACAATGCCACCAATTGAGGGTGATGCAGCTCTAAACCTTTCCTTAC
This sequence comes from Solidago caesia, assembly GCA_028566075.1. Lineage (NCBI taxonomy): Eukaryota > Viridiplantae > Streptophyta > Magnoliopsida > Asterales > Asteraceae > Solidago > Solidago caesia. Next base: position 14,138,589 of record JAOXNX010000026.1, on the reverse strand, counting down.
CTTCAAGTACCTTTATTGATGGCATGTTCGATGATTGGAATCAAGGAGTCTTCTTTACCAACGTACATGGCCATCATCTCTTCTTGAGAATTGCCGACATCAGCAAGGCCTCTACCAAATTTTTGTGGGATCTTCGTAAAGGATGCATAATGAAAACTAATGATCAAAGAATCATCACTCTTTTTTATCAAGAGCCGATGAAGCCTGAAAGAAGAAATGATCCAGTCTACATCCAAGCAAAGCAGGAATCTGTTTGGGATTAGATAGGCAATATGTACACATAGTTTGCTAGTTTTCTATCTTTTGTAAAATTTATCTAAGTGATATATACATCAGCAACTACTTAAAATTATGTCTTCAATTCTTGTGTGTTCAAGACAACTGTCCAACAAGTCATCCTCAGCGAATAAGGGGAGATTGTTAGGACCAAGATTTGCTGACAAAGACCTGGTCGCCTGAAGTATGTTCTCAACGAGTTATCAGCATGCCATTTCAGAAGATGATGTGTCAACCTTATCCGCGATTTGTAAGTCAAATATGGGCGAGAAAGTGAAAGAGAAAACCTGATCCCAATGGGTCACATAACTGACAAGAAACAGATCATATGATCTGTTCTATCCTCTTTGGGAATAATATAAGAATGTGTAAGTCTATTCACTGGTTTCTCTTACACCCGAAATGGGAAAACATCAAGAAGACAATTCAAAAGCATTAATTGCCAATGTACTCCACCAATGGATGGTTGACAACCTCTTTCACATCAACATCCATGCATCGAAGATCGTTGCCTCTCCTGTAGTATAAAAGGCAACACTTGGTGAAGAGACATTCCTCTTGTTGGTTGGTCCAAGAAAATTACCAAGTGTATTTTCTATTGTTTTACATTTTACTAAGTGTATGTGTAAAAACAATTGAGTCTTTGGTTAGTCTAGACTCCACAACTAGTTATTCAACTCGGCCATTGTATCACCGTTTATTGTATTAATATATTAATACATCATACAATTGGTTAACTAGTTTGTGTTCTTTGCTTTCTGTTATTTACTTTCTGTTTAACTATAAGTTGTGCAAATTTAGAAACCAACAATTTACCATTTAGAAAGCGGGGCGTTACAAATCTCTCTCACTAAAACGGGATCACGACCTCATGATCCAAACCATATGCAAATAAAGGTGTATTTGGATAAGCACATATCTCTTGGGTTCCAGGTGAATTTGGAATTCTTTGTATGCTTCCATTGCACTTTGTAAGACCTCACGGTATATATAAGTCTAAATTCTTTTCAATTGTTCCTCGACAATGGCTATCGGTTCTTCAATGTAGTTCAATTTATCATCTACTTGGATTTTATCCAAAAGTACATACATAGCGTCATCCACGATATATTTTCTAAGATGAGAGACATGAAATGTGCTATGAAATATTAGTTAATAATAGCATCTTGAAACAATTTGGAAACCAATTTGAAATTTAACGAATTTTCATTCATATTTACATTGAACGTTAACCATTTTTAAATTCTTTACATTAAATAACCACATTATATAATTTACTTAAGGTAAATTGGGTGAATAGTACCCTTCTTTAATTGGTCCACATATTGTCCATTTTTAATATATATGGTAGAGCAAAATTTTTTAATTTGAACAGCTAATTGTTGCATCATTTTTATTTCTATTTTTAAACTACCCCAAATATTTTTAAATACACTTATTTTAAGAATTGAATCCTGGACTTTTCCCCAAGAGGCTTAAGCTTCTATCAAGTGGGCTAAACCCACATTATAGCAAATGAATAACAAAAAGGAAGTGATAAATGTACCATCATTTTTTATTAATTTACCATAATTTGCAAGTACTACAGCAGATTGTACAAATAAATGATACGTAAATGTGATAACTTTATTAAAAGCTATGATTTATTAAAAGCTATGATACTAGTATAATCTTCCATAACAAAAGGGTGAGTTGGTGGTGTGGTTAGGGTGCCAAGCATTATGTGTTTTATGCATATTTGAATCCTACTTTTGACTAATAGTTTATTTTTCTTGCATTGTTATCAATAGCATTTCAAAATTCAAAGAACTCGGTTGGGATAATGATGATGTTCGGATCATGTTCTTTTATTTTCCCAAAAAAAATTTCACTACAACTTCATTTAGGTTGGAGTGGTAGCCACTATGGTTTTCTTTCTTCTCTTCTTTTTTTTTTTTTTTTTTAAGATTTTCCTTATTTCTTTTTGAAGGGGTTTTCTTAGCATTCTTTTATTTATTACATCCAAAGTTCTTTATTTATATTGAAAATAACTAAGAGTAAATATACAGTACATCTTTGCAGTGTAGTAAAACTCTTGAAAGGAGTTTAGTTATTAAAATGTTTAACATTAACATTATTATTATTATTATTATTATTATTCGATGAAGTAAAACTTTTTAAAGGAGTTTAGTTATTTAAATGTTTAAAAAAAGGTAATAATGGAGGACAATTTATTCCCGGAACCACATCGGATTCCCATCATCCTACCCGTAAGGGTTATGTTGCCGGTAAAATATATTCATTTAATATCCACATGATTTGGGCATCCTTAAGGATCGAACTCGCGTCTTTCAACTTTACATGTATTGGTATTATTAGAATGTTTATTATTATTATTATTATTATTATTATTATTATTATTATTATTATAATTTTTAACATAAGGTGTGTTGAAATGAAGTGGTCAAAGAATGGTATATGGAGTTTTATGAGGGGTTTAACCCTTTCCTTTGTATTCGTTGGTCACGGGTTCGAATCCTACCTCAGCCCCTTTCTTATTTTTTTATTTTTTATTTTTTGGTTTTTTACAGAATAATATATATATATATATAAGTCGCAAGAACTTTAAAATTATATATTAGATCACATGTGAATGACTTTATTCATATGTAAAACATAATAAAAGTTCATATGACAACAAAAATAAATTCTTAAAAACGTGTAAAATTACATATAAATTGATTTGTTCATTTGTGAATGAATTTGTTCACATATACATTCACATATGAACTACTCTTATGTGTTATTAATTATAAAGGATTCTCATGGTTCTTCCAAAATAAATAGTGTGAAGATGTGGATATTCATCCGTTATACAATTATGTGGAGACATAGATTCTATGAGCATACGTGCATGAATAGTGCTATGAGCATATGTATGCAAGTCTAGCATATGTATGCAAGTATTTTGTAAATAAATGTTTCATGAGGTAGTTGGTGATCAAATGTACATAGATAGTAAGTTAAGAAGATAACTTAGTATATTTATAAAAATGTGGAGAGTTTTCCTTCTCAATCCTTCCATTTCTAGAAAGGAAAAAATCGGGTCAAAAAATCCTTAAATGTACGTTTATTTTTCAATCAGTTTCATCTTAAAAATACTCAAGAATGATTTTTTTTTTCCTCCTTTCATTTTCTTCTCTTTTTTATTTAAAATGAACGCATTAGTTAGTACTATTTTTTTCAGAAATACTTTCTTTTCTTTTTTTTTTCATTTTTTTTCCTTTACTTTCTTTACTTAGCACTTAAAACATGAGAACGCAGTGTTAATGAACAAATAATAATTAAATGATATATATTAGTAAACATTTTATCAACAATTGTTAATTATATAATCCTCAATATGTAAATTTGACTTATATTTATTAAATTTGAAGTGGATTATACAAACAAAGGAAAAAAAAAAAAGAGAGAGAGAAGAGAGAAGAGGAAGAAGAACAAAGACGACGACATGGTATATTAAAATGTTTACATATACAAATACACAATCTATTACTTATACGAACAAAGAGTACGTGAAGTAACATGTACACAATACAAGATGTAGAGATGAATAAAAAGGCTATAACGAAATATGTTATTTCTAACTATAGTTGGCAATGCCTGCCCATGTACTTATTAGGCATTCCGTAGTAAGGATTACAAGAACACCCTATTCTTCCAGCCACATCATCGCTACATCAGCTTTTCTCTCTCCTAGAACACCCCCTCGTACTAAGTCATATTCTTCATCTCATCCTCAAATATTTTATTATTATACCCATACACACATATACATATACCCCACACACATAACAAAAAATAAAAAAATAAAACATACCCCACTTCTCTTTCTCTCTCTTCGTCTGCAACGTCTGAAATCAGGAGAGTGGTACCGACGCCGGCCATCCGACGCTCGCTCGTATTAAACGTCCAAATATATATCACGTCGGAAGTGGCGTCCAATCTCTTAGTGCAACCGGCCTTAGTTGAATTGTTAGTAGAATTTGAATTGATAAATAAGGACTATTTTTTTCCTTTTACTTATATTGCCTCACTTTTAGAATTTTGCGCAGGGCGTTCATTAAGTCATGCTACGACCTGCTTCCTGGGTACACATGACCTTGATATAACCAACAACTCTCTTGAAAGCCCTCGAAAATGTATCTTGCTTGAGAGCCATCTAATTATAACTAGCCAGAAATTTGATTACGATAAGCGTACGTGTAGAAAGGAGTTAATTTACGAACCATTTCCATGCTTGCTTGAATACCCCCAGCTCGTGAAAACATTGGCAAAGAAAACGAAATCTATGATTTTATAGTTGATATAAAATCTTGCCGTTCTAAAAAAAAAAATTAGTTTGTATATATTACAAATATGATAAATCATTGATAAGTAAGTTCCACGATTCATTTCCTCAAAACCAATTAAAGTGGACATGGTAAATTGGTAACGAACAAAATTTTAATCGTTTGTGTCATGTTTGTATTCAATCTTGACGGTCCTTTTTCTTGTGTAGTTATCGATTTCACATATTAACTCTTTTTATACAATAAGGACCAAAATACTTTATGTCAAATCATCGAATAATAGACAAATTAACTTAAATCATGAAGATTTGGGTGGTCGAGGACTTGGTAAGAAGATATCACATTGAGGTATATATCTATGTACCGAAGTCATTCAAATTATAAAATATGTCTACCACTAATTTCTAAATAAGTAGTGTTATTATCACATAAATAAATGAAAGAAAACAAAACATGGTTTATGAAAGACCACACAATGACTCGTGTTCATGAATAATGCTTATCCCATACACATTGGTTTGATGTAAACACGTTCTATAGATCCTATACCACCCGAGAATAGTACGTTACATACCAAACACTATTAAGTTATCTAGTAATACTATGAGTGTAAGATGAGTAACAAAGAAAAGTTGTCTTCCAAAAATGGATTTCATGTATTTTGAAGTAAAAAAGAGTAGAAAATCGTAAAGCTGGTGAAATTAACAAGAATGGGGACATTTATGAATAGATGTAGACACGAAGAAGACCATAAAACAAATGATAACCTCAAGATAGATATGAGCAAGTTGAAGAAGAAGAAGGCTCATAAATTATTTGTGAATGGTTGCTACCTCATTCAGGAAAAGCTTGACCCAACATGTTTGTGGGTGATGCCCACACCCTCTTATTATATGAACATGACATGTATTAGATATGTTACCTATACTTATGTACGTACATACTATCTTGTCCTAGCTAAATCAAGTTTATTATTTAATTATTTTGCAATAACTTTTTAAAGTATATTGTAAATGTGATCGTTATTAGTCATCCGCATAATATGATCGAAGAACAATGATAGAGTTAATTAATGAATATATTTTTTTGTGTGTGTTCAATGAGGGTGTTCTATCTTAAAATTATTTGCCAATTAAATGGGCAATATATAGGTACGTAATCAATCATTTAACTATTTCATACAAAGTTAAAGACTGTTTATAAATATCACTGAGTTCAGTAATAATGATAATGCTACGTCATTATGTATCTTATAAAAATACTAGATTTTTGAAAGTTAAATAAATATTGTTTATATTAATATTATATTGAATCTTATTTTAATTTACATAAATTAAACTAATAAGTTGTAGTTATCTTTAAAATAGGAAAATCTGACTTTTGGTAAATTGAGTTTAAATTAAATTTAATAAATAGTAGATTTTTTTTAGATAGATAGTTTAAATTAAATTTAATAAATTATAGAGATATTTTATATAGAAAAGTTTAATTTTAAATAAACTAAGCTTCTGATTTGTCAATTGAAAAATTAAAACCTCTTATTTGTTAATTGAGTTTTAAGACAATTACATTTTATTAATATTAAGATTAAGATAACTTGTGTTAAATTTTACAATGTTCATAAGACATTTAAAGAAAGTATTGTAATTTTCTTGATATCAAGTAAGGTGAGAATGGAATTCCAAGTGGGAATTGCCAAAGTGCTCCCACAAAACAGATGTCTAAATGTCTAAAGCTAGGACCCCTACACCCCACCACCCTTAATAAGAAGACCTCATGCTAATACATACATCCTCTATATAAAGAAATTCATCTACCATTCTCTTCCATAATATTCATCAACTCTACACAACCACATCTCTTTTGCTAATCAACAACAAACATATCAGTTCATAGTTTAACCTTCATTTTAAATACTTCTTTTTCATCTATTCAAGATAGCAAGTTCAAATTCCAATATCTTGACATTTTGATATCAAAGTCTCACACTTTTGATCTCCAAAGTTTAGGTCTCAAGTTCGATTCGTGTTCGTTTCGTCGCAAAAAGAGTCGATTTATAGCCAAATGAAGATGATGGGGAGCAATAGTAGCATGGGGAGATCAAAAAGAAGAGTTTCAAGTAAACTTGGAGGAATCCTTAAAGAGCAAAAGGCAAGGCTCTACATTATTAGGAGATGTGTGGTGATGCTTCTATGCTATCATGATTAAAATCTCTAGCTCACTAGATTTTCTTTAGATATATGTTCTTGAAATAGTGTGTAAATGGATATATGGCTCAAGAGCATCACAATTTTGTAACCTTCGCGTATTTGCCTCTAATGGGCTTCAATGTATATAGGATATATATATATATATATATATATATATATGCTACTTCTTTTCTAGTATCTTTTATTTCAATTCTATTCAACTTTAAATGTTAATTGTATAATTTTGAAGGGTATCAAAAACTGAATCTTTAAAGTTTTTTTTATTTATTTTTTATATCTACACAACTAACCATTTATTCTTGTGAAGATACAATGAAATCACTTACTATACTTTTTTAGAGTAAGAAGTTTTATACAAATTCTTATTGAAATATAAATTAATTAAATCTAAGAGATATAACATACTTGAACTTTTCTGAAAAGTTGCTCATTCTTTATTATAACATATATATATTTTTAATTTTTCTGCATTATTTTGAAAAACTATGGTTTATTTATGATGGAAGAGTGACTATAATAATCGAAAGCTCGAAAACTTATTCAAATAATTCGTATTCATGATCCTGCATCTCTGTTCCACAGAAGTTTTTTTAAAAATTTCTTCGGGTTTCTCACAAAATTGGCAACCTTCTTCTTTACACACTTAAATGTCAGAATTTTATTTGTAAAAGATGAGCAGAAATGACATCAATTTGAATTCTCAAGCTTTTTAAAATGTTGAGTTAATTTTGCTGAAGAAATACGTCAGATATTAATATTTTGAACTATGTGAATTAATGAAATGGTGCAAGTCTTCACAAAAATATAGATTTTTTTATATATATTTTTTATTTTTTTTAACGTGAGTACCAAAATTGATGTACTTCAAATACATTACTTCTATATAAAAATGGTATAAATAGCATCAAGAACAGTTGGAAGGTTTAGGTAAAGAATGAAAAATTATACATGATTGGTATTTAGGTATGATTACAAAAATAAAACTTTTTTTTATAACGAGGTCGTGACACATGACAAAATGAAAGAATCGCGTGACGGTTTAGCTATTCCAAAAAGCTTTTGTACAACTATTGTGTCACAAACACTATGTTCTTAACATATAATAACTACAAAAACAAAACTTTTTATTACAAAACAGGGAATGTGTTTTTTTTTTAATCACATCTACCTTTGATTTTTATACATGATCCAATCAAATTTTTATGCCTATCTTTAACACATCTTTTACTTGATTACTTCTGTTAATCATTTATCTTCCTGCAAATGTATAAATGTATTTGAAAACTCTAAATGGGCCATTTTAGGCCCGAAAGGGTGATAAACTTAAGAGTAATTAAGGTTGATGCTAGCTATTATCTAAGTATGATATTTTAGTTTCTATAGGCCCATACATGCATTAACATTGAAAGTGCTTCCCAATCCCCACTTCACATCACTATATATCACATTTTTGGTCAAATCAAGAATTATTTACCACACTTTTCTCAGTTTCCATTTCAGAAATTATGTCACAGAAAATATTATTTCTTTGTAATAATATCACTGATATGATACAATATAACTATTTGATATTCTTGACAATTATAATTATTATTGTTATCACTGTTATTATGATTATATTATTTTAGTATTATCATTATCATTGATTACGATTAAATTGATGTTTTGATCCCCATAATCCATGTGGTTTATGACCTGGTCATGGATAGATCACCCAAGTTCGGGGTCCATAAGCAGTGACAATTGCCCTATGAAGACTTGCTTTCGCTACGGCTTCGGTGGGTTCCCTTAACCAAGTTACTGCCTATGAGTCGCCGGCTCATTCTTCAACTATAACACTCGTTCCTTCTTAGGTGGTAGACTCGTTGGTCTCATTGATCTCATTGATGTTTCGGTCCCCATAATACATGGTTTCTTAGGTGGGATACTTATCAAGGAATTAACCTTACAAGGTTAACATAAAGTTCTCATTTCCTTACAAATTAGTCATATTTTATTAATTTTATCTTTAAATTAAACTATTAATACTTTGATAGGGTTGTAATTAACTGAAAACTAGAAAAATGTTGATAGGGTCACATGGGGTGATAGGTTATAGAGAGTGATCGGTGATAGGGTGATGTCAAGGCTCCGCCCTTAGCCATCATGGCTTCGCCATGGACTGACCAGCGGATGGCAGTGGCGGCGGCGGATGGTGGTGGTGGCAGTGGATGGTGGGAAGAAGGGGTAGTGGAAGAAGGGAAAATGTGTGACTGAGTTTTGTCTCTTGATTTTCAACTTAATTATGGTTTTCAAATGAACATTTATCTACTTTGATAATAGAAACTAAGAGCATCTCTAATGATAAACCTTTTTATAAGTTTATAAACTAGACATGTCATTATCTTATAAACACAACCTACATAGACTTTGCATAAACTTTGTAAAACTTTAAAATGAATTAGACATTAAAATATGAAAAGGTTCATAATCTCGGACCTTTCTTATATTATATCAGCTTGAACGCTTGAACATCTTCTCACTATGAAAGTTTGGTTCATAAACCGAATATAAACTACCATCGTAGATGTTTTAATAATTTTTTTTTGAACAAATAGAAACTAATAATGGAAAGCTACTAAAAGCAGAAAGTTTTTATGCCACTATTAAAGAAACACAAAGCATCTAACAAGTAACCTTATATTTTTATACACAGAACTTAAAAGGAATGAGGTTTGTGGGGCATTATATTATTGTTGTCCAACCAGCATACCACGTGTGCCACGTAGATGGGACTACATTAAATAGTGTTTCTTTTGTTTGAATATCAATATATATCATGTTGATTTGTTTGGTTTGGTTTTGGGTAAATATTAATTAACACCAATCACCATAATTCATTATTTAATTGGTCTCAAAACATGATATCTAAACTCTGAGTTGCCTGATTATGATATTTTAGTTATTTTGTCGATGGTGACTTAACCTTAATACAAGTCAATAAACTTCTTGGTTATAAAGGTGATCTAATGTACAACTTGATCTACTATGAATAAATCTTGATTTACAAATAATGTATCACTATATGAGAAAAACTTTAAGCTTTTTGATAAGCCATACAAAGTCTATAGAACTTGATCCGGATGTAAAATAGAAACAAGTAGCCTACGATAGATGTACTATTGTACTTTAAAACATACGAGTACTATATTATACTTGTGCATAGACCTAAGTATGACGCATTTTCATATATTTAAGACTACAAGAGCACAAACACTAAAGCCTTTCCCAACGGTTGCATTATGAGACGCGTTCTGGCTCGTTCTGGAGGATGGCATTGGCACGATCTCGTTCTGAGCTTTCCGTCGTGTGGAGAACGAAGGGAAAGGAAGAGAGAGAGAGAGTGGGGTAAGGTGGGTTTTTCTTCTTCTTTTTGTAATTTATATATTTAACATAAATAATAAAATATTTGATGATGAAGACAGAGAATGTCATTGTTGATAGGGGATGTTCATGGTGTGTTTAGGAGAAGAAAAAATGATTTGACAATGAGAATGAAAGGAGGATGCTGGTATTTTTGGGAGAGACCTAACAATCTCGTTAATCTAAAAGCTAGTATTGGTCATTAGAGTGATGAACAATCATGAAAAATTAATTATATTCAATACGTACTGATTTATGTGTAGTAAACCAGTGATCTATTTGACCATCAATCTATCAACAGGTTTGATGAACATAATAACAACATAATGCAAATAAGTTTTTACTCAATGTAAATTTTGGTCATTTTAGATAGATCATAACCATTGCAATATTCGTACTATCAAGATGTGACACAACACAACCATTGAAGCACACTAGTTTTCTTTGTTAATTTATAGAGTATTTACTTCGCATAAAATGGAATAACAAAATTGCCTAAAATACACTAACATTTTATTGTATTGATTGTATTGTATATAAAGCACGTAAAAAGTTATAAAAAAAATACGGGGATATGTTGATATCTTGGGTATATATATGATCTTCTATAATCTATATATAGTGACGGAGTTACCCCACCCTCAATTTGTACAACCAGTCTTAACCTCGCCTGCCCCTCTCCTATATCTTTCCTATATCTTTGCCAATAATGGCGACCGAATCTCCATTTTAGACCTTTACATGTTATTTAGGTACTATCAAATTTACAAAAAATGATTTTGCCCCTTTAGTCGTAATGGTTTTGATACTCGTACATATAGTTGTGTTTCAATATAGTCGCAACAATGAATATTGCGTTGATATAAAGGACATTCTCAAAAGAATAAGTCATTTTTTGGACATGCGCTCTAATGTTTGCTAATCTGGCTAATGTTAACTAAACATTCTTCTCTTGACCAAGGTTATCATGTTAGGCAAATAATCTAGGTACGTATTTCGTCAAGTTTTCCAAATCTTCGTTCATTTTTTCACAACTTCCTACAGTCGTAACAAAATACAATGCACCACCCAAGGGAAGGTAGTATCCATTATCCAAACCGTACTTTCCGTTTAGTCATTATCCTAGTTCGTTGGGTTTAAGTTTCGACAACGCTAGTTCATCTAATGTTACTCGATCATATACATATGTCTTTTTAACTATTAGAATAAATAAATAAAATGACCGTCTATTTACATACCTCATTTTTCATAGCAAACACCGTATGTACGTCACTTATAGACTTATAATTGGTGTATAGTGTTTTAGTAACCACCTATACGTCAAGTATAAACCTATATGCCACCTTATACTCCAAATATAGGCCTACACGTTACGTACATGTGGTGTTTATTTAAATACGGAGGTGTTTTTTTTGCAACACCATAAATAAAATGTAGGAAAGGACAAAAATTAAAGAGGGGGGGTAGGTTTGAATGTGTAAGGCAGGAAGGAAGCTGAAAATTGAAAGGAGAATGAAGGTGTCGGCCGTATTAAACAAGTAAATTGGGTAAGTGATCGGGTCAAAAAAACACGGGTAGATAGAGCAAAAAGCAGCCTTATCCTTCCCCACGTGCGGCCAACCCCACCACTCCCCCCTTTTGGTTTTCAGATTCTTTTCTAATCACTATCTCTCACATTTCATTCATTGCCGGCCCTTGGTCTATTCATTATCATAGATCATTTCATTTCATAACTTCAAACATACATTATTATTATTATTATAAGATAAGATGTTGTTCATGATCATGTTTCAACAAAAAAGATTATTGAAGTTAGTGTGTGCACAAATTATGTAAGCAATAGTGTTTGACACACCATGTGAAAATAACTCATAAAAGTTATATTTTTTATATGTTAGAGAAAATGTCTAGTTTCAATGGAAATAGGTTGAAAATTATTTTTTATACTCTTAAGTTGATTGACTGGTTGCTATGCTATCTTAAATTATTAAAGGTGTATTATAATATCCGAACTTGGTTAACAAAGTTTTTTAGTACCCTAAACTCATTTGTCTCGTTAATAAATTGTTTTTAATAATATAGTATAAAGTTTAAGTATCAACCTATGCTTCTCAACTCCTTCTATATGGGATACCGGTGGTAGATCAAACTGAGTTTGATCCTAGTTGGGCTGCTTTGGGTTTGTTATATGACTATGTTATTTAATATCTATTATATACTTATGCTAACAAACGTAGCATATGAAAAGTTATAATTTTCATTTAGAATAACATGTCATTTTAGACCATAAAAATTATAATTCATATTTCGAAACAATCCTTAAATGTCCAATAAGACATTTAATATCATTTTCAAGTTTTAATACGGGGATAACATCCACGGAGCAAACAACACCTAGCATAGGTAGGTTCTGTTGTTATCACATTCTAGGGATTTAACATGTACATTTAATAAACTTTAAAGGATAAATAATTAAAAAAAAATTATTAACAAACTTGTTGCACGAATGATTTTACCTTTCAGATATACCCTTGTAACTACAGAGGTTCACTGATGTCCACAAGACTCTCAAGTAAAGTAGCTTCCAATTCGAGTCCATGAAGCTTCCATTTAGTCGTAAGACAATGAATATTAACATTCCGTTTGAAAGTGAAAGTGCACAACTTAAAACTAATGATGGTTTTATAACATATTCTTACAATCGGTTTTAGTATATTCTTTTTAATATTCATACGTGTCATATAAAACCCCTTGGTCATAGATCAAGTGGCCACCTGCCGCTGTTTATGCGGGGCCCATTGTGGGGAGCCTAACAAAAAATTGGCGCAGGTTCTATCTTCGTCTCAGCCCGGATTTAATCGAATTCATGTGGCGGTATCCGTTCAGATGCACTTACCTCGGTACATTAAAACCTTGTAAAGTGGTTGTGTAAGTATCAATGCGGTACAAGGGATTAAGGAGTTTCTTCCGATTTATCCCTACGTGTCATATAACACACAATTAGTCTGGCGTACGTGACTATAAACTATTGTAAGTCTGTAATATATCTTATAATAATTGTTGAAATGCCTCGTGTTTACATGGGTCTATAAGGTAATAAATTTTTTATTTATTTTTAATGCATGCTTCATTGCTTCAAATGTAGTTGTTTTTATTGTTTTTTTTTTTTTTTTGGAATGGCAAAATTCATTAAGAAGAGTACTTTTACCAAAAAAGTAAAAGCCAAACCAACAAGTAAGAGAGTTTACAAATCAAAATTACACCATTGATTTCAAGTAATGTGTTTCAGAGAAGATCAATTAATTTTTGATCCAATTGAATGTTTGTGATTGAACTTGATTGAGAATTTTTGTTAGGGAAATCGGCTCATCTTTAAAACCATGTTTGTTTCTAGCATTCTATAGACACCAACAGGCTCTACATGTTGTGACACACGTAATTTGTGTGCTCGTACAAAAGAAAACTAATGTGTGCATGATATCGAGAGGAAAACTTATTCAACGATCAATTATACTATTCTAGTAAACAAAACATTAAATATATGTTTGACCAAATAAATGTGAATTACGACTTGTAAGTCCAAGCGATAGATTGATAGCACTCATCAGATCAGGAGTGTTGAAACATGAGTATTGAATGCTTTGACGTATTTTCTAAAGGTTGGTAATGCGTGTTAAAGACTTGGGTGGTACATGTGTAAAATAATGGTGATAAGTAGGTTATTCGGGTCTATTTCTTAGCAATATTAACGATGGTGGTGGAACGGAGACGAAAATAGCTGACTAGATCGTTATATTAAGAACTCTACTTTGCTAAAAAATAAAATAAAATAAGTAATCTAGAGTTTAGATCAAATGAAAAAGATGATCAAGATAGTCAGTAAATACAGCAAGTATCAAGAGATAAACTTATAAAAGCATAAAACTGTTACTATCTTTACAACTTAGGGCGCGTTTGATTTCGCATAATGTTTTTACATGGAATGAAATCTGTGGAAGGAATCGGAATCCGAAGGAATAGAGTCTGAATGAATATTTTTGTCTTTTGGAGATTCAATAGAATGAAATGAATTAAAATTCATCTAACCCCCTCACAATCGCTAATTATTGGCTAGGGCTGCAACCGAGCCGAGCTCGATCTCGATAGGGCTCGAGATCAGCTCAAGTTCGGCTCGTTAAGGTTACAAATAGGCTCGAGCTCAGCTCAAAATGCTCGAACGTATAAGCTTTGAGTATAAGGTTTGAGCTTGGCTCGTTAGTAAATATGGCTCGAACTCGGCTCGAAAATATATATGTATATTAAATAATACATACCATAAGTTAAAAACCAACATTATGACTACAAAAATAGCATTATTTCAAGATTCTAACATTAACATTCTTAAACTCAACTACTAAAGGGATGTTTGGGGTTACGTTTCCAAAATAGATTTTGCGTTTTCAAAAACTGCTTTTTGAAAAAACATGTCTCTATTTGCTTTTTCAAAACTGCGTTTTCTCTCTATGAAAACGTAGATAATCATTTTTTCAGCCAAACAATTTTTTTGATTATTTATGTTTTACAAACGTAATAATAAGAATAAGATAATCACTCCAAAACGTAATTCCAAACACCCCTAAGTTTTTTGGCAAAATGTACAAGATAGTATTAATATTGCTTATTTTTAAAATAAAAAACATTTGATACAACTTTACCTAATTGCTTAAAAAAATTGTATATGAACCAGATTTTTGTGAAGCAATGAGTCAAAAATATTGTCAGTCGATAGTCCCATCCTTTAGGTTTGGTGTTACGCGGAATCCTCACATCATATGTATATAGGCCAAAATAGAGGACCACATCAACTTGGATGTGCAACCAACGGTGTGGAATTTGGTTAACTTTTTAGTAACATCAAAACTTTTTATATATATGGTCTAGTCGATGGGCAATCATCTTGATGTACATGTATTTCTGACAACACTCGAGGCTTATCATCATATATATAATTTAAAGAATGAAGAGACACTACTAGAAAAAGGGCTATCCTTGACTCGCTTTTTATGACCCACATGATATAATGACACGCAAAATTGTAAGTCATAAAAAAACTGTCATAAATTGTAAAATCTGAAGGATAGACGACAGGCATTTTTGTGTGTCATAAAATTCGTGTCATATCTCAAATTTTTTAAAAAACACGGACTCGTTTTATTATTTTTGTTTCCCGCTCCACAAAAACTTATATCCCGCTAAAACAAAAAAACCCAAAAACATTTATCAATCAAACCCTAACCAAAAAATCACCACCCCTTAATCCCTTTATTCCCTGCCAAACAAAATACACACATACACATCCCCTCCCTCGTACGATCCCCTCTCTCCCTCTCTAACTCTCTAACAACAACACCGTCCATCATCACCGCCATCATCACCGCCAACACCGTCCATCATCACCGCCAACAACACCAACACCACCGTCCATCATCACCGCCATCAACACCAACACCACCTTCCATCATCACCGCCGCCATCAACACCACTGTCCATCATCACCAACTCCACCATCGTGAATCAACACCACCGCCCCAATTCAATGTCGTAAATCTTTGTCTCCTTTTTTTTGTTAATCTTTTGTTTTTATTTGTTCTTAATCTATTGTTTAATTTTTCAGATCTGGGGAACCAGCAGATCCACCTCCGTCATCAATAACCACCGCCTTCGAATCTGGGCACCAACATGAGTTATCTTTTTAAATTGGTATCTATCTTTTTATTTTTATTTTCAATTGATATAACTCTTTTTGTTACGTTAACTTTTTTTAGTTGATGTTTTATTCTCTTATGCGGTTGAATGTATGTCACCTGATATGTTTTTATTCTGTTATTAAATTGGTATTTGTTCTTTTTATTTTTTTTCAATTCATATAACTTTTTTTATTTGCTTACTTGCAGCTTCTAGAAATTTTTGGGTGTCATATTAAAGGTATAGATACACTTGAGAATCAAGCTATAGAGTTTCATCACACAAAAAAAGGTTCTTATTTAAGCTATATGCGGTCAAATGAATTTACAAAAATTTCTTATGATTATTAATATATAGTGTATCATGCCAATATAGATTGCAGCAGTTTCTGGAGGTGCACCATGTGCCCTTGAAATATCTCGCCTAGGAGAGTCTCCATTAAGCTTTATCTTTCATAATATGGTTATGGTAGAGTCTATATATATTTTGTGAGAATTGAACTTTTCTACTAAGCTTTCGGGGATTTCGTGTAGTTATGTGCATTTCTCTCTATGCTTAAGTATCAGTCATGTTGTTATGTTTAAGTTGCCAATGGCTGTTCTCTTATCATTGCTTGAAGGTGTATGGTAGTCATCATTTATTCTGCATTACAGTTTGTCGCTGAAAGTGTTCTTTTGTAACACAGTTTAGATGTACTTGTTTGGTACAGTGATGGATGGGACAGAACAAGCCAGCTAGTCGCCCTTGCAAGTTTATTACTTGATCCATATTATCGCACCATTAAAGGATTTCAGGTATTTACTAGTCATACATTTGGTTACTAAAGTCTCTCATTCGACGTAGGTTTATTGTTATCACTAGGTATGTGATGTTTTCCTCATTGTTCAGTTATAACAAATCTGATTTAGCCTTAACATGAAGTAATCGCAACTAACTTTACTTTAAACAGGATACTTGGCCACAATTATCATTATGAAATAAACCTGAAACAAATTCTTCACATGAACACCTTCTCTCTCTTTTTATCCTTGACATGCTTGCTTCTATCAAATTCCTGCTGTTTCGACGCTTCACTCAGGCTCTTGTTGAAAAAGATTGGCTTGCATTTGGCCACCCATTTTCAGACCGAGCTGGAATGCCAAGTTTTAAAAACCGGGTCATCAAATCTTCTTCTGCTGCTCCTCCCAACGTCGATTTCACCTCTCTCGAATCCGCCATTGCCAAGGTATTCATTCATTCTAGTTTTTCACAAGCCAAGGTTCTTGATAGATTGACCCCATTGTATTAAGTTCTTAATTATGTAACACAACCTGCTTTTATTCAACTTATTATATATAGTAGACTTATCATGATATATACGCATTATATTAGAATTACCATATAGCTCGTAGATGGGCTAACTAACCACCCACCCTGCTATCTCGCACTAAAGAAGTGGTAAATGGTTATGTCCTGTTTTAGGTTCATGTATCATTACTCATCTATCAGTGGCTAAGAAACTCTGCTTCGTTTGGTCGTCTTGATTTAGTACACCTGAAACTGAGATCCAACTAGTTGTATGTTGTTGTAATCTGATCTCGTCTTTGCATTTAGTCCATATTATTGTTTCTGCAGTTCAGCCCTCTGTGTTCCTGGAAAATGGGTCATTATTTTGAGTGTATCAAGTGAGTAGCGTGCTGGATAAATGGGCAGAACTCGTGCATCCATTGCTTCTCAGACCATACATCTGCTGTAAAAGCTCTAGACTGGTGCCCATTTCAGAGTAATTTAATGGCTTCTGGTGGTGGAGTAGGAGATCAGTGCATTAAGTTTTGGAATTCCAACACAGGTGCATACTTATTTTGTGTTTGGTTAACTTATGGCACTGTCCTTATTGTATTTCTTCCATAATTGTGTCCAACAGTTCAATGAC
>JAOXNX010000026.1:14089735-14104137 GCA_028566075.1 Solidago caesia | reverse complement strand
GAACAAATAATGTAGTTGCCAAGACTTGAACCTTGGTCACTTGTACCAAAGCCCAAAGCCTTAACCAACTCTACCACGTGTCTTTGACATAGATATAGATATAGATATAAAATAATATTGTTCACATAAATGTAGAAGTTTCCAAAATGAGATATGTAGGTGTCATTGGCACCTTTTGTAGACGTGAATGTGAGCCTGAGGGGGGAATGAGATGTGGTGGGCACTTTTTGGCATCCACTGATTCTAACGTGATTTCTAAGTTCCAATACTGACCACCACCACATGATCATTTCATCATCACCACTTCCTTCATATTTACTCCTCTTCCGATCATACATCTCATCTCCTTCCATCACAATCTTCTTCATCTTTAATCTTATTAGATATCTTGGTAAATTATGCTTTTAATTACCCTATGTTTATCATGATGGCTTGTTGGCTAGAAATGTAATGAACTTTGTTCAAATATGGTCATTGTATGTAATGAACTTTGAAAATTACCATTCAACGTAACAAATTGTCAATTGTTACCATTTAAAGTAAGGATTAAGTTAAAACTAATTAATGTGAAACCGATAGATTAGTAGTTTTTATCGTATACTATTGTCCATCGACCCACAGTTAGGGTGGTGATTATTCTAGTACTAACGCGTAATTAGTTTTATTATTATACTTCATTAACATATGTACGTTTAGAATCAGTTATAAACAAAACAATAGGAGTTCAAAACCATGGAAACAGAAAGACACATTATTTTTCGTTTTTATAATAATTCCATGCAAAAAATGGTATTAATAATTTATATGTTCTCAAACTATGATGATAATCCATAGAAGTATTGTTCAGCTAAAGTTTCAGTTAATTTCCGATTAAGTTTTACACTAAATGGTAACAATTGAAAGTTTGTTACATTAAATAATAAGTTTTAATCAAATTCACTAGCTACATACAATGATAATCTATATAAAGTTAATTACATATTTACATCTTGATGCAATAAGTTCTTATCATAATGTGTATATATATATATATATACTCGAATGTTGGATAAAATATCAATTTTTGATGGATTAGTTCTTTGTGTTAGTTAAATATATATTTGCGGATTGATGCAACTAGTTCTCTTTACATTTGTGGATTGATGCAACTAGGTCATTCTTTTTGCGGTGCGTTGGGACCTTCTTTCTGATTTTAGTAGCCGTCAGTATCTTACGTGTTTGTCTTGTATCGTTAGAATTTATTTTGTTCCTTATTTTATTTCGTTCGTCGGATCGTGTATTGTACCTGCTAGCTTCTTACTAGCTTTTTTTTTAATAAAGTTATATTGCCGTTTAAAAAAATATATATATATATACGTCAAGTATTTATTTTAAGGTTGGAAAAATTAGAAAAGCAAGGTAGACCGTAGTTATATATCTTTAGTTACTACTAATTATAGTGATGGTGATAATAGTAGTCGGTAGCCGTCTATTAATATCATTCTCCCATCTAAAATCTCGATCTAAAAGTGTGGCCTAACTCCATAAAATAATACCTAATAATAGCGATTAAATGGTCATTTTGCAAAGGATTTGTTAGTGTCTAATGGGCATCCGATTTCTATGCGGATTTAAACCTTTTGAGATGATATTGATTTTGTGATAATAATAATAATAATGTTACTATTTATTATTGTGCACAAATTGAAAGCAAATATTATATTACGAGTACTACGTCTAAATAAAATACTACACAGAGTGGCTCAAAATAGAGACCGGCTATTTAATTTGTTATCGACATTTACGCTATTGATATTTATTATATAAGTTCTCGTTTCATGTCTTATACCGAACAAAAGGGTAATCGAAGGAATTCTTTAATCTCTTGTACCGAGATAAGTGTATCTGAACTGATATCGTCACATGGAATCGATTAAATCCGGTTTAAGTCAATGATAGAACCAGTGTCAATATTTTTGTTAAGCTCCTCTCACAATAGGCCCCACATAAACAGTGACAGGTAACTACTTGATCTATGACTAAGTGGTTTTCATGCCCTATACCGTTGAAAATTAATGACAATGATCATACGAAATGATGGGTATGTACGAATCCTAATCGCCTCACCAAAAATAAACTTTTGCCTCAAAACAAAAATGATAAATTTTCATTTGGATTATTGTAGATAGATAAATACAAAAATTTTTTTGGTAAGATTCTAATTTCAACTTCCTTTATGCATGACACGTGTACAAAATATATGTGATCGATGGTTTCTGAACGTGAACATTCATTACATTTTACGTTTTTTAGTGTTTTCTTAGATCATGCAAGAGGTAATGTATATTTTTGTTTGATATAATAATAAAAGTCTCCTTTTTCAAAATAGAGATAAAAATATCAAAAAGTCCTGATGGTTTTTCATAAAATAAGATGACAATTCAGAAGCATTAAATGTTAAAGTATTTCACCAATAGAATATTGACAAACATCTTCACGTCAACATCCAAGACCTCGAAGGGTGCTGTTTTTCTTCCCCTATAAAAAGCAACACATTGTAAAGACAAAGTTTCTTATTCATCCAACTGTGTGTTTTTCTTAGTTTTACAATTTATATAAGTTGTTTACTTGTAAACCTGTTTTGAATCTTAATAAGTCTAGATTCCATTACTAGTTAGTCTAGTGATTAAGTTAAATATTATATTCAAGTTAGTTCCATCTAACTTTAGCGTTATAAATCTCTTTCACATATATAAAAGAGTGCAATATATGAATGCTTAACTATTGTGTCATTTACATGTTTATTTACTGCTTTGTGTTGTTAATTATTAAGCCATTAAAGTAACTAAGTCTTGTAAATTTGTCAAACAACAATTATACGTTTCCACACTTCACGTACTCTTATCGTGATATTTATGTTAAAACATTTTATGTTAACTTTATGATGATACACAATTTCGTAAAATATACATGTATTATAATATCTAATACTTTTATTTCTCACGAATAAGCTTTTACTCAAACTAGATGGGCATTCGCGCGAAACGGCGACGGCAATACATAATGTGCGAGGTGTCGTGATGATGTTAATTTCAAACCAAACACTTGTGTAAGAAAATGATAGCATAATACCCGCGTAAAGTATAGAAGATAATGTTACGATGAATTAAAAAAATTTGTTATTATATTTTATAATTAAAAATTATAAAATATAAGTTATAATAAGTTAAATTTATAATTAAATAAGATAATTGAATAGAAAAAGAAATTTGACTAAACGAATAAAGAAAGTATATATAATTAATAAATTAATATAGGTATTATAGATATATTAGGTGAAAATGTATAAAATAGTTAATAATGTTGAGAAACATATTAGGTACATCAACTTATTATTTAAGAAAAAGGGAGGTGAATATGCTTTATAAGGAATTATAGATATAAATATTTACAAATATTAAATTATTATTATTATTATTATCAATATGTCTCTTTTTTTTTTTTTGAACAGCATCAATATGTCTTATTAATGTAATTACTAATTCAGATAGTAAACTTTCCAGATTTGCCCTTGTAACATTTATTCTCATCATAAGAAAAAAATTATTGATTAGTAACAATATGGTTTATTTCATTTGTGACTTACAGACAATATGTTCTTTTTCATATTTTGTTTTCCAACTATATCCTTGTGGTTTTAATTTAATAAAAAAAACATAAAAAAAAATAATAAATAATAATCAGTGAAAAGCAGGTATTTTAAGCTTAAATTATTGTTTTCTTCGACTATAATGCTGAATCTTTTATTATATGTGTTTTTATTTTTGGTTTAACTTTTTAACCAATCGATATTTAATTAATTTTATTTTTTTGTCCAAAACTTGTTCTGCTTTCTATGACATTCGGAAATAAATTTCCATGACAATCGAAAATACATTTCCGTAACGAAAAACGGACTATATAAGTTTGATAGTAGGCATAAAAATAAAATAAAAAATGCTGTAAAACAAAATTAAGTGAAAGTACAGGGTAACACACAACAGACAGCTCTGCATGGGCCCTGTTTTCCATCCAACAAACAAACAACAAAAGACCGATCAAACTCTAATCACCGTTTTTTTTATATTTTATTAATTTCAACTTTTAATTTAATATAACGATAACTATCACATTATTAATATTTAATACAAATATTTATATATAGTTTGAAATTTTATTTAATTCAGCAGTAGTTAAACGGAAAACACCGTAAAACAGTAAAAAGAAAATGAAATTATCCAGTATATAAAAATTTAAATTCTTATCGATTCGATTTGATTATTATCGGATATATATTTTTAAATTCAAAACTTTACACCTGAGACATTCTATAGATATAGATAAATATATATCATGAAATAAATACATTCAGATCTAAAAATACAAAGAGAAATTAACTACTGTAATACGGAGTAACTAATAAGCAAACAATTTTTTATAAAAAAAAATACAATAGAAAATATAATAAATCTATAATTCAGATCTAATTAAACAATAAACAGTACAAAAAATAAAATAATTCGAACAAAGTTAAAAGTTAATAAAATTAACATGATCTCAAATCAAACAATTAAATTCGTGTGTAGTAAAAAATATATATATATATATATAAAAATCTACATCTACATACACATATACTATATATATATATATATTATATATATATATATATATAACATAACTCATATCATATTCATATGAGAGAGCTCGAATTTTCGAAATTAATAGAATTATTAAGCTCATAATTCAGCTGGATCACTGCACCTTCGTTTTCTGCTGGAAGAATTTTTGTTGATCAAGTCATAACTAGACTTGAAAAAGGAATCGATTTCATCTCCAGCAATAACTTCAAAGAATTGAAATTCAGATAGTTTTCTTTTGCAGGAAGGAACGAAGTGGCGCTGTTTCTTAGGCGGCGGAGGACAGGCGGTAATCGTCGGAATTCGATGCTCGGGTGACGTAGGAGTTACGCATTCGTCTGAAGAAGGTCTGCATGATGATGATGATGGTTCTTGATTTAATGGAAGCTTGAGTGTAAGCGACTGTGGTTGATCATGTGGACGCAATTGTAGATCCATTGAAGACATTGTTATCGGTTGAAAATGAATGAATTAAGCTTAATTAATTATAAGGAAGAAAGGAAGGATATTATGGAGAGAAAATGAGGTGTATGTGTGTTTGTTGATGATAAAATATGGAGGGAGAGGAAGATGCGTGTGGGAGTGTTGTTGCTCACTCTCTTTCTTTTTATGTACTTGTATTTGAGAGAGAGAGTGAGGCGTGCAATGGAAGGTAATTGAGTCACATAGGGAAAGAATATGCCCATACAAGGGTACTTTTGTCATTATCAGTTAGGGGACTAGGAGTGGGTGATTTTATGGTGATTTTATGCTCCTACACACTGCCGCCGGTATTGATTTTAAGGCCAAAATTTATGGATGATCTCGTATGAAGCCTGCGAGCATAAATGGAGAGAGAAGAGAGAGTGTGTGGGGACCAATGCATATAAAAGAAAGAGAGAGAGAGAGTATGGGAGGGTATCAAATTTATGAGGCGCCAGTGATTTAAGTTGAGAGGGTTGGTTGGGAGGGTTGAAAGAGTAAAATGAGTTGGCAAAATTTTATTGACGGAATTTGGGAGGGCTGATAAAATCCCCTTCACCACTCCTAGTGCCCTAATAGGAAAAACAAAAACAATATGTGTCTAAAATTTATTAATTTAAATATATATATATATATATATATATATATATAAGAAGGAGAATAAGACATGTAACAAAGATTGATGGTGAAAATGAAAAAAATATGTATCAACATTTGAATTGATTAGGCATTGATGCGTTTTTTTTATTAATGGAGTGATCGAGCAACTGGTTTACGGGTCATCTAACCTGAAAGTCACTAAATAACAATTGTATATGTAATGGTGATGCAAACTATATCGTCACCTTCTCATCATTATAGTTATATGCCACTAGCTTGGCATATGTTTAGAGTGAGAAAAA
Organism: Solidago caesia; assembly: GCA_028566075.1. Classification (NCBI taxonomy): domain Eukaryota; kingdom Viridiplantae; phylum Streptophyta; class Magnoliopsida; order Asterales; family Asteraceae; genus Solidago; species Solidago caesia. The sequence goes on along the minus strand of JAOXNX010000026.1, from coordinate 14,098,115 downwards.
GATTGTAGTGTGATAAATCAATTATAATTTAATACATGTTCCACTACATAGCAAGAAACAAACTTTAGATGTTTTATTTTTCCAAAAGCGACACTTCACAATGTTAGGTTTCTCTTCTCACGAAAAGGATCTGATCTTTTTTTTTCATGATAAAGAAAATACAAAAGAAGTCGAGATCGAACACTACAAATGTAGTACTAGCTTTTGTTTTTCATACACACAATTTTGAAAACATATTAAGTAAACCCATGTCAAAAAAGACTGACAAACCAAAAAAAAACAAAAAAACAAAACAAAACACCCCCACACAAAAGAAACAAACTAGACTTGAGCCCAAAATCTTCAGGAAAAAAAGCCCTAAGATTAGCTAGTTAGCGATCATCACTCAATTGCATATATATAGTTAAAGAGACCTATGATGCTCAAGGATGTTGATGTTGTTTGTTCTTTGTCTCTTTACACTCCCAGAAGAAGAATCATCGCCATTTGTTTTCTCCATCACTTGTTTAAATGCTTCGTGAATTGTGCTTATCGAGTAATTCACCATTTCCTGATCATCGTTTCCACTTATAAGATCTTCCGAAGTGATAAACAATACATTCTTCACACGTCCACCAAGGGTTGTGATCTCGGCCTTAAGGGTTTTTAGTCTTAGGGCCTTTAAAGTCTTGATGAGGTCCGGTAAAAGATCAGACCGGTCCTCACAGCTTAATGAGGCTCTGATCACAAATCGACCATCTTTATCAGATGCATTGTCCACTGTCAACTCATCCATCTCTGTTGGAACTGGACTTTGTTCAGCAATTATCGATGTTTGACGCTTTAGCTCCTTCACATGTTGTATCACTTCAGCTAGCAATGAAGCCTTATCCGTCTAAAAGTTATAAACAAACTGTTAGGACATAAATACAAGTCGATTGTGCATATTAAACTAGTAAGGACGAGTGATCGAACTAGCTAAAAACCTTAGGCCATTTCTTATGTATAGAACAAACTTTGGGAACAAGTTTGGTGTAAAAAAATGTCAAGTTTTATCTTTACTTCACTGTTGGCCAATAAGGTTTCCATTAGAATATTTTTGTAAAATATTAAATTTTTACTTATATCCAACAATTATCGTATATATAGTTAGTTCATCTATATATGGTATGGTAAAAAAATATAAAATAACGGCGATATGTAAAATGGTCAAAGTAATTATTACTCGTAATATTTAAAATTGCATCAAAATTAAGTTACACCAAAAATTATAGATGATTTTTAACGTAAAACATCAGATTTGATTTTTTGATGTATATGAAGATGGTTAAACAAGTCTAAACATGACAGGTTCGATACATGAAAAAGACATAGAACTATTGAAAACCGAACAAAAACATATTAAAGAAAATGTAAACCAAAAATGACAGACGTGTGTAACTTCATATATAGTTTGTAAAATGAAAACTTTCAACTGAGCTTGTTGTTCATATAAAACTCATTGATTTTTTGTTGATTACTATTTAATACATCTATACATATACATATATATATATATATATATATATATACATATTATATAAATACTGTATAATATAATTAACTTTTTTTTATCTATAATAGAGTTGTCACATTATAGGGTTAGATGTGCATGTTTATCCATTCACCTCTAGCTTGTGTCATTTTATTTTGCATGTACGTGTCAATCTTTTATAAAACTATTTGATTGTATTCTCACAAACATATAGACCTAATTAGTTCATGTAAAACACACCTATATATATCCTACAAATTCTTATAAAAAAAAGTGACACTTATAATACAAGTAACAAATAAGTTACCTACCAAGACTCAAAACATATGATCACATGAGAGACCGACCAAGGAGAATGACCACTAGGCTAGTCCCTTGGGTATTCTTAATGCTTCAATTCACATACATGATCATACATGTAAACACGTACACAACATGGATATATATTGTACACTTAATTTGATGTCTCAATACTTTTTATATATCCATCGATGTGTGAATGAATGTGGAGTGACCATCATTATATATGAAAAAAGAAAACAAAAGATGGTGGGTTAAGTTCTTATACATATTAAAAAGATATATAGGTGAGGATTTCAAAACAATATATAGTAGTATACATATAGGTAAGCAACTTATATATATCATGAGTGTGTTGGTAATGATGGGAGGGTTTTAAAGCATGGGCGTGGTGTATAAACACACGCACATATATATACATATATATAATAGTGTGTGTGTTTATGTCATGACTGACACAAGAATGCTTAGTTTGTCTGGTGTTGTTTTGTAGAATAAAAGTGTAGTTTCTTTTCATAATTTCTTGGACTTCAAAAACACCGGCAAGAAAGTTTGTATAGCAAGCTTTATAGCTGCTCATTGGTTCCTCTTTATCTTATCAACTTGCCTACATATTTTTCTCACTATATTCTCATGAAATCTTGAAAGATTTCTACCAACAATCTTTTGTACAAAGTGTTTCAAAGAAAGATCATTATGAGTTAGATAAAAATCGATCCTTTTTAAATGTTATTTTCTGGATCCTTTTTAATTATATAATAAATAAAAGAGTTAATTACACAGATAGATATATTAAACTTACAAGTTTAATCGGCCAAGAAAGAAAAATAGGTTTAATAAATGGATACTTACTTTAGTTGTGCTTGGAAGTAAACTTCTAAGTTTTGCAAGATGATTATTGATTCGTTCCCTACGACGTCGTTCGGCTTCACTATGGCTTTTTGAAGCTGCTAAAGCTTTAGCATCCATGATCTCTTGAGCAGTCATCCTACCCATATCAGTTTGGAATCCAAACGGGCCGGATCCGGGTTGAACCACCTGACCAAGTGTGTCAGATAATAGCGTCAACTGATGATCAGATGAAGTACTACCATCATATGCAAACTGCAAACGACCTTGTACCCTTCTATTAAACAAACCAGTATAGCATGATAAGGTGGGAGGTGGCGGGGGTGGGGGTGGAGGGAAGTGAAACGGGTCATGGTCTCGGGTCGGGTATTGAAGAAGTGGATTGTAGTTGGTGTTTTGGTTGTAGACTTGAGGGAGGGAGGTCCATGAAGATGGCTCTTGATGATGATGATGATGCATGATTTGAGATATTTCTGATGATGATGAAGATGGAAACATCAACCTTGTGTTGCTATATGAATAATCATTAATTCCCATGTTGTTTTGTTGTATATCTTGAAGAACTAATTGTTGTTGATCTTGAAACCTTTGAATGTTTTGATCACCTTCTTCTATTACTACCTCTTCTGCTTTTTTATCACACATAATAGTTTAACTCAACATCCCTCAAGAAACATCCCACCCTTTTTTGAACTTATGTATAAACACATATATACAAATTTGAGAAAATAAGTTTATTGTATAGCTTGAAAACCCTTGACAAAACTTGACTTTATATCTAATTCTCTAAAGAAGTTAAACCAAGATTTTTTACATTAAAAAGGAAAGAAAGAGAACTTCTTGGATAAAACTACAACAATTGGAATTTTGATGGTTTCTTGGACAATTAGGTTATGTTATGTTTTCTATCTCAAAAAGATTTGTTTCTTGATGAGTCAGCTCTCTCTAGAAATGGTAGGTTTTGGGTTGTGAGGTTGATGTAGGAAGAGGAAGAGGAAGAGGGTGGTGACCCTTTTTATTCTTGTACACAATAAAGTTAAAAGCCTTTACCTTTTGTTCCTTGTATTTAAAAAAATGTATATCTTTTTTTTTGGTTTTTTCTCATTTTGGTCCCTCACAATCCTCTCTCTCATTCCATTATCTTTTTCTTTTTCTCACATACATAAGGCCGGTCCCAACGGCAAATTCTCAGCCTCATTCTCAACCAAATTCAGCTCGTTCTTAGAACACCAATATTACCATCTCCTTGTTCTGGCCTCGTTCTCAAATTCTCCCCAGAACGCCGATGTCACGGCTTCGTTCTGGGCGCGTTCTCAAATTCATGGCCTCTTAAGAACGTGAGAATTTGCTTGGGAATCTTTTTCTTTGCAGGCTTTGCAGGCTTTTTTTATTTATTTATATTTTGTGTTTTATTTTATTTTGTATTTAAATAAAAATGTGTGGTATGTGGTGATGATGTGGAAATAAAAAGTTGAGAATTTGGTGGTATGGTTGGTAGAGAGTAAATTCTGGGTAAATTCTGGTAGAATTGGATGATGTGGCGCTGATGTGACAGTGAGAATTTGAGAATGTGTGATAATGGATGGGAGAGGCCTAACATATATTGATACATATACACATTCTCTCTCACTATATATATATCTCTCTCTCTCCCTTTAGTCATACACACACTCTCTCTCGCTCCCCCACTCTTCTCTCTAGAGAGAGGGGGGACAGTTTAGCTTTCCTTTCTTATTACGGCATTAATGTCCACCTCTTTTATCACACACTATCCATTTCTGTAGCTATCACACTTGTGCTTTTTGCTTTGAATAATTTACATATTTTGACTATATTTCCTTGTAAACTTCCTACCTACATATAGATAGATTCATACGACTATATACAATAGTATAATATTCATATAGAAAGATTCATACGACTATATATATATAATAATATTGTGCATGTGTACATATATATATATATATATATATATATATATGTATATATGTGTATATATAGGTTGCTTTATGATTGGGTTAAAAAGTGAATCATGAGACTACTGTGGGAAAGGTGAAAGAGAATGGTGGTTTGGGGGGAAACACGAGCAGAACACAGTGAACACAAAACACACAGTTTGTCGACCGACCAAAGACAATAACGAAGAATTGAATAAAGCACACACATAGAGAGAAAGAGAGGGTATAATGATGGAAAAAGGGAGCTTGCTTATAGCATGTAGCTTTAATTTCTTTGCTCTGTGGCCTATATATGTTGTTAATGCCTTGATCGGTCAAAACATATTTTCCATACTCTGATAAATATAAAAGCTATTTTTCCATGGTATATGCTTTATTTACTTCAAATTGAATGAGAGAATCTTTTTGGTATATGTTGGTTTTACCTAGCTAGCATAAAAGTTTCGAACTAACGAGTATATATATTAGATATTTAACTCGTTTGATGTAAAAACTTGGAAAAAGAGTTCATGTTTTCTTCCTTGTTGAGTATATACTATACATATTCTCGACATATATATGCATGTACACATTGATCACTTGACATATTGTTCAAGTATATGGAATAGGATACAGTAAAATCAAATTTACTATATATAGAACCATTAGTTACATTTGTACTCATTCTTCGTACATTTCTAAGATGGTAATATAATTTCATCATATGTTTATAGAACCATTAGACCTCTCCAATGATGTAGTCTAAAGATATCCTTGTGAATTTTTGGATATCCTTAGTCAATGATTTGTGAGTAGATATGATTAGCCAAAGATGCCATCTTTAGGCATCTTTACATTTTAATTATTTTTTTTATATGAAATATGTATGGTGATGTGAAAAATGTAAGGATATGTAAGGATGTTTGTATGGTTGGAGCTAAAATTAAGAATTTTAAAAATTTGTAAGGATTTTAAGGATTTGTAAGGATATGATGTCTCAGATGATATGACACCTAAAAATGCCTAAAAATAAGATACCATTAAAAATGGTCTTAGAACACATGTGGGATTGGAGGAGGGTTGATATTATATGGAGGTGCAGTGTGACAGAACTAGGATATGAACTATGAGGTGATGCATTACATTACTTTTATAATATATAATATATATATGACATAATATAATAACAATGAGATAAAATATTGATCATTGAATCATGATAAAACTGATGCACGTACGAATATTCATAGAGCACAAATATATGCTCTGATGCACGAAGATTTTAATGATGCACGACGATTTTTAGTTAAGAGAAAAAGATTGTTTTATTTATTTTACTTTAATACTTCTTTTATTTTAATCATAACCAATATATATAACATAATAATAACAATTCAATACATACGTTTTCAAAAGAAGTGGTAACAAATTTTATAAAGACTAATTATCAAAATAACGGGTATTCCAACTTTTTAGGACTTGTAACACATACGATTAACGGAGCCATTTTGTAGAAAAAAAAATATACAATTATTATCAGGAATGAATGACAGAACCGTAGTCCGGGCTATTTTGTTATTATTATTGGGTAGTTCCGCCCTCGCTGAGATGGTACCTGATGTTGGTTTGGCATCCATACCACCACCGTTTTGACGTAATCATGCATCGGATGGTCGGCTCCTAGATGTCGATCGTGGTCTGCCAAGATTTTCATAGCTTTAAAGTTTTTTGTAATATCAAATGAACTAGAATTCTTTTTTTTTTAAGTTGTAAATTACACGTGTTTAGACGTTTTAAACCCATTAATTAACCAAAATTTTTTGTATAAGTTTTAATTAAGGATCTATTTTCTTTAACAAATATCTACCCAAATTTCATTTTCAAATCAATGCTTGCTATGACATTAAGATTATTAAAATACCATTTGTATTATAAAAAAAACTTCAAAATAAATTTTGCTTTTTAATACCTGTAAAACACTTTTAAAATCATGTAAAACTAAATACAAATTAATACAGGATCACTTGTAACGAAAACCAAAAATGTGTAATAACACTAAGGAAAATGATATATTTTTTTTAAAAATCGGTCCAATAATGTCTTTAACAATTTAATTATGTGACAAATGTAATTCATTAATTATCTTTCTTAGTTTTAACATTTAATTTTATCTAAGTTTTCATTATTAATTAAATTGTATAAAAAACTATTAGGCGATATTTTAATAAGATATATCTTTTTTTATTTATTAATTAATGAGTAACGCAGAAGAGATGAAAATAGAAGGGTTTTAAAAAGGGAATTGAATTGAAGTACCCGTATGTAGCCACGCCCAAACTGCTTTGTGTTTCCTGTGAAGAGTTATGTAATGATTGTGTCTTGGAACACTGCCACTCTTTTAATTTCAGTTATTATTTTAATTTTATTTATTTATATTTATTCTCTCAAGTCTCAAAGTAGATATATAGCTCCTATTTGTATTCTCCTTCCTCGGTTTCAGTTCCCTCACATTCTTACCATTTATTTTAATTTCCTATATTTTTTTTCTCCGAACGCCATTTCCATTTCCTACTTATTTTTGTTTAATAAAAAAGCCCATTATTTTAATCTTTATTTTACTCGCAGACAATTTGATAAAATGTTGGACTTAATTTTGAACTTCTACGTATTTGAATTCTTGTAGCAAGTTAAGTACAAATCATGGAAGTACTATATATAATTTGTGGTTAGTTATTATATATATATAAGAAACAACAAAATAGAGGACACCTGCCCAATTGTCCATTGAACAAAATAGGGGATGAATAGATGCTAAAAAGCATCCAACAAATGGAAATATAGGAACGATCATTTAGATTCTCCATATGAAATAATAGTGTACCTTAGGGGTAAACTTGTCTTTTCGATTTAAAGGACTTAAAATGCCCATGCCAACTTTTCATCTCTTCAACGATAAAAATGATATCCATAAACATAGGCTTAATATTTAATAATATGTATATATAAAAAAAAAAAGAAGAAAAAAGATGATCATACATACATGATAAAAGGTGAAAATTTGGAGAAAAAAAATGAGTGGAATTATATACAAAAATGTGATATGACTGATATCTAACAAATTTTTTTTTTTTTCAGTTTAAGTTTATATGATTTGGATTAATCTTAACACATATTTAATCTTCCATAGAATTATTCTTTGTTAAAGCTGACATACTCCATGATTTGGATTTAAGTTTATGTGATGTGGATTTCGGGGTGCTTGTGGTCTACTAAAGCCTCGATTCTTGTTAATGGAAGCCCAACTAATGAATTTTCTTTCGAACGTGGTATTCGACAAGGTGACCCAATGTCACCTTTCCTTTTCATTATTGCTATGGAAGGCTATATGCGGATGATGTTTTTTTCATGGGTGAGTGGGCGGAGGAAAACTTGAAGAATATCATGATGGCTTTTTCTTGTTTCTATTTGGCTTCGGGATTAAAGCTCAATTTACAAAAATCAAAACTTTATGGTATTGGGGTGCGAAATTTGGATATTGATCACTTTGCTAACCTTGTTGGTTGCTCTAAGGATAATTTTCCTTTTTCTTATTTGGGCATTCCAACTGGAGCCAACATGTCAAAAAGTGTGTCTTGGAAGCCAATTGAAGACAAGTTCTCCAAACGTCTTTCTAAATGGAAAGCTAATCTTCTATCTATTGGGGGTAGTACTACTCTTGTTACTTCGGTGCTTGGGGCCTTGGGTTCTTATTTTATGTCTATTTTTTGGATGCCTAATG
>JAOXNX010000026.1:14055861-14066278 GCA_028566075.1 Solidago caesia | reverse complement strand
CCAAATTCGACGGCGTCTGTTTGTAATTTTTGCCAGGGTCTTGATTGAAAAAAAAAGCCGAGTTCAGGGGAAAAATTATAATTTTTCGAGTTAAGACCTATAACTGCAAAAATTGACCACTTCAGGGACCAAAAATGTAATTTGTCCTTATAAATACTCCACTCAAACATGTTATTTTTATCATATATGTATTTTGTGTGATTATGTATCTTTAAGATATGGAAAACCATATCTTAAAAGGTAAAATTCATAACACAAATCTTAATATAAAAGAAAAAAGAATATATATATATATATATATATATGTATGAATAGTATCTCTAACATTTTTCTATATCATATGTATTTGATCCAGGATATTCAAGCTGGCAACCTTCATAAACTCTCAAACAACTAAACACTCCATAAATTTCATCATCTTTGTTTCTCTCTTTGCTCCATGTTTCCTCTTCACACCTTCCACCTGCACCACCATCATCATTGCCATGAAAATCCCTCTTCTCCTTCACCTCATTTTCTGGCTCACTCTCATCTTCCTTATCATCTTCCATGTCAAGTCAAAATCCGCCACCATCTCGACTCTTCGTCACCACCCTATATCTTATAACCGTAAAACCTTAGCCTCGAACTTCGACTTCACCCCATTTCTAAATCACCACCACCACCACCACCCCCACGACATCTCACTGAAGCTAGGTGGAAGTTATATTGATCCCCTCTATGGTGTTGAAAAGCGACTCGTGCCAACCGGTCCAAACCCATTGCACCACAAATAGCTAGAGGCGGGTCATTAATTACCTAACTAGCCGATTTATATATAGTTTATACTATACGTTTACATGGTGTGCAATGCATGCACCATGCATAATTGTGGTTTCTTTTGTTCATTTGTGATAATTTTGTATTTGTATAAAATGTATTGAACTATATATTCTCGATTTGTATGACATTATATATATCTGTTTGGTGGGAATATTGTATATATTCATTCGTGTAGTTAAGATCATGATTTTAAGTTAAATTTAAAATAAAGACTTTGAGTAGCTGTGACGGCACGGCAGAAAGGTCAAATGTTGCTAATATAGAACCATAATTATGTTAAATTAAGAAATAAGAAGGTTGGTTAGTGTAATAGTTCCGTCAATGTGCAATGCACGTGACACACCATTTCATCTAATGTGGGGCAACTGTTCATTTTTGTTTACGTTTCACTTATTACAAGTTTTATTACTTCCTACTTTACGAGTTCCATTTTTCATATTTCTTTTTTTGCATTTTTATAGTATTTTTTTTTTAACGGCAATTGTCGAACTGAACACGTCCTTCACCATCCAAAGGCGAGGGTTCAGTTCGACCAAAGTATAGTAGTCAGTGTCTTAATCAGATCTCACTACAATGCTGAGTAGGTGTCTAATGAAAAACCCCGCCCATAGGCCCCCCTTCGAATGGGGTTAACGAGGATCGAACCATCGCCTTCTGGGTAAAACCTGGATGTCTTGCCAGTTGATCACTATAATGATTGACTCATTTTTTTTTATTTGTGCATCAGAACACGACTGAAAGTCGCTGCTGATTCTTCATTCCGGATGAAGCTATATATTTTTATTCAGTAAATTGATCAGTGGCTTGCTGATAAACCCATACCCCTTTCAAAATTTCCGGTAATAGCATGTTAAACCCAAAAAGCCTCTTTATTTTTGTTTCATTATTATAGTGATTGTCTTGATATATTTGTTGGTGCTAAATAATCGTCTACTTTTTAATAAAACATTAATTTCTTATTCGTTTACTTATTGCACTTTTAATTAATTACTAGTAAAATACCTGCGCAATGCGCGGTAACAAAAACCAAAAGAGTGTTTTTTCACACAAGATCTTTTTCTCTACATCAGCATCGGAAGTTAGATCCAGAGTATCACTGATATGATTCTGTACAAGAATTCCAAAAACACAAAATGACATCAGCACCATAATTTATCTTAAAACATTACCAAAACATCATCAAGAGTTACCCAAACCACTTTGAACACACCTCAAGCTTTAATATCATGATATGTCATTTTAGCACCAAGGATATGCTTCTAGAACGATCTTGTGAAATGAACATCAACCAATTGACCAACAAACAATGTTTTCCCAACCTAAAAAACAGTATAATAAAAAAATTGCTTTTAAAAAAATGATTCATCAACATGAAAATACATTTTACTTTGGAAAAGACTCGTATCAGACCCAACCCCTTTTAGCCCACAACCATAAATTGGCCCCAACAAATTTTGATTAATTAAACCTCCACAACAAAAAAAGTGAAGGTACTCACAACACTTCCACCAAATTTAAAGTATGAGAGATATTCTTCCTGATAAACAGAACTCGCGCGGATTCAGCTGGAAAGTCGCATCATTGCCAACAGTTGTAAAAAGTAGAGCTCCTTTATGAAATATAACCCTCGATAAAAGCTAATACCATTCCTTGGTAAGCCCGCCAGCGTCAATACCTTCTTTCCCTAGGAACTGAACACTTAAACTACCCTTCAAATATTGTGTAGACCTCATTATCAATTGACTGCTTGAATCTTCAGGTATATATGCTCTTCATCCCTAGAGGACTATGATGGTGATCATGTAATCCGGGGTTTTGTCGTATAAACGCATTAAGTAACTTCATATGATTCTTTAAAAACTTCATGAACATTGTGTGTTTTTCATCGGCTGTTACGAAAGGTCGAGAAGTAGTGGCCTCATGAACACTAATTCTCAACCACATGGTTTATCCAAGACTTTTCCACTCACCTGTCATGCAACAATTATACTAACAAATTGACAAGAGTCATAAGAGACAATAACAATATGAAAATTGTAATACTTTTGAGATGTAAATCTGTAATAATATGAGAAGGCAATGGCCTTCTTTGAAGAAAAAAATAAGTAACAATGTTGTTGTTGAAAATAAAGATAGATAAGCTCAAAAGCAGAAACTTTTTTCAAAAATACATATTAGACAATCAAGTCAAGGAACTTAAATCATATTTGGTTTTTGGAATTGATTACATGATTATTAAAGCTTAAAGTTTAAATCACAAAAATAAAAAGGTTTGGATAAACAGAGTAAGATAAAACCTATAGCAAAAATTTTGGACAATCCTGTCTTTCAGCCACCTGCAACAATTATGATACACTCTTGGGTTACAAAAGTCATTGCACTAAATTACAAATAGATAAAGTACAATTACGGGTACCCCTAACGGCAGGTAACAGCTTCCCATCAGCTTTTTCAGCAATCGTCTCCCCGATCTAAGCAAGGGAGTAAACAAATCATTTCAAAAGACAAAAACAAAATCTAAATACTTGAATATTAAAAAGAACACATTTATTTCAAAATATAAAATATTTGAACAACAAAATTATAAAAACCAAAAAAATATTGATATCAGTAAGATACTGAATCATATATCTACCGATGGTGGAGGCGCAGCCGATGGTGGTGGCGGCGCATATGAGGGTGATGATTGGTGGTGGTGGTGATGGTGATGGTGCAGTGCCGGCGCAGATTGGTGGAGCATATGGTGGTGCCGAGTGTTGGGCGAAGAGAGGGGGATGGAGGAGGTGGGGAAGAGCGTGTAAAGTGAGATAGGGTTTATGGGAGTTATTTGATGGTTGTAAAATGTTTTTACGGGGAATAAACGTGTTGAAGACAATGGGATGGCAATATTTAATTTTAGTCAAACAACAAATCAAGTCAATAAGCAACACGAATCATTACCAAAAATGAAAAGTTCTTAAACAATTTAAATTTTAAGACGGTAGGCAAATAATTTATAAGATAGTGTAGATACATAGTGGTAGATGTATTTTTTTTAAAAAAACCTTTTTTTTTAACAGCAAATATTTTAAAACAAAATTTTTTTGGTGAAGGACCAAAATATACCAAAAAATTACATCAAATAGTTAGGACATATATGTCATAGTGGTCAAACTAAACTATCATTTAATTTCTACCACATCATTTAATATAAAAGAAAGCAAAAGAAACTATATCATGAAAAAGATCTATAATAGACGAGTTGTTGCCTTTGAACACCATGATATTCCGATATCTCAATATTACCCACCACCAGGTAGAATATATTGCCTCTACAATGTTCTTATACTTCTTCATCACGTGAAGCCCCGAAATTCAACCCAGAATGTCGGTATAATGCGCATCAGGAATTGCAAGTTAAAATATCATCATTTGCACATTAGTTGTTTGAGAACATTCCCAAAAAATTTGATTCGGTGTTTCTGCCCCCGTCTTGCAAATAGGACAGCAATTGGGGGTGACGACACACAACCCCACCAACCAGCAACCATCGAGTTTATGTGCGGTGGTGGTGGTGGTGAATGATATGAAAAGACAGATAAAAATTTTATGCTAAAATATCCGATCTTTTATTTAACTTGATTCAACTTAGCAAGAATATTATAATAAATGAAACTTGATACTCTCGGTCTTAAGGGTTGTTACTAATAAATCATTAGGGGGGAGGGTGTCATCACAACCTAAACCAAACCAATACCCAATACCATAGTGTCAACTCAATTTTACCCCTCAAACCAAAAACCCACCATTTTTCACTAAGTGTCATGATACACCAAATCAAACCAACCCCCGCCATTTACATTCAATGCATTTACATTTCCCAAAGTTAGACTAATACTATACGATGCGGTTTGCCACTCGGTTTGCCAAACCGATGGCATCCAAACCAATGTGAAACCGAATGTGAAGGGCTCATGAGAAGTGAAACCGAAGCAAACCAATATCCCAACCCGAACTCATACCCTCCCCCCTAAGGGATTTGCTAACCAATTTCTCGAGGTATTGATTAATATGCATTTAATGAACTCAAACTTTTAAAAAAAATATAAATATATGTATTAATGATTTATATAAAATGATGAATTTTAGATTGAATTAATGATCATTAAATGTATTTTTTGATTATTTAGAAAAAAATTGAGTTCATTAAATGCATACTAATCAATGCCCTTAGATACTGGTTAGCAAATCCCTACAAATAAATATGTCATTTACTTATCTCGCAATATATATATACTAGTCTTCAAGCCCGTCCGATGAACGAGTGGTTTCAAAAGATGTCTTATAAATTTCGTTTTAATACGTTTTGAGTTTTTCTGTTAGCATTCCATTACGCAATAAACCATAAGTACTTATTTTTATGTGATCCCAATTACTATCTAAATCCATGATCAAACGCTTTCCACAACCACAAGCCTCAAAGTACCTCAAGTTTGTCCAAAACATCAAATTTAAAATCACGTTTACGAACAATATCGTTAAACGTGTAAGAAGGTACTTGTGAAGGTTTGGAGCACCACTCGTTCAACAATAACGTACCAACGTGTAAGAACGATAACCTAATTAACTAAACAGTTCAAATATAAATGAGTCGAAATTGCCATCATTAGTTTTTACCAAAATGCTGATTAACAGATCGATATTATAGTGCAAGAACATCAAAGAAATTACACATTTAGATGGTACTGTTTTTCAGTTTTCTATATACAAAGTACAATTAATGACCATTTAAAAGTAACAATGATCTATAGGATCCTGAGTAATCTTGACCATTTAGATGGTACTGTTTTTCAGTTTTCTATGTTTTTCAATGCCGTATCTCAACTTAAATAGTCACATGTTTAAATCTAACCTTGAGTTTGAAAAGTTTGTGAACCATGTTCTAACTCAGTACCGCAAGAATCGTACAGAAGTTTTTGAAGTTGAGCTCAGATTCAATGAGGAAACCGATGAGATATGTGTTGAAGATATCGCGAACTACGCATACTTGCATAATGCTAGGACGCTGACTATGATATTCTCCAGTACCAGAACTACTAGAGCTCCGACCATATGTTCTTAGTTCCCAGATAATTAAACATCTCATACGTGAGGAAGACGACCCTCGCAATCTCAAGGCAAGTTTCTTATCAGACTGGGACTTTCTGGCTTTAGAAACTCTGAAATTAAGCAATATAAGGTTAGATTATCCCGGAATGGAGAGCGTCGATCCTTTTTCCAAGTATGTTAACTTAAAGGAACTCACTTTACATGGGATTCACATGGATGGAAGGGAGATGTTCAATGTTTGTGCACCGAAACTACTTAATCTCACAATTATAGATTTTGGCTCCTTTCCGGTGGTTTTCAATGTAGTTGCTCCTCAACTAAAGAATCTGACAGCATCTCTCAGCGCATATCCTTATGTCTTTGGGAACCATGTACCTCTCGTTCTGCCGCTCTCCACAGATGGCGGCGGCTTCAATTCTCTGGAGAAAGTGAACCTCTCTTTTGGACCCGGTAGAAAAGAGCAGAGGCATAATGGTTCGCAACTATTCAATTTGTTCCAAATAATCTGCAAGGCCAAATTCCTGAATCTTGATGTGGACATCATTGAGGTACAAATATATTTAGTCCTCATTTGCTTGCTTCGATATAAAGTGGTCTATTCAATTTAATTCTTTTGCCCATGGCGACCCAACTCTTAACCAAATTAATCCTTGATTAGTTTGTGTTTTCAGTATTTTTAGACAAGTATTATCATATAAATTTATTCCATCGATCGATCTTATCCTTTTGTGCATGTATCAAAAATTAAATTTCTAAATTCTTATTAATATAGTATGTGATTTGTTTGCATATGATCATATGTACGTACGTACGTACCAAGAATCTCTCAAATTCATGCCTGGACCAACTCTCGCGTGAACCATGTCCCTTCAATAACTTGAAGTGTTTGAAGATAAATGCAGCAAAGCCGCCGTTGAAGCAAAATAAGCGTAGTATAGCAACATTAATACCCGTTCAAATAGAAAACTACTTCCTTCAGAACTCTCCAAGTGCTACTTTCATAGTCGATTATCATCACGTACACATTATGATCGATATATATTTAGTATGTTAATTGTGATCTATCTATCTATATTTGGGTTCATCAGTTCTGATGAACTTTAGTGAAGTTATTCATATCAAGTGTTGTGCTGTTAATATAGACAACAACAACAGTGCCCAATCCCTATCGAAGCGGGGTATGGGGGAGGTAAGATGTAGACAGTCTTGCCTCTACACAAAGGTAAAGAGACTGCTTCCATAGGGACCTCCGGCCAAAGGGGGGAAGAAGAATAAAGTGAAAGGGATAGGGAAACATACCTGACGGCCGAGTATCGCATAGCTACATTTAAGATAGATTATAGAAAACAGAAACATAAGGCATAAGAACATATCCCACAGAACGTTACAGATAAGACTTATTTGAACGTATTAAGGAGCAACATAAAACGTATAATAAACACAGGTATGTGCATAAAGACAAACATGCAACATAAAGGAGTGGCGTTTAAAAAAAAAAAAAAAAACCCTCCCCTTGTCCCCCTCCCAGCAAGTCATAGGAGCAAATAAGACAGGTAGCATGAAAGACGTACATACATACAGTAGATTATACTGTATGTAATTGGAAAATCAAAAAAATATTTCGATCTATGTTATGCTTCCTCCTTCCAAAAAAATACCACGAAGGCCGAAGCATATGATATACTAGTATTAAAATTTTATGGGTTTGTGCTAGGAACAACCCTTGGGTAATTAAATATATTAAAAAGTTGTACTTTATGGTTATAACAATTAAAAGGTTAATTTTATATATAAAAAATGTTGTGAAACTAATAATAAAAAAGATAATAAAGAAGAACAAGAAAGATTGAGAAACATAAAATTGTATTATTTATCATGTAGAGATATATATTTATAGTATAACATAATAGTGGATTATTCTTCAACTAATATTATTCTAATATAATACACAGATATTTAATAAATGAGATATGGACATCAATTTCATATTTATCAATTTCATATTTATGTAACACAAAATATCATTTTTTATGTATGTAAATTGTAATAACGTATTAGCGACAACTTAAAAGTCGTCGTTATTAAAATCCAAATTATGTTAACTTGGTCAAAGTGTAAGATATTAGGATTATAGGTTATAGATTTACAAATGTCATTCCACAAACACAACCATGACAAAAAGCAAGAATAGCATTGACTAAAATTTAATATTAATTAAAAAAAATATTAGTCAACTCTAACAAAAAAAAGAAAAAAAGTTGGTCCCTCATCGGCTCGTCCCAATAGTTTTGTCGGTTTTGCTTGCCGGTTGTGTCACAAAAGTGATACAATTGGCACCGCCTTTTCATTTTTGGTGCGTCACTTAACCGACAAGTAAAGGACAAGCATATGTGGATTACACCCTTCAATCCACCGTTAGTTTTTTGTTTTTGTTTTCGTTTTAATTTAATAAACAATCTGATAATAATAATAAAAAATAAAATAAAGTGATGGAAAAGTGATGAGCTGCTGTTGATAAAGGTGCGCCAGTCTAAAAATATTAACGTGACGCTGATGTAACAAAATTGACGAACAATTAATCTCGTCGCCATTGAGAGGAGCCTAATCTTAGTCCACCGAATCAAAATGCAATCTCAAAAATTCAACCATATACTTGCTCCACCGAAAGACTTACAAACAACACTCATTTAGCAATTTGGCACAACGTAACTAGAACAACATCACACCAATGATGTGTTCGATGTTCATGATAAGAAAAAGTGCTCCTACTAGATTTGTCACCACCTAATTAACAACGTTTAATACAATAAATAGTGATAAACCCACAACATTTTTTATCCATTCACAAAAATATCTGCATTATACCCAGTACAACCATTTAATGCAGATGTTGTTGTAAATGGATAAGACCCACAACATCGGTCACCGTTGTGATACTCGATACAATCAAATGAATCACACTGAAAACTGTTGTCATGCCAGTAATATACTAAAATCCACACTGAACTAAATATGTCGATTATGTTGACATTATGCAAACTTCTAAACGAATATGCATATAATGTATTCTAAGAAGTTCAATAATTAGACAAGGCCGGTATACAGTTATTTGAACATCAGTTACTCTTTATTTATCAGTTACTCTTTATTTTTTTTGTATTCTAAAAAGTTTAATACTTAATGTATTCTAAGAGGTTCAAAAATGCATATATTTGTATAATCTCCACTCTTTATTTTGTGCTTTTAAACAAAAATTAGACAAGGCCTCTATGATCTTCATTCTCTTTTTTTTTATAGGTATAAAGCATTAGAAGTGAATCCGTACAATGCATGACAATTAATTGAATGTATTTCAAATTGTTTAGCAATGTCACACGGCTAAAAGTTTGAAGGTGGTGGCATCAGCCATCCATGATAGTTGTGTAAGAAATAGTTATATGAGTGTTATGCTACAAAGTTAATTTTTATTTGAATTTTTATATATTTATTGTTATGTTGGCATTTTAATTTATAGTAATATATTAAAAATTTTGTTTTAATTAATTACATTTTGTTTTGGCTAATTAATTTTGTATTAAATTTGATTAGAGTATTAAATAAAACTACATAAAAATTCAAATTTTAAAATATTATTCAAATATTTTATAATGTAGTATAGATATACATAACTCTTTTCTTAATTTTCAAATTTTTTAAGTACAAAAAGACTATTATCTTGCCTTCCCATCTATTAACTATTTATATTTAGATGTATTTATTAAAGTAAAAGAAAATCAATACCATTTAAGCTTAACAAACTAAAATAAAATGTTAATTTGGCGAGTCACCATCAACAAAGCCCCTCTAATGCACCATAACTGTGGACAATAATCTTAAACTAACGGTCGATGAAGCCAACCATCACTGCCCCTGATAGTGCTTGTGCATGTGTGATGTGTCTTAACTAAAAAATTAAACATAAAAATTTGATTTAATTCGAATTTAAACTTTCTAAAACTCATCCACTGTCACACACATTATGCATGTACGAATCTTCTAGTTCTAAAGTATATGTATATATTGATTGAACTTTCAATTTCAATTTTAAAAAGTTGTCAAAGTAACTTCTTTAAGCTTAATAAGGCTCTTGAGTTTGGTAATTATTAATTTGGTAACTTTAAGAATGTTTCTAAATTTCATAAAAGACGTGATAAAAAATAAGCATTGGGACAACAAACGAATAATCAAGGAGGTTGTATGATTTGTCTTTATCCTATGAAACAAACATGATAACATGACATTGACGACTTGCATTTCATAAAATAACATGGCATCGATTCATCGATGACCACACCTTCCTCCTAGGGCTGTCAATCGGGTCGACCCGGGTCGATCCGTGTCGGATTGACGGGTTGAAAAACTCTGACCCTGATCCGACCCACTAAAAGTTCCAGGTCAGAAATCTCAACCCTGACCCGACCCGTGTCGGGTTGGCGGGTTGACCCGATTAATACATATGAAATATATA
>JAOXNX010000026.1:13992209-14014182 GCA_028566075.1 Solidago caesia | reverse complement strand
GATCATATGTGATTTCCGGCGAGTTTGGATCATATGTGATTTTCCGGCTACATTAGACCATAAAATTAAGGAAATTTAAAAAATGTTATATATTAAATTTTATTACATAAAATTTTAAAAAATGATTTTACTATTATACCTTTGATCAAAAGGGTTCCTAAAGGTTCCTGACCTTTTAGGGGTTCTTAAAGTAACTTTCCCCTATATATATATATATATATATATATATATGTATAAGATTTGGAGAAAAAAAATTGACGTCTTTGATCTTAACCTGTTTCTTTCAAAATCTCAGATATAAATATTATACCTTGAAATCCAGTTACGACAAAACCAAATATACTGAAGTAACCATCTTTTGTATCTATCGTTTGACAGTACTTACGATATATTATGATGGTGAAAAGTTTGTATTTTATATTAGATTGAACAACATAAACAGTAATCTATATAATCATACAATGATATAAGTCAATAACATTAAAAAAAGGTAAAATATTCATAATCAAACATACTATATTAAACACAAATCTCAAATTGAACCATTCGCAACTATTTGGTTAGCAATTTCATCACGAAAATTACTCATGTATTGTGTGCTTTGGGGGCCTCATTGTGTTCCGCCTATATCTTCCTCCACACTCTCTTCAGGTTGTTCTGTGTTGTTAACAGAAGCATCCTCGTCAGACTCCAAAAACAATTCATCTTGAATATTATATTTTCGAATAAAATTATGTATAGCAAAACAAGCAGTCACCATGTTTCTTTGTGTTGAAAATTTATAAGGAGCCATTTGTTCCAAGATAGGGAATCTTCCTTTCAACACACCATAAGACCGTTCAATAACGTTTCTTAGTTGCGCATGTGCATGATTAGTACAAATATACATAACATCCGACGTTGGAACCATATAATATGTTAAGTGTAACTTTCTGCTTTTACTAATAGATGTAACAATTCTACTCAGAATCGTCGCGTGTTATATGTTTAAGGTTACAAGAATTTTTAAAAATTATTACCGTTTTTCGCTTAAAATTTTTTTTTTTTTTTTTTTTTGTATTGAGCTTTTGTTGAATTATTTGTTACAAATTTATGTTCAACGCACTGATGAAAACCATATATATATATATATATATATATATATAGAGAGAGAGAGAGACTTAATTGCTCGAATCGTCCCTGTGGTTTACCCAAAAATCATGTTTAGTCCTTTAACTTTCATAAAGACAGTGGTGATCCTTTATAGGAGGATAAAGTTCAGAATTAGTCCTTTATTTTAACGTCCATCAAATCCACTCCGTTAGCCCCCTCACGTGCGTTCCACGTGAGGGTATTTCTGTCTTTTCTCTCCCTTGTTGTCTGTATATAGGACTCACCTCCACCACCCTTTTTCATCTTTAATAAAAAAAAAAAACCTAAAATCTATAATCAAAATCTATATTTACAATCAAAATCAAAATCAAATTACAAAATATTGCAATAAATCTATACCTAAAACTAAAGATCCAACAAAAGAAAATCGAAAGGAAAACATATCGAGAGAAGATCAAGAACAGCAGCAGCGGCAGATCGTGAAGAACAGCATCAGGAGATTGTGAGAAGAAAACAACAGCAACAACCTATAGATACAGATACAGATATATAAAGAGAAGAAAGAGGAAAGGAAAACATAGTAACAACACAGATCGACTCACTTTCGGGCAGCGCCGGTTGATCGGAGGACCAAGGAACCGGAGGACCAAGGAACCGGAAGAACAACGAAGCTTCTTGGAAATGGGAGAAGAAAAAGAAGACATATTTGTTTCACCAGCCGCCACAACCCAGGAACTCCACCACCGGCTGCCACCATGTCACCACTACCCACCGCCACAACCCAACCTTCTCCGGCTCACGCAACTGCCATCGTTTTGTTATCTGAAGTAAAATCATTTATTTCAATCGGATGTAGGTTTTGGGATTTTATTATGTGGTATGTGGGTTTTTGGATTTTGATAATTTTAGTATGTGTTAAATTTGGTGATATAGATACAGAGACATAACAAAGGGGCAAAGGGCTTGCTTTCACAGAGAAAGAAAGAGATGCTCAGTACTTGCGAGGGCTTTTAAAGTTCATTTTCTTTGACCATTTTGTTGAGTTAGGACTACATTCATATTTCATACCAACATACCCCTTTAAACTCAACAATCAAGCATATTGACAGGATGTTAGGATATGGTCATATTTAAAATATGATTATATAATTTAGATTGCACTAATGTGTTCAATGTCTATAAGTAACCTACTGCTTTATATTGTAAATAATTTTAATTATATTTGTGATTTTTATGAATTTGAGATATGATTTTATGAAATTGTTTTATGGGTTTTTTGATTTCTGGGTTTTGTTAAAAGGAGGAGGAAGGAAGAAAGAAAGAGAAACAAGGGGGGAAAATATCATGTTTGGTCCTTTAGGGATGTAAAAAGATGGAAATACCCTCACGTGGAACGCACATGAGGGGGCTAACGGAGTGGATTTGACGGACGTTAAAATAAAGGACTATCTCTGAACCTTATCCACCTATAAAGAATTACCACTGTCATTTCGAAACCACAGGGACTAAACATGATGTTTTGGGTAAACATTCGTGCAATTAACTCTATATTTTATAATCAAACATTAAGATTGAAATTTTCATTAGTCATCTTACATACATACACATGCACCAACTAATTACATAAAAAATCATTTACAAAATATTTGCATACATATGCTCATATGATTATTCATTCACATGTGATCATCAACTAATCCTATGAAACACTTATTTATAAAATACCTACATACATATGCTCATAACACTCTTCATGCACATATGCGCATACTTGATACATATGACGAAGAAAAAGACATGCTCATATGTCTGTTTATGCACATATGCTCATATAACTGTTCATGCACATGTACACATTTACAATAGAAAGAATATGAACTTTGTGTTTCCTGAATCATTATCAAATTTATGGAAATTCATCAAGATATTGATAACTTCTTCCTCATCTTTCATTCTATAATCTTGAATCTTGAATTTAGTATCCCAAACAACACCAATCAAAACATATAAACATATTAAAATCTAAAATTTATTTTTTTTAAAAAAAAACCTATAAAAGTTTCGAACACAAGAACCAAAACTTAAATAAATTTTAAAAAAATAATAATAAATCTCTTATTCATAAAAATAGATCATTATCATCATAATGAAAAAGCTGTAAACAAAAATATATATCACACATGTTATCATATATGAAAATAACTTAAACTAGCAAACAAAAGTAATTAAACAAAGAATTAAAAATTATAAATTTAAAATTAAAAAAAAAAAAAAAAAAAAAAAAGAGTAGATCGGTGGCCTTAAAAGAAAAAGAACTCAATTGTCAATAATTTGAAATTTTAATGTGCATTTAAATCTTTAGTTTGTGGTAGCAGATAACATGAATTGTGGATGGATTGTTGTACCCGATTTATTTTATTTTTAATTAATTTAATTATTAAAGAACAAATATACCCTTTATCTTAATCTTAATCTTAATCTTAATCTATACTAAAAGACAACTAAGCTAACCTCAATTGACCAATCATAATTCTCAATTTCTCTAAATTAAGTTATTAAACATGTGACTAAATTGTCATATTTAAAATTATAAATTAGAAAAAAGAGGCCCACAATAATTATATAAAAAAAAAACTTATTAATTTTCACTTTTTTTTCCTTCACTAATTTACAATTTTAGATTTTCATAAAAGAAATTCAATGAAATATCCAATCTACATAATAATTTATATCCACATCCTAAAAAATACAAACTATATTACTCGGTATATTTCAGAATTACATTATTTTATTTTAATTTTATTTACATTCTTTACTTTTAAATTATCAGTTTGTTTTTCTTATATTTTTAAATTTAAATTTATAAGGTTTTTTTTATTTGCATTTATTTAATAATTCATTTTATTTTAAAAATGTCATTAACCTCTCGTGAATTTGATACGAGACTATATCTAGTATCTATACCATCTTATAAATCAAATGTTTTGATATCTTAATTTTATAATATCTTATAAATCAAATGGTTTGATGACTTAAGTTTTAAAAAATTTTAACATTTCCTTATTTATCATATCATTTAATGTTTATTATTTAATGTCTTATTATTTAATATCTATATCTATATTATTTATATATTAATTAATTATACATTATTTCTACAATACATTATAAAAAATAAATTAATGTATCTATTTTATCTCTCTCATCTATTACTATTCTATCACGCAATTCTTTATAATAGCCATATTACTCTTTCAATACATCCCCTAAAAAACTTACAATACCTCCATCCCTTAAAATACCTACAATACCCTCATCCCGCCCCACCACCACTAGCCGTCACTCACCTCTCACGTCTTGTCGCCGCCACTATCGGCCCGTCGTATTGCGCGGGTAATCTTCTAGTTATTACTTTATTTATTAGCTAGAGTACACAATATAACTTTTTACATGGAGATTTATTATTATTTCATTTAATTATATATTATTAGTTATGTACTATTCTTTCCGTCCCATTAAAAGTGTTTTGTTTTGAATTTTCATAGTCTCTTGTTTTAAACTTTGACCTTAAATATTTTTTTTTGTGTTATATAATACTTGATGAAAAGTATACCCAATGAAAACACATCTAAAACTAAATCAATTCATATAACTTTCATCAAGTATTATATAACACAAACAAAAGTATTTAAGGTTAAAGTTGAAAAACAAAGACTTTGAAAATTCAAAGTAAGACACTTTTAGTGGGACCGAGAGAGTATTTAAAAAAAATAATTAATAGTTAATCACCAAAAAAACCATCACCAAATGGTCTAATGGCAAGGAGATCTCTTTCCTCACAAGAGGTCAGGGGTTCGAGTCCTACCCTAGGCATATTTGGAGTGGCCACAGGTATTTAATTTCCACTTATGGTGGGCCTGGGTGAGTTTTCCCCTCCAGATCTCTGGGTGATTAAATCATTGAGGGGTTTAAATTGGGGGCGAGAGGGCTCTCTAGCACGGACCCGGTTAAGACAACGTATGCTAGACCTCCCAAAATTCGCGAGTAATCCACACCTTTCAAAAAAAGTTAATCACCAAAAATAAGAGACGAACAAACAGAAAAAGGAAAAGAAACTGTCCCCCATTAGCATCTTTTGATCACACAGTGACACAACTTTATATATATATATAATACAATAAAATGTGTTTGAATTTTGCTTGAAATCAATTAAGAACTCAATCATCAACAATCAACCTAACCCCACTCCTTTAGTTTAGTGAGTTTAGTGGGTGCTTTTTTTTATATATATAATTTATTTGTTACTTGAATTTGTTTTGATAAGATTTTCGCTGCATGATGTGTACTATACTATATATAACCCATGAGTTTAATCATACATTCACGCAACAACAAGGTACCGCCACTTAACCACCGCTTTTTTAGAAGTGCCGCTGTAACGCGCAGGTACTAATTTAAAGCAACAACTTGAACACCTCCTCAATGTCCATAATACTCGGTCAAATTTGGACTACTTCCAAACTCAAGTAACCATACCCAATTATCTTGCATGCATTAATCCACACATTCTAATTAAGCCTCAAACAAACTTTTCGTTTTTAAAGGAGACTTTAAATGGCTGAGATTAAATATGCTTCCTATCCAACGGCTTGAAATTATAAAAAAAAATCACTTACCGTCAACAATATATATATATATAATAAATAAAAGCTAGACATTCAAAAATAAATCCAATACCTTTAAACAATACAACAAACATAAAAATCAAAATCACAATAAAAAATTTTGAGTAAAACAAAGGTAATAAGAAAATGACTATAAAATCCAACTAGTTTAAAAGATCTCACAAAATAAAAGAATATAAAACATATTGAAAACAATTAATCTTGACACGACCGAAAAATCTTAAAAACAAATTAATTGGCACAACACATCACCATAAAAGTATTAATTCGATAAGCATGTGACTCGTTTGAAATTTCTTTTCATGATTTACATGTTTAACATGATTAATGGAAATATCATATTTGGCATTTTGGATAATTCTCATTTAGCCGTCGAATTTTAAAGTTAGTAAAAAGAAAATGATTGATTTTTGAAAGAGAAACAGAAATAGGTTTCTGGACTTTCAAAGTGTGAGAAAAAAAATAAAAGTAAATTCATCTTTAATAAGAAAGATGATATTATATGGAGGTTACACGATCTTCACTTTAATTGCTAGGAAAAACAAAAAGACTAAAATACCCATTTCTTTAAATTAGACATTCAATCCAACCCTACACCTTTCATGCCACGTGTAAGGCCCAGATTGTGTTTTATTTGTTTTATGTTAAAATTTGTTTTATTTGAACTAATTCCTATATATCTATATCTATATATATATATATACTAGTCTTAATACCCGTACGATGTACGGATTGCCCATATATATATTGATTTTTTTTTAAGAATTTTTTTTTAACATATCGTTTTGCAACTTTCAGCCACATTTCGTTATATTAATAGATAGATAAATAATTAAATAATAAGTCATATTAAATTATAGGTTAAAAATTTAGATATATTATTATCTACTAATAATTAATTTAAGATATCTTATAGATAAGATTAAATAAACTTAATTTTTATATATTACAGTATAAATTATTATAAATAACAATATGCCGTAAATTGTAAATTATCAACGAAAATAAGAATAGTGATTGAAATCTATATTTATGGTAACAGTGAACATAATTGAATTTTTAATATAAGAGTTCTGATTATATTAGGTATCTATATCTATATATTAACTAATTAAAAATTTTAATTATTTATGTTATATATAAAAATAGTTATTAAATATAAATTTAAAAGGACACGTGTCGCTTAAATAAAACGGCACGTGTCAATTAAAAGAAACCTCAATCCTGTTTTAGTTTATATATATATATATATATATATATTTATTGAAAAGTTCATCATAGTCATAGTTATATAATATAATTTCTCCATATGCGCCATATATATATATATATCACGAACTTAACTTAATTAATTTGTAAGTTCATCTTTTTTATGTGTGTGAAAGTTTTGTCTAAGTAAAAAGTTTGTGAAAAACTTAGTAAGACCCAAGAAATCTCATCATTTTTACTTTTATTTTTACATTTTACTATTTAAGTTATTATTTATGAATTTAGTTATAAAATTATAAGTCAAATATTCAAAATTATTGTTCAAGAACAAACTATGACTTTATCTTTCACAAAATCTGCAATCTGTCTCTCAAGGAGTTGACATTTAAGAAACGATAAAAATTAGTCATATTGGCGTGGCACACACTTCTCCATTTCTATTTCCTACTCTTTTACACTCACAACATTTCCCACCCCTTTCTTCATCTCAATCCATATATATATGCCATGCATATATATATATACATCCTACTCCCGTTCTATTTATAAATCTTATTTACAACATTTTCTTCAAAAACTCAAAAAAGGAAAGAAAACACACACACACAAACTCTCATGGCATCCCTTTCTTCTTACAAAGTTCCACACATTTTGTTAAAGATTGTCTTGGTTCTTTTCTTCACGATCCTTTTAGTCGGTCCAAGCTCCGCCACTAGCCGTGGCTACACAACCATGAAACCGGAGCACCAACGAAAGAAGTATGAGCATGCAACAGCTGGTAATTCAAAGAATCCTGGTTTGTTTGTCAGTATGCTACCTAAAGGGAAACCTGTCCCACCTTCTGGTCCTTCAAAAAGACACAACTCAGTGGTCAATTCTACACCAAAAAACTAATCTATATACATATATAATTTTTTGTTATGGATTGTTAGGATATACATATATAGTGATTATATTATATATACTGTATAGGAAAAAGATTTTTTTGTTGAATTGGAAAGAAATTATGTTGATTGAATTATGATTTTAATTAATTATTATATCAAAGGATCCATGCATGCCTTTATTTATTGATTTAATGTTGGTGTAATTCCACATTTGTATACATTCTGGGTTGCTTGCTATGTTTGACCGACCAGCTGAATCTTTGTATCTGATGAAGTGAATAAGCAAAGACTATTGTTGTTGAATAAATGCTTTTTGACTCAATTATTTAAATATACGTTTGCTTTTGTGTTTTTCATTACAAAAAAAAGAGTTTAATTATACATATTTTCTGTCAAATTGAGAATTTTGATGTAGAATTATGGATGTAATTAAGCCCTTTGTCCAACAAAAATATGCTCAATATTTTATGTAATTGATGAATTGAAGTTACAATATTTCATTTAACTAGTATGATGTAATTCATTGAAATAGCTAGTAACGCGAATGATCGATCTTGATTTCATATAATTTGAAAAAGTCTTGGTTAATCTTATCATCAAACAATTTCCAGGTGTTCATATATATATATATATATAAATATATATATATATATACATATATCTTGCTAATGACAGACCATATGATTGTTATAAACATGAATAAAATAATTGTATCATAAAATTGTTAGAATTATATTTGTTATCTTAATTATATGGTTCATCATCCATTTATTTCTTCTGTAAACGTCAAAGAACCCAAGTTTATGCATATATTGATATGTCTTTATCATTTAAAAAATTAATGTGTTCATTTATTATATCACTTTGTATTAAAGAGTATTTTGATATAATAGATTAATAATAAAAAAAAATAGATTAATATGCATGACTAATCTATCAAACCTTATGTCATTTATTTGACTTTTTCTAGGTCAATAAAATAACTTTTGACTCTGGGAAAACGTCAATTCAATTTGGTAGAATTTTGTGGTCGGAGTCGTACTATACGTATGAAAAATAGTCTCGAGTCTCACATGTAACTATAAATCTATAATAAACTGGTTATTTAAATATTACTTTTTACCTAAGTTTTTCACCTACAGCTGATTTGAATACCTCAATTTTCCCATTCGTAAATAATATTATAACTATAAATTAAATGAGATACAACGAAACGAACACCACTGAAGTGATGTAAATTCTCCAATCAAAATCATTTTCAGCTCTTGTATATATTGTAAAAGTACCAAATCATTATGACGTCTAAAGAGACTTGTGCTTCAACCCCATCTAAGCGGTAAATGGTGAACGGATGAACCTGAGAGAGTGAATATTTTTTTGAATTAGATGTAGCGGCTTAACCGGTTTTTTTTTTTTTTTATATGTACGTGGCCAGTTCCAACCATTTCCCTGACTACTTCTAAGATATTTGTCCAGGAAATGATCCGAACCTGAGATCATTTGTGATAAAACATGACTACTTGCCATTAAACCACTTGGTGATCGTTTGGATACGAATTCATAATTTGTATTTCTAATCGGCTACATTTTGGGGAGTTTATATATTAATGAATTTACCGTTGTATTTACTAAAAGCATGATCCGAGTATTATTAGCTAGTTATATACTTAGAACGTCTCCAACCCAAAACTCAAGTTTATCTCATATCTCAATTTTATACTGCCAGGTCAGCAAATTAGCACTAAACATACTAATGAACTTCGTTTTACCTTCAATCCTTCAGTTTTATACTTCAGATTTATGACTCCATTTTTTTAAATAAAAAAGCACATAAAAATACCTAAAAAGGATAAAACCAAATTCTCAACGTTATAAACCTGTAAACCTGTGACGACCGATACTCCAACCCTATAAACCGGTGACGACAAGGGCGGTATTAAAGGGTGGGCAAGGGGGGCAAATGCCCACCCTGGAATTTAAATTTTGCCATGTATTTTTAAATTTTTTATGGATTTTTTAAATTTTCCTATGGGTTTTTAAAATTTTGTCCACCCTTGAATTTTTTTTTCATGGATTTTAAAATTTTGCCCACCCTCGGATTTTTTTCTGGTACCGCCCCTGGGTGACGACCCGGTTATATCGCTCTATAAAGGCAGTGACAACGTCGGGGTTGGATATGGTTTATATATTTAATCTTGTTTAGTGTATACATTCTCTTTGTATACTAATCACTTCGTTAAAGAATGGAGATCAATGAAGAAAAATGACGACGTTATTAAACATGCAGCACCAAAAAAAATAAAAAAAACAAAAAAAAACATGGCAAATCCCAATGTCATTAGTAAACTAAAATTTCTTCTAGCATGATCGCCGGATGTCATTGATTATACCGCTTTTTGATGCATTTGTGTGATGTCTGCAAGCGTAATGCATACAACCAATGCTTCGAGACATTTCTAGAAACTCATGTCTCTTTTCATGTCATGAAGTTCATGGTCTATCATATAAATGTCGGATGTTATCGAATATGGGGTACGTTTGTCGATCATGTAGGCTTTTGAATATAAATAAATACATACTTTAATCAGATGTCTTTGTGGGTATTGAGTTGTCGTCCTAGCGTTCATACGTATGTAAGAATTCATCTATTTGATTTGATCATGAACAATGCCAATGCCGATGCCAATCGGCATAAGGAAGTCGTACAGTTTTGGATGCTCTGGTCCAACATTTGCCAGCTTTGGATGTGATTGGTGGTGGTGGTGGTATAAAATAGAGCATATAGATGTTGATATTACGTAAATTTTTTTTGATGTTATTTAAAATTTTAATTTATATTTATGTGTATGATGACTTTTTAATAGTAATTAGTTAAAGATTGGAATTAATTAACTTGAACTGT
Organism: Solidago caesia; assembly: GCA_028566075.1. Lineage (NCBI taxonomy): Eukaryota > Viridiplantae > Streptophyta > Magnoliopsida > Asterales > Asteraceae > Solidago > Solidago caesia. The sequence continues at coordinate 14,003,407 of JAOXNX010000026.1, read as the reverse complement.
ACAAATATAACACAACAATAAGCATTTTAAGTTTTCTATCATTTAAATTTCTTTAAAAAGATTCTATGTGAGTAGTAATAGTAGAGATAATTTTTTTTTTAAGGTGTGAATTACTCGCGAATGACGGGAGATCTAGCATACATTGTTATAACCGGGTCCGTGCTAGATAGCTCATTCGTAGAATAGATCCCCAATACTATCTACGATGATATATGAGAGAGGTTGAGATGTAGACAGCTTTACCTTAAGGTAGAGAAACTGCTTCCAGGTTCTACCAAAGGTAGAAAAGGACCTCCAGTCTTGCCGGATATGAGGATCGAACCCTTGACGACTTTGCACTCCAACCATTTTATCCAACCTGGTTGGTTTACTCTTAATTTGATTAAATTCAGCTATCGAGAGAAATAAAAAATTTAAAAAAAATAGAAGTTTGTTCAACAAAGGCAAGTGGGCTAGAGTTAGCCCAATTAGCAATGGCAAGTAGAGGAAGTTTTAAATTACATGGGATTATAGGATGGGCCTGATGAGCATATGTGCAAATATTAATCCGACGAGATGAACACGGTCAATTCCCTATGTGAGCTCAGCTAATGCTACGTAGCGACTTAATTTCTGTGGAATCTCAGGGCCTTTTCAACATCATTTCTTCGATGGAACAGACAACCTTGTAGTTGTACCATTGAATGTTAATTTGCCTACGTGGAAAATAAAGCAATCAACAAAAATTAAGATTACATACTCCCTTCGTCTCTAAAAAATTGTATACCAACAAATAAAACACAAATTAAGATATATCTATACTATATTATAATGTATGACTTCTAATGTTTAAGTTATATTAACAAGAGTATATTGCAAGCTATGTTTAAGTTACATTTTGTTACGCCATTTTCAAATTCAAATAACTATGTGCTCTGACTACTCAATGAAATTTACCCTATTTTTAAGTTACATAATTAATTTAAAGGGAAGAAAAATATCTTTCAATTTTGACTACATGCAACCCATGGGTTTGTTCGAACATATCCACGCAACGGAAAGATACCGCCACATTTAATCGTCGTTTTTATAAAGGTCCAATTGCATCGCACAAGTAGCTTGCTAGCATAATAAATGAATTTTAACTTAATAAAAAGATATTTTTATCCTTGCATTTAAGACAAAATTGACTTAAAAAGGTATATTAATGGTAATAAAATGGTATTATATGTAAAATAATGAGTAATTAATATGTTTTTAAAAATAGATAATTATTTTAATACAAACAAATAGTAAGATAGACAATAAAAACAACGAGACGAAGTGAGTAGAATAATTTACGATCGGCTTTGAATTAACGAAGATGCCCATTTATGATGGAGATCAAGACTCCTATACACACCTTATTAGCCATATTCAAATTGTAAAAAAAAAATCATAAGCGGAACATAGTGGGGCAAAATTTCCAACCGTTAATATATAGTCTATGGCTCAAGTTTGACGTATGTATGTATAACAAATGTTCAAGTAGATCAACTGGTTGTGGTATGTAGCCTTATTTTGTCCATCCCACTAACATCTTTTTTATTCCTTTTTCTCCTTTCATTTAGAGTTTATTTTTTACTAACCAATTTTTTGTTTCATTTAGAGTTATTTAATACTAGCAAACTCTATGTATAGTTTACTTATTTACATATTAGATATAGTTATAAGTTATAAAAAAGTATACTTGATAAATTAATTTATTGTAAAGTTTGTGCTATGTGTAACTAATAAGTTTATATAATTTAAAAATAGCTATAACAGCTATAATAGTTTATTGTAAAGTTTGTTTATGTATATAAAAATGCAGCTAAAAGTAATACTTAACTAGTTAAATCGTATACAAAATAATCTTAAAATTTAAAAATATAAACATTGTAGTTTATCTTATACACAAATGATTTTGGTCAAAAAATAAAAAAGCTCAAGTTTCGCCACGGTGGATTATGTGTCTATTGTGGAATACCCATCAAAGAAATGTTACATCGAAGTGCTAATTTTCATGGCATCCTATTTTTAACTCGACCCCGATGACCCCATTCTCTTCCCGCTTCGATTGGTCGACGCCGGGGCTATCCACCCCAAAACCACACGGCAATTGTAGTAGTCCACCCTGATGACCCCGTGTGGAAACATCACCACCTCGTCCATCCTCAGCAACTACGAATGCTCTAAAAGTGAGACTCTAGCTAGGATATGAGATTAAACTATTTTCAGTTGTTTGCATATGAAGCAGGTAAAAGAAATATAACCGTATTTTAAAGTAAAAAGACATGATTTTCAGCCTAAGTTCAAGCATCCAATTTTATGTTATCCAATGTTGACATTCATGGATTCAATAATAGGGCATTCATTGGCTTGTTTTTAACTCTTACCTTTCTAACATTTTACACTAACTTTTTCCCACCCTTTTTTTTCTCCATTAGTATTCACACACACATCTATAAACCCCAATTCTGACCATTTTGTAATAAGATTACATTCCTTCTTCAAACTATTGTCTTCATGGGATCTTCTTTTATCAAGATTTTATGCTTAGTACTCTTTCTCCTAATCCTTCTTGCTCCACCAAGCTCGTCAATTAGATGCGTAGATGTGATCCCAAAGTATCGTATCAGAAAACATGAGACGGCTGCAAAGAATTACAATTTGGTGTTCAATATGCTATCGAAAAGGAGACACGTTCCGCCTTCTGCTCCTTCAAAGAGACACAATTTTGTTGTCAATTCTACACCTTCAAGTTGATCAAGATAAGACCTATTAATCATCACGATATGTTATAATATCCATTGATATTAATGTAATGTATAACAGAAACTATTTAAATGTTCTCATAATTAATTAATACTATGAATTTTAAACAAATAAGTATATATCCATCGTATCTATATCTATGTTAGCTATGCTGGTTTGCTGTTCTATGTATATTATTAGTTACATTAAAAGGTTATAGCGCCATTTATTTTTTCTGTTACATTAAAAGGTAAGGAATAGAAGATTTGAACTTACATATTTGATAGTAGTTAATGTTGTTTGTTTATTATATAGATGTAGATAAACTATAACCAAATTGCAATTGATAAGTTTTCAACCGGTCACCTGATACATTGATTGGACAGAATAATGAGTTAATAATATGTAATGTACACCATAGTAGTTCATTACATAACATAGACATTCGTGTATAGTTCATTACATTCCGAAACCTTCATCTCTATATAATATTCCATTCGATTGTGAGATAGAGCTGCTAGTCCCATACAAGCTATGTTTCCTTGACGAGGATCATTCATATAAACGAACATGCTTAATGTATAGCCAGTTAGCCACTCTTGTAGGTTTTTAATTTTATCCTCGTTTCCTTATCGAGAATATTGATGATCGTCTACACGTACGAGCTTGTAACATTTATACCACAAATTTTTTCATACCTCAAGATCTCCCTGGAATATGTGAATCAAGACAATGCATATATGGAGTATGTGCGTTTATGCATCAAATTTTCTTTTGGATCATGTGTTAGAGTACGACGTTTTCTCTAAATGGACAAACTCTTATGATGTTGAAATCTCTTGAAAAGTAAAAGTCAAACTGTTCGAATGTTTGAAATCTAGTGTAAAATGAAAAATTAGAAGAACACACGTATGGGTGAGATAGGTTTGTGTGATGTGTTAATGTGACGGTGTGATGGGTATGATCCACACTGGCGAGTGGCGAAGGTAAGTTGTGATGGGCCGTTGCTTTGGCATGGTTCTCATCACACGGGGTGATGTCTATCAACACGATGAAGATGCAACGTGATGCGGTGTGATCAACAACGTGTGTGTATGGTGTGATGCGATGAGATTTGTCTTCTCCCTACCATTGCTGAAATGGTGGTGTGATTGGGTTACCATATAAGATTTTTTAATAACTTAAGTTTAATAAATGAAATTTTCAATAAATTAAGCTATGTAAAATTTTAATTATATCTTGAGTATTAGTAATATTATAGTTTGGTGACTTTGTGTACTTTTTAAGTCTAAATTGGTTTTTACACTTTGAGTATGAGTGGTTTTAGTTTTACTTTGGATACATCCTTGGTAGCATCAGGAGAATAAAAGTAAATTATAAAATTGATTTTTCGTTTGACCAAAACCATTATAAAAAAAGTTATGATATATTTTTGAGTTAAAGTATGAGATGTATATCTAAAAGAAAATTAGAAGTCTATTAATGAATGATCCATAAACGAACAACTGACCATTGTCTCACTCTCTCACGTAGAGGCGTAGAGCGGTAGAGGCACACAAATGGGCCAGGCCGAAGCCTAGAACGGAAAGCCCATCTTGAAAAAGTCAGGCCCAAAGTCCGGTCTGGCCTGAAAATCCTAAACAGGCATGAAATTAGCCAATCAAAACCCAAAAAAGAAGTACTCTGTTGTTAAATATCCTGAAAGTCTGAAACTGCCCAGCACGAAAAAGCCGGAAAAAGCCCGTCATGGAAAAGCTTGCCCCGAAGCTTGAACTGGCCTGAGAGTCCTAATCAAGCATCAAAGCCCAACTCCGGAATTAAATATCCTAAAAAAACTGGCCCGAGCTGACAGTTTGTCTGGTCTGGCCCGATCTTGCCGGTTCGTGCCTTAAAAGCATTTGTCTAGGGACAGGGATTTGCCTGACCCGGCTTTTACAGGCTCAATCTTTTTTAAACACCCTGGCCAACACCTGGTCAGACGTCTAGTCCCATGAGTTCCACGATACTTTTTAATAAAAAGGCCTGACTATTAAACTATCTCAGAAAATACAAGCAATTGTAGTATCGTACCACCAGGCGAAGTCACTTCGAAGACACAGAGAAACAGCATCATATTATTATTCGAATATCAAAACTTAATTATTTGCAAACATCAAGAATCAGTAGGGAAGGGATTGAAGCCATCTTGCAACATTGCTTTCAATGGTCCAAACATTGGTTCGGGTCGGTTTTTCAAGTCATACCAATTCCAGCCCTCACACTTGTCAGGTTCAACGTTTTGTGGTATCTGGTTTGGGTCCGATAATTGTGCACGCATGAAAATAACAACGAGATGCACTGAATCGGAAAGGACATTATTGGTTGTTGTTAACATCTCTATGTTTTTGATGTCTAGTCCAGTTTCTTCCTTCACTTCTCTTGCTGCACATTCCTCAAAACTTTCACCTGGGATCCAATCCAAAACAAGTTACAGAGCTGTGTGTGACACTCGTATTTTTGAGTTATCCGCAGCTTGAAAAATAATTAACCTTTTGAATTATGTAAATTTAAATCCAATACATTTTGGTTTTCTGGCTTCAACAATTTGATCGCTCACATCACAACCGGAAGAAATTGTCAATGTGAAGAGTGGAAATTGGTATGTATACATTAGTACAATAGATTAGCCATTGGATTAACCTATATATAGTTATATACCAGAATATACACTATTTACATTTATAGAAATATCAGAAGTTCATAAATAACAAGCCACATATGTGCAGTTAGGGTGCATATCTTGTTGAAATTTGAACCAGTCTGGACCGAGCTGGACAAACTGATTATGAAAAGATCTTGAGCCAGTGATTATAACGAAGGGATTTTACAGAAATATGGAACTGAAAATCAATTAGAATATTGCAAATGAGTCTGCATAAATGGAACTCAATTAGCATCTCTGTTAATAAATGAACATATAGGATTTATCAACGGTTACCCAACCCCTCTTCCACGAGGTATGGGAGAGGTGAGATGTAGACAAGGGGTTTTCCAACAATTACTAGTAACATAAATTCTTGATGAAACCTTTTACTTTTTAGCACTGAATTCATTTTTATCAAAACCTTATAATAACTTTTAGGGTGGGAACCCCCCCACCCCCCAAAAAAAAAAAACAACCCAGAAATAAATCTACACATCACAGCTTAAATACACATAGCCCTACAAACAAGTTGAGCTCAGGCTCGGGTCGACCTTTTTAGCCTAAGCTCAAGTCGTCTGACAAAATTTTGAGTTGTTTGCAGCTATACGCATTTGCCTCAAGTTGTACTAAATGTCTACCACTTATACAATTAACAGTATAATCTCTTAAAAACAAATAATAGCATCATGAATCACACATATCAATCATTTGTAATCCTGGTCCCTTTTGTGTGCGGAAATCAAATAGTTAACCTGGTTTACTAATAGTTCTGTTAGTTTTTGGGTTCAGGGAATACCGGATTCTCCAGTCTTGTGATCACTTTTTCTATAAAGTATTCTGACCCTATCAAAACACCTCAAGGTATCACGAATCTTTACAGCGACAAAAACTCTAATCCAAGGCAATTAGGAGTTAAACAAAGTGTAGAAATTGAGATCGGATTTATACATTTATAATACATGAAAAGTTGCACGTGTTAAAGATGAAAGCTTGCAACCTTTTGTTAAAGCAGTTATAAAACTGTTAACTAAAAAATCACACCCGTTAGTTGCAACCTTTTGTTGCATCAATTAACAATGAAAGATCACTCTCTTTCATTTTTTCGGGACCTCAACTAGGGGGCTGTGGCACAGCCCCCTTACCCCTACTATACAACGTGGAAATTAAATCTAACTCTAACAAGCGTACACCCAACACTCACCAACTCGTATTAGAGCTTAACCAAAGAACCCTTGGTCTAAAATAAATCACAATCACACCAAATATCCGATGACACTAAAATCACCAACAAGTTCATTATCCGCCTATATCGAATTTAATCAAACTAGCAAAATACCCACAATATGTAACATTTATATCTATTTATTGTCAGGAAATCTCTTCTCTTACTACACTGACAGCTTAATTACAAAAACATAGACCAAAACATAATTTAAGCTAAAAAGATTATAAAATAGGGTTAAGGGGTTTACTGACCAAACTCAAGGTGACCACCAGGCAGAGCATAAGTATAGGCGCCAATGGATGAAGACAGGCGACGTCCAAACAGTATTTTATTGTCATTTAGTATAAATACAGCCACCCCGATCTCCGGCGCCGGCGACATTCTTATTCCAATATTCGAAATATGTGATGGAATGGCTCCACTATTTTGTCTCTATTTTTGGGGAAAGTTGAACTTTTATAGCAATTAGCATGTTCACCTCGCGCAACAACAACAACAACAACAACCGATACTCAATACCGTCGGGGCAGGGTTTGAGGGAGGTATGATGTACACAGCCTTACCCCTACCCAAAGGTAGGGAGGCTGTTTCCGAAGGACCTCCGGCCAAGATGGAGAAGAATAATAAAGTGCAAAGAGTAGGGAAACATACCTGACTGCTGAGTAACGCGTAGCTTCATGTAAGGTAGATTATAGAAACAAAAAACATAAGGAATACAAACAAATCTAACAAAACGTTACAGATAAGAGCTTATATGAGCATATTAAGGAGCAACATAACGTATAATAAAAGGCCCAAGGTATATTAAGGACGTATATTAAGCCAAGCATGCAACAAATACGAGTGTAAATAAAGACAGGTAGCATGGGAGACCTACATACACATAGTAGGTTATACTTGGAGGTCCTAAGGTCTGACGAGCCCATATACGATAACAGGCGCTACTCAGACTAAATTTCAAATTAGATTTGGCCACCTAACTGTAAAAAGCAACCCCCCGAAACCCCTACAAGGATTACTTATCTACCGAATTCTTCTAAAACTAACCCTAGTCCTCTACGAGTCCTCTCATTGGTCATGTCCTCCGACAGGCAAACCTATTTTGGGGTATAATTGCGCTACTTTTATTGAGCAGATATTCAACTACTTTTATAATTAAGATTTTTAAAAGTATCTGTAATACATAATGTTCAATTGACAAACCGAATAACATAAATTAGTAACGTAATTTGTTACATGGTTCTTGGCTGAGTAAGTATTTATTATAAAAGTTGTTTCGACAAAAATAATAAATAACTCTTTTTTATATACATATATACAACAGCTACAGAAAACATGTATTTCAGGATTTGAGGGTGAATGCTTCCTTTGTGAATGCAAAAAAAAAAGTCCAAATGTGTAGGTAAGCATCATGTGTAGGTTTTGTGTGCATACGGCAGCCTTGTTTGCAAATGCTTTGTTAAAGTGAGTGAATGGTACGTAAAATCATTTGTTTATATCTTTTTTTATATATTCACATGCATACATACATCCATTCTTCTCAATCTACACTTGTGATCATCTTTGGCCCCATGTCATGTCTTTTATTGCTTTATAAAAAGTTAAAAACAGACACATTTATGTTGATTGGACTTATATATATTTATAATAATAAATGTATAGTTGGACTTGTATATTTTCAATAAGTGTATAGTTAACAATACAAACCACACTACCAACAACAAGTTATTGAAAATATACACTTATTGAAAATATACAAGTATATTGTTCATATAAGATGATATGAATGAGTTTTATATAATACTTGTATGCATTAAGATGAGAATTAGCGTTGTTTAAACTGCTCCCTCCACCTTAAAATAAAGTTGTTATTTTTGTTTTGGTTTGGTTTGGTTTGATGTCACTAATCTCTTCCACTTCTTTAGCTTTCCTTTTGAACTAGTGAAAAAGCTTCAATCTTTACCAAAACCCACCATGGAAAGAACCACAAGAAGCTCATTTTCTTCCACTTTCTTGCTCTTTCTCACTGTTTCTTGTGTTCTTGACCCGACCCATTTCGTATTGGGTCAAGATGCGCAACAGCCCATCAAAAGCATTGTGGTGTTGGTTCTAGAAAACAGATCTTTTGATCACATGATTGGATGGATGAAGAAATCTATCAACCCATCAATAGATGGTGTCACAGGAAGAGAATGCAACCCATTTTCAACCAACATTACCCGGAAACAAGACCAAAATTCCATATGTTTCACTGATGATGCAGAGTATGTGGATCCGGATCCGGGTCATTCATTTGAAGATGTTGAAAAACAGGTATTTGGGTCTAACCAAATTCCTTCAATGACTGGTTTTGTTGAACAAGCATTATCATTGTCACCAAATCTTTCTAACACAGTTATGAAAGGCTTCAAGCCTGAAAATGTGCCAGTTTTTGCTAAACTAGTTCAAGAATTCGCAGTTTTCGATAGATGGTTCTCTTCTATCCCTGGGCCAACCCAGCCCAACAGAATGTTTGTATACTCAGCCACTTCTCATGGGTCAACAAGCCATGTCAAGAAACAACTAGCAACAGGCTACCCACAAAAAACGATATTTGATTCACTATATGAGAATGGCAAAACTTGGGGAGTGTACTTTCAAAGCATACCAACAACTTTGTTTTATAGAAATATGAGAAAGTTGAAATATGTATTCAAGTTTCATAAATATACAACTTTTAAACAACATGCTAAAGATGGCAAGTTACCAAACTTGAGTGTTATTGAGCCAAGATACTTTGATATTCCTGGTTCACCAGCTAATGATGATCATCCATCACATGATGTAGCAAATGGTCAAAAGTTAGTGAAGGAAGTTTACGAGACATTAAGAGCAAGCCCACAATGGAATGAAAGTCTTTTGGTGATTACTTATGATGAACATGGTGGGTTCTTTGATCATGTCAACACTCCTTATGTTAATGTTCCTAACCCAGATGGGAACACTGGTCCAGCACCTTCTTTCTTTAAGTTTGATAGGTTGGGTGTTAGGGTGCCCACCATCATGGTCTCTCCTTGGATCAAAAAAGGCACTGGTAAGTTTCATATATATTTTTCAGTTTATAGACATTCCAGATTAAACGGATGTGTTTTTCCCTGTTCAAGTTAACTGGGGAGGGCGAGTTTTTTGACTTGGATGTACTCAGCTTAACTAGGGTATACCCTCATGTTTGTTTCCGAACCTTTCTCTAGCCACCCCCAAGATGTTACATAGTAAGGTTCGAACCTGAGACCTCTTGTGAGGATATTGGGATGCATAGCCACTAGGCCATCTTGGAGGTGGTCATAGATATTCAAGAATTCTTGTTTTGGATCTCTCATTGTGTAAGGATTCAAGATTTTATGGATTTAAGTGATTTTTTATGTGTGTTGTGCAGTGATTAGTAGCCCAAATGGACCAACATCCTATTCTGAATATGAGCATTCTTCCATCCCTGCTACTATAAAGAAGATGTTCAATTTGTCATCCAACTTTTTAACTCATAGAGATGCATGGGCTGGAACCTTTGAGCAGGTGGTTGGCCAATTGAGCTCTCCAAGAACTGATTGCCCTGGTAAGATTCAACAAAATTAGCAAACATCCCATTAAAGGTGGTTATTCGGTCGATTTACTTATGAATGGATCGATTCACATTGTGTGTTTTTTTATTTGTCAGAACTTAAAAGTAAAAAAATAGCTTAGAAGAAAACAAGTCGAACTACTCAAATGAGACGGACGGGTTAAAAGTCGTCCATAATTGTCTCAAACTAAGCGTCCACTTTCAAAAGTAGATAAGTAAATTTTAAACCAAACCCGTAATCACCAGGCACATAAATTTGTCATTTCAAGGCAATTACATATCAGGTACTTTTAAGGGATAGAATTGTCATCTGATCACTGAAAAATTAGTAATTAGACCTTCCCTAAACCTTGTACTTTTAGTTTGGAATGGACATTTAAATTCGGTCCGGGGGAATACTGTAATAGTATAACTTTTTGAATCATATCTTCATGGTTTTGAAATTCTGGTTGGTTGCAGAGGTCCTTCCCGAAGCTGCACCATTGAGAGCAACCGAGCCAGATGAATCAAGGGGGCTTTCTCAGTTTCAAAGTGAAGTGGTTCAGTTAGCTGCTGTTCTTAATGGTGACCATTTCTTAAGCAGTTTTCCAGATGAAATGGGAAAGAAAATGAACGTGAAGGAAGCTAATACATACGTGAAAGGTGCCGTTTCAAGGTTTATAACTGCTAGTAAAGAAGCTATCAACTTGGGTGCGGATAAATCTGCCATTGTTGACATGAGATCCTCTCTCACTACCAGAACCGTGGTTCACAATTAACGATTGGCACTCACCCGTCAAGGTTTTACAGCAACTATACCAATGTATCTATAGTTTTTCCTGGTTTTAAACAAAAAGTTTCAGAGCCAGATTTTGTCTAGAACATATATATATATATATATATATATATGTATCGTGTTTCGTTGGTTCAAATGAATGTGCAAAGTTTAACTACAAATG
>JAOXNX010000026.1:13938007-13961720 GCA_028566075.1 Solidago caesia | reverse complement strand
ATGGCAGAAGAAGATGAGGACAAAACTGCCTTCTACACCAGTAAAGGAACTTTCTGCTACAGAAAAATGCCCTTCGGTTTGAAAAATGCAGGAGCCACTTATCAGCGTTTAGTTGACAAAGCCTTTCATAAGCAGATAGGTCGCAACTTGGAAGCCTACGTCGATGATATGGTTATAAAAAGCAGAACTGAAGAGGATTTACTTGCAGATGTTCAGGAAACCTTCAATACCCTCCGGTCCATTGGAATGAAGCTCAATCCTAAAAAGTGTTCGTTTGGTGTCGAAGAAGGAAAATTTCTAGGATATTACATCACCAACAAAGGGATTCAGGCGAACCCTTCGAAGGTGAATAAGCTGTCACAACTATCTCCCCCGAAGACCATAAAAGAGGTGCAGAGCCTGAACGGGAAGTTAGCTGCATTAAGCCGATTTCTGTCACGAGGAGCCGACAAGCAACTCCCATTTTTCAAAACGCTCAAGGGATGCCTAGACAAGAAAGACTTTGTGTGGACGAAGGAAGCTGACGAAGCCTTCGAACAAATGAAAAAGTACATAGCCCAGCTGCCTGTTCTGACGTCTCCCAAGCCTGGAGAGGCCCTTTTTATGTACCTGGCAGCTTCTGGGGAATGTGTCAGTGCAGTCCTGTTAGCCGACAGAGAAAAGAAGCAAATTCCCATATACTTCGTCAGCAGAGTCCTACAAGGATCAGAAGTCAATTACCCAGAACTCGAGAAGCTTGCCCTCGCATTGGTTCACGCTGCTAGAAGGCTTCGGAGATATTTCCAAGCACATCCGATTATTGTGTTAACTGATAAACCCGTAAGGCAAATATTGGTCCGGCCAGAAAAGTCGGGAAGAGTGGCCAAATGGGCCATTGAACTGGGAGAGCACGATATAGAATTTCGAACAAGGCACTCTGTTAAAGGGCAGGTACTCGCCGACTTCATTGCAGAAACCCAAAGGACGGACCATTCGAAGCCGAGTTATGTCTCTCTTAAAATAACAGATTCAGTGGAAACAGAGGGTTGGAAACTTTACACTGACGGAGCATCAAGTTCCGAAGGTTCTGGAGCGGGAATACGGCTAGTCAGCCCGGAAGGAAAAGAGTTCACCTACGCACTCAAGTTCGAGTTCAACACTACCAACAACGAAGCCGAATACGAAGCCCTGATAGCAGGGTTAAGGCTCGCCAAAGAAATGAAAATCAAAGATATAAAGACTTTTGTAGATTCTCAGTTGGTTGCATGTCAAGTCAAGGGCGAATACGAAGCTAAGCAAGACACTATCAAACGATACCTCGCCAAAACCAAGGAGCTTGTGGGATGCTTCGAACGTTTCAGTATTGATCATATTCGTCGGAATCAGAACAGGCACGCCGATGCTCTAAGCAAGCTCGCTGCTCTCACCTTCGAGCACCTCGGGAAAAAGGTATTGGTGGAAGTCTTAGCAAACCGATCAATCGATGAAAAGCAAGTTGCTGATCTCATAGTCGAAGACAAAGATACTTGGATGACTCCGATAATCGAATATCTCACTAGCGGAATCCTGCCGGAGGATGCTAACGAAGCCAGGAAGATCCGAATTAAGGCTCCTCAGTACAAGCTCATGGATGGTCAGTTGTATAAACAATCCTTTTCCACTCCCTGGTTACGATGCATCGGGCCAAAGCAAGCGCACGTTGTATTACAGGAAACCCATGAAGGCATTTGCGGAGCACATTCCGGACCACGAACCTCTGTGGCCAAAATAATGCGGTTAGGATATTACTGGCCTACTATGCACCAGGACGCCTCTTCGTACATACAAAAATGCACAGCCTGTCAGATACATTCGAATGTTCCCAGATTACCCAAGCAAGATATGGTTCCAGTCACCTCCGCTTGGCCCTTCGTACAGTGGGGCATCGATCTTGTCGGACCACTCCCAGAGGCTCCCGGAAAAGTCAAATTCCTAGTCGTTGCTATCGACTATTTCACAAAATGGGTGGAAGCCAAACCTCTGGCCTTGACCACCGGAAAAAAGATCGAACAGTTTGTATGGGAACACATCATTTGCCGCTTCGGGATCCCTCATATCATCGTATCAGATAATGGAAAACAATTCGCCGAAGGCACCTTCCCAAAATTCTGCGAAAGGCTCAAGATAAAACAATCCTTTACCTCCGTCTATCATCCACAAGGAAACGGGCAAGTAGAAGTTACTAACAGAGACATTGTCAAAGGCATGGAAAAGCGGCTAGGTAACAAACAGAAGGGATGGGTCGACGAGCTTCCCTTCGTGCTCTGGGCTCACCGCACAACACCAAAAAATAGCAATGGAGAAACCCCCTTTAGCTTGACCTTCGGGACAGAGGCCGTACTCCCTGCGGAAATTCAGGTCTCCACTTGTCGAACATCAACTTTGGCTCCCAGCAAAAACGATGAAGAACTACGGCTGAACTTAGATCTACTTGAAGAACGGAGGAATATCGCGGCAATTCGAGAAGCAACGTACAAACAACGGATTGAGAAGTACTACAACAAGCGCACCAGTCCAACCTCATTCAAAGTTGGAGACTATGTGCTGCGACTAAACAGCGCTAGCAAGGCAGAGTACCAAGGAAAAATGGGCCCAACATGGGAGGGGCCATACAGGGTCCAAAATGCTTATGGCAACGGAGCATACAAGCTGGAAACATTGGAAGGCAAGCCTGTTGACCGCACATGGAACAGCGCAAACCTCCGTAAATTTTATTTCTAGTTCTATCTTTTCTCATAACATTTACTATTTTGTGATTAATAATCCTTACCAAAGTGAAGGGTCGCTCCCGCTCACTTTTATTTTTACCCTACGTACGTATTCCTCATAAGACGTGCATTTACCAATTACATGTATGCCTAGGGGACGCCCACATACCATACAATGGAAATTCACTCAGGAAGGACACGGATATAGTGCCTCCGGTGAAGCACGCATAAAGGCCACTCCACACATAAAATATATATATATATATATATATATATATGGCGTATCAGATGGTACCCTACGATATCAATGCATATTATTTAAAGCATAATATGTCTTTACAAAATACACATCATCCAAAGTACAACATGCCATTCCAAAAAAAAAAAAAAACAACAAAAACACGGATTCCCCTTACCCAGAATTAGACCCATCAATCTCGTCAGGGGCTAAATCTTCAATCCTTACACCAGGGCTCGCTGCCAACTCCACCAATCTCTTCCCCGCATCCGGACTTAGGCACGTCATCTGATACACATGGGGAATAATCTCAGTCAACAGGCGGTCCACCTTTTCCTCTAGAGGCCCAATCCTTAAATCTTTCGTCATCAATTCGTCCAACCGCTTTTTCCAACCAGATCGAAGGGCGGCTAATTGTGTTTTGCTATCCGCCAACTGCCGCTGTGCACCCACCACGTCTTTACGCAAACCCTCAACAATAGCATTGGAGTCTCTTAACAACACCCTAACATGATTCACCTCGCTACGCAATCCACATACCAGGGGGGTCTTCTCCAACTCACATAGGTGAGCCTCCGCCGTCACCTGAAATTCCCTATTCTCCCGACGTAACCGCTTCCACTCCTTTCTCAGATCCCGATACACCGCTACATCCACTTCTCCGTCGGAATCGGAGTCAGTAAAAATTACAGGATACTTCGACATTTTGGCCGATCTTTTCTTCCGGCCACCACTTGCGCCGGATGTTGTTTTCTCCATTGGTCCCCTTGCTGTTCCCGTCGCAGGCGTCAACGTGCCAACACCCGATGTTGCCGCCGCTGCAGTCTTTCCTTTAATTCTCCCCATACTGGTACAAGAAATGATGTTTCCAATGTATAAATTGGAAATGGCGACTGGCGGTTGATTAGAGAAATGACAAGACAAGTAATAATTTTGAATATTTATTAACCGTCTAATCCCTTCCCCTTCCCCTTTTCTTTCACCTATTTAACCCCTATCCTTTTCTTTTTACATTTTTGCCCCCTATTTTGCAATACCTTACAATTTGCGCCTCACTTCTTTTTTTGAAGTCTAATATCACGATCTTCACAGCTCGTAATTTTAGACTGGGGGGCTTGATGATATACCCCTTCGTCTGTAAGAATGTATTCATGTACAAAGCTCAAGAACGAAGGATTGCTACAAAGACGGAATATACAAACCCTTCCCCATTATATCGGGAAGGTGTGCCCCGTAAGTAAAGGATCACAATAAAACCGGAATATAATAAATATCTCAATCATAACCAAATGAAGATAAAATCTTATCTTAAATACATGGGATCTATCTCTAAATAAAAGGGTCCTATATAAAGGGAAAAACCCTATCATTGTTCGGTATGATGACTACCACAATCACAGCCGCAACACCCTACACCACCATTGGCGTATAGAGAGTTCTCTACCTTCGGGGAATCGCCAACAAAACCATAATCACCCTTAGATCCCATTTTAGCACAAGCGCGGTTTGGTGCTCATTCAATCACATACCATATATTCAATATAATATCAACATATCTAATTCTATAGAATATTATAGAGTATTTGTAATGCTATTAAATTTCCATTTGTTTATGATCTCTGTATAGATGTTCTTGACCAAATTTTGTAAACATAAACATTCTAGAACTAGAATTATGTTAAGTAAACATATTCTATGAGATACGATGTCCAATATTTACTATTTTAATTTAAGTTTGAAGTCTATCTTTTACAAAACAATAGTTTTAGCCTCGAATGGAAATAAGAGTTTGAACATATATTACTATCCTACACGGATACGTATGACAATGTTGTGGCCAAATTTTTAGTAAAGTTTTGCTAACGATAGTCTCAAGGTTATTATTAGCGTGCATAAAAAACTGTATTTTATTATAAAATTTAGGGGTGAGCTTTTTATATGAAAGATATAACTTTTTTATGTTTGTTATTGACAGCCCCTAGGGTTGTTATTAGCAAAATCTTAAATCAAATCAGGTGAGTATTTATGATTTATTGGGTACATTAATATGGTCATGTCTAGTCTGTCGTTCTTCTTGCGAAGGGTAACGATTCTTACACAAAATATTTTTATTATATAAAAATATATGCACCACATAACTATACAATATATAAATCACACAATTATATAGTACATCTATGTTATGCATATATTTGTTTGGCAAAAATGTTTTATGTAGTAATTAGTAAACTTCATCCTTAACAATCTAAAACAATAGATGTTTTCCACGGATATATAATCTGTAGTAAAATATTTATACCTAGTTGTAGTAAAATTTATGGTCTGGTAAAATAGTAAAATTAGTAAAATAGTTGTGGTAAAATTAGTAAAATATGTTTTTTTTTTTTTTTGTTTTGAATGGTGAATTTCATTAGTAAAATATGTAGTAAAATTTAGGGTGCTGTTATAGACACCAAAGTCAAACTTCTAAATTACACAATTTTTCATACAACACAATTTTCCATTAACAACAAAAACTTCTGATAAAAAGTTTTTCCATACAACACAATATTACTTTTTATTATCCCAATGTTTTTGTCTTCCACTAAAATATTTTTATTATCCCAATGTTTCTTATTTCAATAACTATTTATCTGTTTCTATTAACGAATATGTAAAAAAAATTTTTTTACTGAAGGCAGAATATGAATTAAACCTGCTACAATATGCTACAATATGAATTAAACCTGCTACAATATGCTACAAAGGCAAAACATGCTACAATATGAATATGGATTTGTAAGAGAACAACACAAACTTATTAGAGAACTTAAACCAAATAAACATATCTAGACCATATTTATCACAACCATCAAACTTCCAGCCACCACCAATCAAAATCAAATACCACCAGCAGCCACCTCCGGTCACCACTTACAACCACCACTAACCAAAAATTAATATAATTAATATTTCTTATCAAAGAAATTAATAAACCTTATCAGTCAAACAACAATATTATTGGAACAAAAAAAATCAAACTTTGTAACAAAAAATACAGATAAGAGTTGAACAACAATTTTATTGGGAAAAAGAAATACAGTTAGATACAGTTAAAAAAAGCCACCACGGCTGCCACCTCCGGTTAGCCAAACCAAACACCACCAGCCGCCCCCTTTCTCCCTCCGGCCACCACCAACCAAAATCACCACCAGCTATGACCAGAAAACTTGCAGCCGCCGCATACAACAACCGCACGCATACACATCTAGATCTGAAAAGAGAGAAAGAGAGATGCGGTGGAAGAGAGGGGTGGAGGTGGCAACTGTTGGGGAGAGAGGAGGCCGGCGGCGGTGAGGGAGGGAGAAAGACCGATTGATTTTTTTGGGGAAAGGGAAGAGCCAATTGAGTTTTTTGGGTTTTGTGAGATGTGTTAAAAGTATTTTTTTTTTTTCATTATTAATTTTTAACAAAGCTTCTGTTATTTTTTTCATTAATCATTTTCAGTTATTTAGATCATTAATGTTTCTCATGTTTTACATAGACCTATTGCTAACCCCGAATTCCCCACTAGAAACTTATATTATTATTATTATTTTTTTTACAGATGTCAATTTCTAGCGAAAACGACTCAATTGGAGGAGATGATTTTTTTATGAGAACATCCGAATTTGTCACTAATCAGGTATAATGTCTATCAAGATAATGGACGATATTCCAAAAGTATTTCATCCATACGTAAGAAATATACAAAATGTTGACGGCGATGGAAATTGTGGATATCGAGTACTAGCTGTTTGTCTCGGACTTGATGAAGAAATTTTTTATGAGTACATTCGACAGCAAATGAGAGAAGAGTTACAAACTTGATATGATATCTACTCGAATATTTTTGTTGTCGATATAAATTCGTTGTATCATGACTTGTGTTTTTTTGGTTCGCCTTGTCCAGTAGAACACTAGATGAAAATGTCCGAGGCAGGTGTTCTGATTGCTAATAAGCTTGGTGTGATCGTCCATTCTTTAGACAAGGGAGACATTACGACAATTTTCCCGTTTTGGAGTGGTCAAGAAGATATTCAACATTGAAGAGCTCTTACAATTGCCCTTGTAAATAAAGAAACCCATTATGTCATGGTGGAATTAGAAGGAGAGTACTCAATGCCTACTATCACGCCTTATTGGAAATTTCACCACAACCCGTCTGCTGCTAGATGAGAAACAAATTATAGGCCGCGTCTAGAACTATATACCGAACTTTGTCGTCGTGAGAGTAGTTTTGTCAATCTAGGTGATTAATTAATTATTTTAGTGTTTGTACTTTTACTACTTTTTATCCGATATTTGCATTTTCATATTTTTATGTTATAGTTTTGATAAATAATTTAGGAAGGTAAAAATATAATAAGTAGTTAAAAATATTAATTTTTAGTTAAAAAGTAAAAAAAACATAATCATTAGTTTTATTATTATTATATAAAAAGTTACTAAAAACATAATCATTACTTTTATTATTATTATATAAAAGTTACTAATTATTATATAATTATATATACTTTTTGACTTATGGATACACTTGACAAAAATGTTGGGTCCATTTATCAAATGCCAATTAACTATTAGAGTTAGCATAATATTAAATTTAATTAATACAGTGAAAGTAACAAAAAATAATGCATCACCTTTACTCTCCCCAATCACTGTTCCTATATGATGACTCACTAACATTAACATTACTTTTTCTACAAGTCCCATTCTTTTCTTTTCCTTTAAATGCACCCCATTTTCTCTACTTTCTGCATGTGAACTTATTTACCTTTCTCATATCCATGCTCTAATCCAAATTATACACATTTCCATTTCTATTTCCATTTGTCTTATCTTTTTTTTGTTTCTTCGGTAAACATGCCAATTATTGAGTTTGAGCCCAGTATTTCTAGTACTGTCATCGGTAGTCCAGCTTCAACTAGACCTCATGTTAATACAAGAATGGAGAACTCCACTGTTCATGCTGAGCCACCGGCCGGCTCGACTACTCTCACTGACCATGCCTTGGAAACGAGAGATGGAAATCAAAATCGATCGACACCGTCACAGTTGCCTTTCTTGCGCAAATCCTTACGCCCTATTACACTCGAGGTACATGACCTTCCATTTCATATATATTGTACGTACGTGGTTTACAAAACCATTAAGACGAACTTGTATCAAAGTAGGCTTGAATACTATCTAGCTATATAGTAGCTTTACAACCGAGAGATATATCGTGCCCTTAAAGACCACTTATCGTTCCACGATCCCGTATCGTAGTTTTCAGAGGCGGTTTTAGAGGGTGGGCAAGGGGTCAAATGCCCACCCTGAAATTTAAATTTTGTCATATATTTTTTAAATTTACATGGATTTTTTAAATTTTCCTATAGGTTTTTAAAATTTTGCCCACCCTTGAATTTTTTTTCCATAGATTTTAAAATTTTGTCCATCCTCGGATTTTTTTCTGGTACCGCCCATGGTAGTTTTCATCAATTAAATTCACTGTATATCAAGGACGGTAAATATATATAGTTGCATTTTTGGAACTATCGCAAAAATGCACGACATAATTCTAGGGACTACCAAGTTTGTTATAGTTCTTAGGTTTCCACCGAACTTGACGTTCTTATTAACTACTCGATCGTAATTAACATGACTCTTTATGAGTATATATTACCTTAATGTTAAACAGGGATTCAGATAATTTATTTCTGTGCTAGCTTAATTTACTAACATTTCAATGTCAAAAAGTATTCGTATGACAGGATAATTTGTATTTAAAAGTAGAAAATCAAGTTGTATCAGGTTGAATTCGTAGAATTTTGCTAATATGTGTCCATAAGGCGGATAATAAAGTGAATTTAATGAAGTCGATCTTTTTATAAAACTACTATAAAGTTAATTTTTTCTACTAAAATTAACTACTCCATAATATATATAGAATTCATTAATGTATATTAACCATATTAATTTGTTTTTTGACTATTACATATCATTTACTTCGTTCGTCCCAAAAAGACGGTCCACTTTTAACTTTTTAAAGTCTTTTTTTCTTCTTCAAATTTGACTTAAAACTTGATGGAAAATTATATCAATGAATTGAAAATATATTTAAAACCCAATCCGTTCATCTATATTTCATCATGTATTATATAACACAAACAAAAATATTTATGTAAAAAGAAAGACTTCAAAAAATAGTTTGTGTAATATGTTTATGACTTGAAAATTTGCAGTTTGAAGATCTGGCTTACACTATTAACTCGCAATCCGGAGAAGATCAATGCTTTACATCTTCCGAATCAAAGAGAACTCGGACTCTTCTTAGTGGAGTGAGCGGAGTAGTCCGGCCAGGGGAGTTATTAGCCATGCTCGGCCCATCAGGCAGCGGAAAAACCACCTTACTAACAGCCCTTGGTGGTAGACTACCAGGAAAGATATCAGGCTGCATAACATACAGCGGTCTGCCCTTTTCAAGCTCAGTGAAAAGAAAAATTGGTTTCGTGACACAGGACGATGTGTTATACCCACACTTAACGGTTTTGGAAACTTTAACATATGCTGCCATGTTAAGGTTGCCCAAGAATTTGACCCTTGAAGAGAAAGTAGAGCAAGCTGAGCTCATCATAATTGAACTCGGGCTAACTACGTGTCGTAACAGCATCGTGGGGGGGCCACTCATTCGTGGTGTTTCGGGTGGGGAAAGAAAACGAGTTAGTATTGGACAAGAAATGCTTGTGAACCCCAGCCTTTTGCTTTTGGATGAGCCCACTTCCGGGCTAGACTCCACGACGGCCCTACGCCTAATGGTCACATTGAAAGTGCTGGCTCAAGGAGGGAGGAGTGTGGTCACCACGATCCATCAACCATCTAGTAGATTGTATTGGATGTTTGATAAGGTCGTGGTGTTATCTGATGGCTGCCCGATTTACAGTGGTCATTCGGGTCGGGTTATGGAGTATCTTGCTTCCATTGGATATGTCCCTGGGTTTAGTTTGATGAACCCTGCAGATTTTCTGCTTGATCTTGCCAGTGGTACGTAAATATTGATTTGTTCTCACATTCTTTTGATTAACTAAAGATAGATATTTTAATGCACTAAATTGATATCCGCCCAATAACTATTTACAGTAACGTACTTTCATGATTAAAATTCTTCATGATGGCTGCTTTTCCGATTCTTGTTATAAAACTTTACTCTTTTGAGATATGACTATTCATATACTGTATGATATGCCTAAAAGATCAATGAATGACAAGTGCGTTTATTCTCTCTTAATCTTCATCTTTAATCTGTCATGTATCATTACCCGATTTTTAGACATGTTTTTTCTTCATTTATATATATATATCTTTTTTCAAAATATTTTACTTTTTATACATTTATTTATTTTTCATCTTCCATGATCTCTAGCCGAAATTTTTATTTAATTAGTGACAACCAAAAGTTTATATGATGGAATCTAGACTTTTTTTTTTTTTTTTTTTTCTGGCAACCTGTCCTTTCTAAATATATAAAGTTAGATTGAACCACCGGGATAAAACACTTTTCATGTACGATTTATTTGGAAAAAACAATGGATGATATTGTTTTACTTGAACTCTTAATAATATATGTGAAAACATAATACACAACCTAAAAATTCGTTTTTGTAATTATAAATCTTGGTATACTATACAGGTGTGGCTCCTTGTACAAGCCCAGATGATCATCAACAATATTACCAAGGTAGACAGGATTGCCATGAAGATCCCAACTCAATCAAACAGTTTCTAATATCATCTTACAAGAAAACTCTTCACCCTCGAATTAAAGACGATATCCATAGAGATATCCATGACCGGAGTAGTCGTGCAATTAGAGGACCACAATCTTCTAGATGTAAGTTCAAATCAATATCGTCTTTTCACAAGTCATTTTATTTCACGTCACATTTGTCACATGATTTAGGCCATGCAAGTTGTTAAGCATTGAAAAGTAAAGCTAAAAATATCTATACGTTTGGTTTAATAAATTTTCCATGTAGAGGAAAATAATGTTGGTGCAAAGTTATATATATGTGTAAGTGATGTGTGTGCAATCACAGGTTGTGAAAAAAGTTGGACCACAAGTTGGTGGACACAATTTAAAGTGTTGTTCAAAAGAGGTATTAGAGAAAGGAGGCACGAATCGTACTCAGGTTTACGAATCTTCCAAGTGATGTCTGTCTCAATCTTATCAGGTCTTCTATGGTGGCATTCTGATACATCACACTTGCAAGATCAGGTACCACGATTGTCCTTTGTTGTTTAAACCTCTCAAGATTTCCGAAACTTTGTTTAATTTCACTAATTTTCGATAAACTATTCATACAAGATTTAATAAATACCAGTTTTGGTGCAATTGAGTAGTTACTATGATATTTTCAAAATTATGCCTATCAATAACGGACAAGTTTGGTTAACCTTACAAGAATTATTTACAAGAATCAACCAAAAACGTTAATATCTTGCTGATTTTATATATAATATGCAGGTGGGACTTCTCTTCTTCTTTTCAATATTTTGGGGATTTTACCCACTTTCCAATGCCATATTCACATTCCCTCAAGAGCGCCCAATGCTAATAAGAGAACGCTCTTCAGCAATGTACCGCCTTTCCTCTTATTACTTTGCTAGAATGGCAGGGGACTTGCCCATGGAATTAGTTCTGCCAACAATCTTTGTAACCATTGCGTATTGGATGGGTGGTCTCAAGCCTTCACTCATCACATTCGTGCTAACAGTTCTAATCATTCTTTTTAACGTGCTGGTCTCACAAGGACTTGGACTAGCCCTCGGAGCCATACTTATGGACCTGAAACAAGCAACCACCTTATCGTCAGTGATCATGCTAGTGTTTTTACTAGCAGGTGGTTACTATATTCAACAAATTCCACCATTCATCAGTTGGTTAAAGTACATCTCATTTAGCCATTATTGTTATAAGCTTTTAGTCGAAGTACAATACAGCGAAAATGAGGTTTACGAGTGTGGGATAGGTATTCAATGTAGGGTATTAGATTTTCCTGGGATCAAGTATCTTGGTATGGGTCACTTGTGGTGGGATGTGGCAGCTCTGGGTCTAATGTTGGTGGGCTATCGGCTTCTGGCTTATGTAGCATTGAGAATGAGCAAATCTCACTAATCCCGCCTTAAGTTCCACTTGTTCAAGTGCCAAATAAACCTGAAAAGTAATTAAGAGAAAAAAGATTTATAATAGTAGATGGACTTGATGCCTAGAGTTGTTAGAAATAATTGACTTTACTTGTAATTGTATATTGCTGCAATTTTAACAGCACTTGTACCGGTTTACATTCAGTTCATTAAATTATCGTTCTTACATCTAGTTGTGACCTATTCTGTTTTTCCTATTAGCATAAAGTCACAACTTAATTGATTGAATTGAAAGTTTATCTCTCAACAAATGTTGTAGACATAACCGTTGAGCATTGCATTATATTGTTCTTTGTTAGATTTTTAACGTCCTGTGAGATCCGTTAAACCCTAATTACAAGAACCCTTGTAAAGTCGGTCTTGAAGATACCCAAGAAACCCTTACGGTTTATGAACCCAAACCGCAAACCAGCCTAGTATCCTTTCAAGAACCCTTACAAAGTCGAACTCCAACCCCTTCCTGCTTAGCATCGACCAAACCCCAATTAAGGAAACCCCTTGTATCCTTGTTCGACCAGAAAGAAAGACACAGAAAACCGAAGACTAAAGAAGAGAGAATAGACTGAATACCCTTGTTTTAGTACCAAGTTTTAATTCATTTGATGGTGTACAATTCGGTCCTCACCACCCTCTATATAGAGGGGGAAAACTAGCTAGTAACCTACTTTTAATCTAATTACAATAGCCTAAATCCTATTCTAATTAGGAAAGTAATAAACAGGTTTTAACCTTGGCTTCCAAGTTAACCGGTTCTTTTGTATCCAATTCCAACCGACCTAGCTATCCTACATGAATACAAATTTGCATAATAATCTTTTACATTCTTAAAAGTCCAACTCCGATCCATCATATCATTTTGGGTTGAAGACGCCGAAAATTTCTATATCTCACAATCACATTTTACCAGTCTCTAACAATTGATCCATGTTTTCAGCAATTACCCAACATGAATACCGCCATAACAAAAATAATTTGTACACATATATTTCTCTTCATATTATTTGTTCAAATTATTGCAATATGAGATTATCATAGCAAGCGTACCCGAGAAAATAGGATGATGGGACCTTTTTAGAGAAAATGAAAAATAAAGAATACCATAAGTGTACGTCTATTTGGCCCATATCCTTATTCATACAAGTTCCAATATAATCATAGGTAATCGGTTGCTACAATCTAGAAATGCTGGCTACACAATGTAATCTTTAGCCCCTAAACTTTAGTCACTTGGGTGGGCAATACATGATGGTGAAGTCCCCATGAATGAATGTTAAGTTTCTTGGTAGCATAGAATTCCATCTAGAGAAGGTTGAGGGCAATTTTAATCTTTTTTCCATTGATTGTAGAAATCCGAGTTGGGCCAAGTGTACATATGGACAAATCATGGATGTTGTTATGTGCACATAGTTGGAACAGGGTTTGGGCTTCTAGCAATTCATCTTGTAACCAGACCCGTTTAAGAAGAAATGGCTTATTTACTAATCTTATTTGGTCAATTAGGCAGCTTTTCATAAACTAAACTTCTTGTTGCTAAAAGGAAAAAAAACAGAGTAAATGAGAGCAAAGAAAGTAGGCATTCCAAGAAAGATAGTGAAAAAAACATACCGTTTCATATATATAGCCCGTTGGGGTTCATTCCAAAACTAATTACTTAAAACTAGGAGAATTAGTCCATCATAGTTATATTTAATCGTTGAAATTTATGATTTCCTAATGTGCGACTTGAGTTTGCACCCAACAAGTGTCAAAATGGTTGCAAAATTTTTGAAACCATTAGCAAATTCTCAAATAAAAATGCTGGCAATCAATGATTGGATCATGGAAATAAACTAAAATTAAGTGATAATTTTCATAAATTACAATAGCGGCCCGGGGGAGCCATTTAGTTTATCCATCTTCAGATGAGGTTTCAGGGCAAAATGAATCATGTGATGATAGCCATTGTCACAAAACCTGATACTAGCTAGTTCCCTTCATATCCGTTAAAGCTGAAATGAGAGCAAATTAAGTACTAATACAAGCAAAATAACTCTCTTTATGTGTAGATACTTGTAAATTTGGTTCTACTAATTGTCTAATTGATTTCAGATACTTCTAAGAGCTAGCAATCGCTTTAAAAAATGGGGCGGAAATACTTCATGATCAAAACGAACGCACACTTTATAAATTAAAATGGTTAATACTGATTCCTCAATGATATCAGGATTCTCTTCTACTGCATGGTAATACAATGTCTGTTAGAACCAAAAAGAATCTAACATTGAAAATAGGTTCAAAAACGTACTAGAGTTCCATTAAGTGCAGGAAGTAATTTTGTACAAATATGAATTATTTGCACAAACTGACCATGGGAAAGTTGAAGAACAAATTAAAATTCTATTGCATCAACTTGTCAATCTAAGAGGTTCCATTGTGAACCATCAGTGGCTTGGTCTACGAATCCAATTCTACCATCAACTATTGTTGAGAATTTGCATATGAATATATGATCATCAATCTTGCTCATCCACTTCATGGAATGGAAGCGGTACTGTTTTCACTGCTCTAAACTTGCCTGAATTATTCAGATGCTCATTCTCCAACCTGTACGAACATTTAAAAGGTGATATGCACATGTAAGCTATTGTGAAGCAAAGTGTCTAGTATACTAGGTCAAACTTACCATTCATCGAATTCTAACCACAGATAAATTTGTATTTTAGGACATGAATTATATGTACTAGCTTCAAATGATGTCTTATTTTTATTTTTTAAAAGATTTATCAAATTCCTTCATTCGAGTTGAAAACTAGTTTTTCATGTTAATGAAGGCAAAAACTCCCCTTAACTCCTAATGAATTGTGTTCTATTTACCTGTAGAAATTCCACTGGCCTCTTCTAATGACTTCAAGGGCTGCTAAAAATAGCCCTGTCAATCTGTAATCAATGCTACCAAATTTGTAATGTAGGACGGTTTGTAACCAAGCTAGTCTCAGAAGAAGATTCAACCCCTGCAAAATATATTGCAGGCAAGGTTAAACAGATTTCTGACACGGGTTGTCCGAGAAAAGTTCTAAATCTCAGTTAATATCTTCCTTTTTATTTTTTTATTTTAGCATTTATGTTGATCATCGTAAGGAACATATGTTGTGTATAGCAAGCGTAAAGCATATATACCATTGAGAAGAAGTAAATAAACTTCTGACGAAGAACCAATTCATTTCTTAACCAAGGGTTCTTGGAGTTCATCTGTAGCAAACCCCAATCCTTTACAAAGTCCCAATACAATTGATACACAGTTGCAATACTTGACATTATTACTACCATACATAGCCATCCCACACTCCTATCTTTTTCGTATGCCACTTTTGCACCAGCAGCTAACATTGCAGATACGTACTTCCCCAAATTTATCAAATGCCCTGTATCACCTTCATCAAGCCACCTCCTTGCACACTACACACCAATTAATAGTTTTTTTTTAGTAACTTCATTATCACTACGAATGTTTGTAATTAAAGTTGGTGAATAGGATATCAACACACGGCTAATATAATCAAATGAGTTGTGGCACCCACACAGATATGACTTTATATATCCGTGGTTTTCTTTTTATCCAACATACTCTAAAGGATCTTTAGGGGAAAAAACAAGTTGGTGCCAAACCTGCATAGCTCTCCAGTAATAAGGTAAAAAGGAAACAGCGTAGGCAAGATCTCTGTAATTTTTCGTGCTAACACAATATCCATAGTCTTGAGTTTTGTAGCTCCCGGTTAAGTAGTAACACCCTACATATTCGAGGTTCCTGAGCATTGGCACCTATATCATCAAAAAAAAAAAAGAATAAGGATTGATGTCAAACATTTTGTAATATACAAACATGTTCAAAAAATATATGATAAAATTAAACTTTTCCCCCTTCAACATATGTTCTGCCTTTGCCACCGAGGCATCATGGAGCATGTGGCTTGAATGGCAGACAAACTGTTTCCTAGGTGGTCTTTGTTTCAAGTCCCCTTTCACGATTTTTAAATTCACAATAGTATTAATAGTTTGAAGAGAATGCCGGACCTGACTACAAAGTTGATCAGCCATGAAGAAGTCAAGCATGACAACCTTGTAAAGAGGTGATAACACGATATTTCTTAGTACGCTTAGCAGACGGTAACGGCTTGACTTGTAAAGGATGTTGATGGGGCACACAAGCAATATAAAAAAGACCTATAAAAAGGACAGCATAACACGTTTTTCAGAATCTTTTAATCTATGGCACACAAAAAATTCAAAATAGTCGAAAAAGGTTTAAGGGGAATATATCTAAGTAACTAGATTACCAATAAGAGAAGGCCAGGAATAGATGCAACTTGAGAACAGGAATACCCTTTGAACATCAAGGATAGATGAACAAACAAGACCCCAATTACAACTGTCATCGACATGGTACAGATCAAGAACACATCTCTATACTTAAGTTCTCGTGTTGGTGATAGCTCAAAGATAAAGCTATAGTTTATACGCGTTTTCTTCCACATGAAGATGTTGCATCCATATAGGAAAAAGTGCAAAAACAACAGGCTGAACATACTGCCAAAAAAATGTCACTATGATTATTAAATCTATATAATCTGTTGTTTTTTTCTTTTCTTTTTTGGTATATTAACGTATCATGACATACCTAAGTAGAGGGTACACAGTTTCCATGTAGATTGTATTAGTTTGTGGTCTAAATGTTCCGCTGATATGAGCCATGATGGCATACCCAACAAAAAGCGCAATGACACATCCCGTAAATAGCCCTATAAAACCATCAACAAACATCAAAACAATAATTTTGACACAGTTCAAATTGTTCAATCATCTTTAAATCTTAGCACTAACTATTAAGAAAACCTCCTATATATCACATCATAATATTATGGGAATATCATCAGACAAACAAACGTTTCCGTGCTTAAACAGACACTAACATATGGTGCTGATAAAGATCACACTTCGAAATTATCTACTAGCTAGAAATCCACGCTGTTGGTTTTCCACATAATGTTGAGTGGCCATCGAAGGTAAAGTAGAGAGATGCTGTTTTTATCTTTGTAGGGTCAAAGATAGTTAATCACCTGCTGAAGTGGTTTTGTCATACACACCCACACACGGGGATATAAAGGTATATTTTCCGTATAAAAGTAGATTTATATCTTTTGACTACCGAACTTCTTTTAGATTATTTACAGTGGAACATCTATTTAAGATATTGATCAATCGAAACTATACTTTTTAATGAAAACAAAGATGATCATAATGTTTGATACCGTCCTAACGACACGTTAGGCATAAATAGTTCAGAAAACATTAATCTCATAAACAGCATGAAACAATAATAATGTAAAATAAACGGGACAAAATATGAATTTGGATGTTGGTAAGTTCGACATACAAACGTATAAAGTAATTGTTACTAGTGAGTTGTTCAACATCAATCGTTATCTATCGTCCCAATTATCTATCTAACCATAATGTATTGTCTCTTAAGCATGTAATAGCACATTTATGAATGCCATAATCAAAACCCATAAACCAGAAGGTTACAAAGTCAAACTTAACATTAATTGAAACATATATATATCTTTTCTTTTTAGTAATTTCTTTGTAATAGCCATTCTCTAATCAAAATTTTGAAGTTTCAATTACAAATGTGCCAAGGTATATTCCACATAAATGCCTACTAATGGAAGATGAT
This sequence comes from Solidago caesia, assembly GCA_028566075.1. Classification (NCBI taxonomy): domain Eukaryota; kingdom Viridiplantae; phylum Streptophyta; class Magnoliopsida; order Asterales; family Asteraceae; genus Solidago; species Solidago caesia. Next base: position 13,943,839 of record JAOXNX010000026.1, on the reverse strand, counting down.
TTGGAAAGGGAATTTTCATGTTTTTCTATAATATCAGACAATTCGATCTTGTCTTTTTTAGTGGCCAATTATTTCCCTAGTCTATATATTCATCATTATTTTTTTTTTGTTTTAAAAACATAAAGGGACCAATGAGAATAAAGTATCACACCTATGAAAAAGGTGACAGCATGAGACTCTTTGCGTTGAGTCGGTTTCAGGTATTTCATTGCCTTCCTTCGGTTATCTTCTGTGAAGTTTTTCACGAAAATCTCCTCAACTTCATCTGCCAACTTTATAATCTGCGCGCCATATGCATAACATAACTTTGAGATGAATAATTAAGATAAAGAAAACTAATCTATGTTACTAAAATTATTAGAACTTCAATTTTCTACGATATCTGTATTCGCTTCATGGAAAAGATTGAACATCAAAATTCAGAAGCCGCTTCATTCTGTCCCAACTTAGTCCAACAAATAATGGGATATCTTGTACTAGATTTCAATCATCTTTGGTATTCTTAGAGAGATATATGTGGCCATGTCATGAGGCAGTATTAAGTTTAATAAAAAGTGGACATAATTTATGTACAAAATTACCTTGTCCGAACTGTTGAAGTAGGAGCTCTCAACAACTTTAAGGTAGATGGGAAGAACTTGTTTGTTTGTAACCTGCAAAAATCAATGCAGTACAATGTGACTAATCTAACATAGTAAAAAGCAGAAGTTATAAAGTAAAATGAATGACAAAAATAAATAAAATGTTCTCAATCAACTTGGAAAAGATGCAAAAATTGTGTACTTACTTTGTCGAATTTCTTTAAAATCTTTGAGAAGGCGAGCATGTTTAGATTCCTGTAAATAGCTCATGGTCAAAAGAGTACTCACTGTCTTAATTATATAGATTGCTTACTAAGAATAAGATTCTATTTCTTCTATAATGTGGATTTACTTATTTTGTTTAAAGTTCATTAGAGAACGGATCGGAATGGACATCTTATTATACTCTATGAAAGAGACAAAGGAAGATTTGAACCTATAACTAACAAGATGGAACAGATACAATCAACCAAAATACTAGATGGCTAATTAATTAAGAACATGAAAGAACGATAAATGTGGCAGAACTTAAATGATACCTGTAAGTTTTTAGATAGCCCAATCCTTTGTAGAGCTCGATAAGAGCTCCCCGAATCATTTTTTCTGCATGATGGAGTTTTGTTTTATTAATGTGAAGCTTTTTTCCATGAGCACTCTGCTTTTTAGATGATTGATTGATCAGATCTTCCCAAAGTAAATAGGAGAACGTGCGTGTTGGGTTGGTTAGAGGAATGTGAATTTTCAGTTTTTTTCTATGGCAGTTACTAGTAAACCCAGAGAGATTCGGTTCCTCCTCCTTTAATCTTGGCGAGTCATAATTTTTGTACAGATCTTCTGCTATGTCTTCCTCTTCCTGTAAATCTTGTTCTGTAATGCCTCTGCTGGATTCTTCATCTGTACCCCCAAAAAAAAGCAAAAGTTACTAATCATCTTAACGTAACACTGAAACGGGCTCATAAAAGTGGAATGTATTTTTGATTTGTTTGTTTTCATCTTAAGTAACACAATGACCTTTTAAAGTTTTACATTCGTACCACATGAAATACTGCCAGATAATTCCTCATCCTTGGAGTCATGGTGGGATGCATTCGCTTTATTTTTGTGCTGATATTTTAGTGCGGTTTTGAGCTCAACCAGAATATGTAACTGTTTCTCAAGGCATTCCCCTCTATCAAGGAACTCTTTTTCTTTCTTTATGTAGAATTCATTCACTTTGTTAAGTTGGTGATCCAAAAGAGCAAAGAATTTACTAGCAGCTTCACTCTGATCAAACTGCTCTAATAGTTCTGTTTGGTAGAGAAGTGCCCTGCTAGAAGTCGATGCAAGCTTTCTGTGAACCTGATATCAGATAAACCAAACCACATTAGGAAAGCCATGTATATATTAAACCATGTTCACCCAGAGGTCATGGGGTCAATGTATAGTTTTAAAATTTAGCCAATAAAAATAGTCAGAGAGAGTATGTATACGTGAATGACTTCACGATTGCACCGTTCATTTCCAAATAAGGATAGTTTCTGTAGAGGTGAGAAGAGGATATTTGTTAGAGAGCTTTTTTGTTTTGGTTTTGATGTAGGAGAAGTCGAGTCACAATGAATTTTTTTGATTTCTTTCTTAAGTTGCCAATAATCAACGAAGGCTTCTTTCCATTCGGGAACTAACTGACCCTCAAATTGCTTAGTGAACTTCACCATCTTTTTTGGTTCAACTCAACTCAAAGAACTAACCCCAAAATAGGAGATAGTTTAAGCACTTGAAAGCTGAGATGAGATGAGAGTGTCTATTGGAAGCCCATGAGCACATTATTTATGGTGTAATGAAAAAGGTTAACTTTGAATGATGTGGCTCGTACCGATTCTTAGGTGCAGCACATTCTAAAATATCCTATGTTCTTTTTTCTTTTATCCTATGCTGCCTTCCACTTGGAACTCGGGCCTAGGTCTATGTTTATGGTGGACGTTCACCGGAAAAAATATTGGCAACTCTCAAGTATGATGTGTCGATGCTTGAAGATGCCCTTAAGGAAAGTTCAAATTTAACATGGAGGAATGTGTGGAGTACATATTTAACTAGTATCTTTGATGCCCCTTCTATTAATTTGGCTAAAAAATGGATATATTCTTCAAGAGCACTCTGAGCTAAATCCTTTATAATATCCAATTATCCATGTTCTCGAATAATAAGTAATAGGCTTGTTTGTATTCCTATACTCGATTCGTTGTTTCAGAAATTTTATTATGTATGTGCTCTAGCTCGTGCATTCTTTGTGTTCTCTGGGAGTCGTCGGTGACTTCTTCATACTTGTTTTTGTTTACTGTTTTCTCTCATTTCTTTGTAAATCACTGGTGTAAATTCATTCAACTGTAATCTATTTTCCCTTACAAAGTTACTCCATTCGATCTGTCATCTCTACATATGGCTGATAAAACTATCCGTGTACTTGGCACAATGTTAAGAGATTTGTGAATCAAATCAAAATCGGGAGAATATGTACTCGATTTGCAATGATGACAAGAATAACAAAAAGAAATCCCCTTTATCTTGAAGGCAGGCCAATTATTAGGCCATCTCCAATGGCTTCTACAAAATGCTCAAGCATACCGACCACCTCAGCAACACGTCAGCAAATTGTTCTAATATACTGAACCAACAAACTGAACTCATTTTGCCTCCAACCCAGCACACTGAACTCAGTTTTATAACTTTAAATGGTCTTGCTTTTCATTTGTTTTGAATGGTCAAAAAAGTGAGAAAAAAACAAAATAAGTGAAATGTTGGGCCCACATGTATGGTATGTTTTCAAAATGTCTACCAGCAACTGAATGAGCATTTTGTTCAACATACTGAAGATCCAATGGTGGCACACTGTCATAGTAAATTGGCTTAATTCCAAATTGTTACAATTGTTGCGATCAATAATGTTTGAAGTTTTAAATTCTAAATATGTTGTTTACTTATGCTAACTTAATTAAGAGTATAAAAAACAACAAAATAGGATATATCTTAATAACCTGGACATTACCTTTTAGATGACTTACTTCAACTCTTATCTCATATTGTAATCAAACTTATACCCCGAAATAAAAATAAGGGATCGGTCACGAGTTTATGTTCTAACTTAAGACATTGTGTATACGTTGGTGCATTATCATATACCCCGCTTTTGACAGAATTGGGTTTGTTATTTGTGCATTATCAATATTGATGTGCTGATAAGATGTTGTATTTACAATGACAACGTACCTTGTTTTAAAAAGCGTTGTTACATTATAAGGAGGACAAACCTGATATTGATAATGGCTTAGTATGATGTAAAAAGGTACCCATTAGTACCAAACCTTTATTCGTTGAGCCGTGATCATAGCAAATAAAACTTGCTCCTAATTCGACTAGCTACACTGATTTCCACTTGATTGTACAAGACCTAAAGCTTTTTAAGAGATTAAGTTTCCTTTTTTTTTTAATATAAAGGCCCACTATAATTGCATGAAATATATTGTATAAAATTGTTTCGATCAACTTTAAAGAACTTGTATAAATTCATAACATTACCTTGGAGCTATCTGGTCTGTCACAAACTTGTCACACTTTTCATTTTTTTTTTTTTTTTTTTGACAACGATTGATATTGTATATGAAGTTACCTATGTTTTCAACTCTGATAACTAATAAAATGGAACAAAATCATCATTAGTAATATATGTTAGTACTATGTTAGTATTTTAGTGTAAATAACCCTTTTGGGGGTGGAGGGCAAGAGGTTGTGCCCCTTGACCCTTGCTACAGCCACGTTAAATGGAAATCGAGTTAGTTTTCAAGTGTCAATCAACACGTACTCACCAACTTATATTTGAAATAAACCCACTAAAATCACACAAAAATGGCAGGCGACTAAAATCACCAATAGGAGTGTATAATCGTAAAAGTCAATGTGCGTCCGAACCCAAATAACAGGGTCAGAGGGGTTGTGCCCTCTGACCTGCTGTTTGAAATGCTAAACAAGGATGCGTATCAAAATGTAACTAAGCAAATGAGAGTTTCACGTGAAAGAATTACTAAACTGGGATGCGTATCCAAAATGTAATTTAATAATATGGATTTACAATAACACATACGTACAAGTTAATTATGTCGCGTCATTCCATGAAGATAAAAGTCGTCAGATTTATAAATTGTATATGAAACAATCATTCGGATCAATTACATGTGTATTAAAAATTATGAGTCTTTTCAATTCTGTGGATGTGGATCCCATCAATTATCAATTAGACAGCCACAGAAAATGGAAATTCTAATCCACCGGTCACATATTAAAGAAAGCATATATTCAGATATGGAAAAAAAAAACATAAGATGGTACAAATGATCCGCGTGTTTAATATTCGTGACCTAAGGTAAGTTTGGTAAAGGTAGCTGTAACTTTTAATTAGAGCTGTAAGCCTTTAGTTAGAGATGTAAGTTGTAGCTTTTCATCAACAATGTTAACAAGAGTTTTTATTTTTTAGAGGGGTTTGGCACGGTAGACCGGTAGCTGTAATTGCAACTTAAAAATATAAAATGACGGACAAAATATTATAACAATAAAAATGTCACCATATATAAGTAAATGCAAAAAAACACTTAAAAGCAAATGCAGACAGAAAATGCTATTAAGAAATCATCGACGTCGTGCATCTCATATTAAAGCAACAATCTCATCTCGAGTATGTTTCATCTCATTAGACGTTCCTTCAAAGAAGGTAACTTTCAAGCCATTCGACCCTTTTCCCTTTTAGCCAACTTTCTGGATTTGACCACGCCTAATCAGTTAGGGTACTATAACCCAAATTGATCCACTCATACATAAATGAGTTGAAATTGTCCACTTTAAATAATAGTATTGCAGAACAATGGCTCTTCGAAATTACTCGGTGCTGTCAATAATCAGGCAAGCAATGGCACGTACAGTATAATGTCCATTATGCTTCACGAAAATTATGGGCAATATTACAGTATAATGTCCATGTGCAGTTGTGCAATTATGTAGAGTAATGTCATCAAAAATAGTTAAGGTCTTAATCAAGGTTGTAGAATTTGTGGATCGGGATCGGATCGGCGAGGTGGGGAGACGTGATTTTTTGGAAAATCGGGGAGATATCGGATTGGGAAATTTATTTATAAAAATAATAATTTATGAAATTATATGTAGTAGAATATTAAAAATATCTAGAGAACTTCAAACTTAAACATAATTGTCTAAAAACATTACATAA
>JAOXNX010000026.1:13926713-13937753 GCA_028566075.1 Solidago caesia | reverse complement strand
ACCTGGTAGATTGACCAAGTCACCCATGAATGGTACACCACATAAGACGAATGAAGGTATAAAGTCCAACAAACAAATTAATTAATCTACATGACTACATATTCGATTCCATTATATGGATATATTTGTATCATTGTCAAACTACACTAATCAAATTATATACTATCAAAAGTAGAATTGGGTAACAACTAACAATATCTTTGTATTTGATTATCATCATACTCAAATTTATTTTCATATATATTATTTATATAACAAATTAAGCACTGGAATTGACGACGAATTGTTAAAGAAAAAGCTTATTAATATTGAAGGCGATGATATTAACCATCTGAGAATTATATAACCATTTATTTTTCGGATATATATATATAAATCATAAAATTGGTTTTTCCAGATCCGTTCCGACCGGTTGAACCGTGAACCGCCCACTAGACCGATTCGATGTCCAGTGTGGTTATAAAAACATTGACTGTCACCACTTGAGGAACCATTTACCATCGTGCATTGTGCGGGTATGATTTTAGTCAAAGTAAAAAAAATAATATATTATGACACCATATCTATAACATAAAAATTATAATAATAAGAAAAAGAAAGAAAAAAAAAGCAAAAAGCAAAAACTAAAGATTGATGACAATCATATACTGGCCCTTTATTTACAGAACCTTTTTTTTATAAGAACCGCGAGAACTCTTAAATTATACATTAAATCACATGTTTTTAAAGTTCATTCATGTGAAACGTTATAAAAGTTCATGTTTTAGAAGAAACTATTTTTCCAAACCTTAAAAATAACATTTGGTTCACATTTGAATGGTACACGTGAACAAATTCATTTATATGTAATGCTATCTTTAAGGTTTTGAAAAAAAAAATCTTTTATGACATAAACTTTTTTATAACGTTCATATGTGAATGAACTTTAAAAATATGTAATATAATACATAATTCAGGAGTTCCAACGATTTTTGGATAAAAAAAAGTTTCTAGAATAAAGTTAACCATGTGATATATATAGCATGCACTTCCAAAAGTCAAAATAGTAGCAGTTCTCTGTCTCTTTGTTTTTATATATCGTACCAAATACATGATAGTGCAATCTTAAAGATCGATCTGATAGAAAGGCTCCCCTTGCTTTTCCAACTTGCTCACACTCTCATTCTTTTTCGTGTGGAGCGAGGAGTACGTACATTCAATTCAAGAGCATTTTTGGTTGAATTTTTTTCAACCGGTATTTAATTGATTATGAATAAAATCTGTTGTTAAAAAAAAATTCAAGAGCATTTTGTCATGTTCTTTAATGTTTGATTTTGAAATTGTCTAGGAATTTTTAGTCACGTTCAATGAAAATACGGATTTTTCCTTGAAAGAGATCGAGTTCCAATAAAAAGCCTGTGATTTTATATATATCACAATAATTTCTCCCATTGTCTTCCTAAAAAAAGAGGCTTCTCGATTAGCTCCTTTGGTGACAATATATTACACATCCTTAAAAATTACCTATTCAAGATCCCTTAATTATATCCTCTCATCGATTATTAACATTACATTACATAAGAGCAAAGATTCCCCAGTAGTCCAAGATTAGCTAACTAGATATAAATGTCCTGTTAATGGCTGAGAAAGTGGTGACCAAAATTCTTCTTCATTTCGTTGACTTTTCGGGCGAAAGAAAACGAAAGTTAAAATACGAGAAGATGGAAATATGCTATCTTTAGGGCGCATGTAACGTAATCTTATATATTTTTTACAAAGGGATCGGATGTAGCGTATGAGGTGGACTAACTACAGTATCAAGGTTTAATTTCTTTTTCTCTTTTTATTTTATTAGTGATCATGCATGCATCACTTTGTAAGATTTCGTTAATAAGGCTAGTTTGTTATTATAAAATAGTCATATATTTGAATTCACTTTTTGTTCTTGTTACAAATCTCTCATTAAGCGTGCTACTTACACATGACAATCATCCCATACTCGAAGAAAGACTTATTGACGACAAGGATATTTTAGAAGGACAAGTGCATGGAGTTGTATGGCGGAGCCAGGATTTTGATTGGTGGGGGTCGGGTTACTACATATATATATGATCCTAATATTTTATTTTACTTTAATAATTGTTTTATTTGAACATATATATATATATACAAAAGCAAAAATCTATAAGTTTGATACATGCAATAGAAGTTTTAAAAGTCGGATGCGTAATACATATGTTAAGTCACTTGTCCCTATTTTATATACAAGAAAGAACTTCAAGCCAGTAACAAAAAGCAATTTAGATAAAATGATTACAAGGGGTAAAGGTTTGGGTTTATAGACCAATCCATTCAAGACATCTTAAGTTTTATTTTATCAACTAGAGAACCAAACGAAAGAAAAGAGTCTGACCTGAATTCATTTATATTTATATTTATATATCTCTAAATAACCTTGTCATTGATTCTGTTATCTACAGTTAAAGCTCAGGGAGCATTTTGAAAAATTTGGTTTCTAAGAAGAATCAAACTTTAATTTAAGTCTCAAAATATATCTAAAATCGATCATATGCAGGGAGTCCAAATCTCTGTGTTCCTCGATCTGTGAAAGAAAGGTTCCCCACCAAATCTTTTCAGCTAATAGGGTGAGCCCCATGGGATGAAAATCATGGGTGTGAGTAGGATTCCACCGTTTCTTAATGCATGAGACATTATGCACTCTTTTTCTCTATTTATCTTTTGGCAATGGGTTTCTGATATGATCAATATATATATGACTGTCTCTTGGTACATATTCTGCAGAACAGAAGAAGAAAAGGCTTGTGTACTTGGTCGTTAGTCAAGTCGGAATTTTACCTTTTCATGTCGATGTATCCGATTCAAAGTGAACTTGTTCACATAAAAGGTTGCATGTTTATGTTCGAATAGAAATTATTATCGCGCTAGCACATGGACGCACGATTACATGAACATACTGTCTTTTCATGTTTTGGATCAATATATGCCCTCAAAAGACGCACATTTTTAATTTTATGGTATCCAAAACTTCATCAATCGTCTTTTTTTTGGTACAACGTACAAGAATGGCTTTACTATCCGAAAACACAAGACGGGGAGTGAGCCTTATAAGGATGGAATTAAGAGCAGCAATATATTTTATAATACATGTTAGATTGTTAGTACCAAAGATCATCAACTTAACTTTACATTTTTTTCATTTCTCTTCAGAGCTTTGGTGATACGGGTGATAGTACTATATGCAGTTGCTTACAAATTCGTAACTTGCCATATCAAAGTTTGTCATCATCCTAATGACATACTGCATTGAACAAACCAACATCCTCGTCATAATATATATATATTAGAGTTCAAATCAAAGTAAATAGCTATCAAGACTTGATGCACTTCAATGAATCCCACCTTGAGAATATCTTCAAGCAACCTTGACACTTAAATCCAACAACAAAGATCTAGTTAATTAGTGTATAAGCAGGATTAGCATCGGTGCATAATATGTAGGGGAATAAATGAGTGGAGCCCCAACTAGAGCATGACACAAATGCAAAAAGTTATCGCTTTCATATATATGCAACCCCAACATCATCCTCTAAAACGTACCCTACATACATTTATGCTACCCTCTCTGGTGTACATCTCGATCCCTTCACCCATTCTTTCTCCACTATTGGCAAACATCTCATATCCATGATTAACCAGCCATCTCCAATCAACACGGGCCCTTATCAACCAAATTAAACAGCTTCCAACGCTACTCCCCACCACTGGCACCAAACATTAACGGTGACAATACATACACTTGAATGAACCGTAAAATATTTTCGAAATATTGTGTCATACTTGACTTTGTTATTGAAGCGCAAAGTAAATGAAGCTGATAACTTTGTGTACCATAATAAGTGCTCGAAATTCGATATTATTAATTTGTGTTTTGCGGACGATCTTTTCATCTTTATGCATGCTGATGTTGAATCGGCACAAGTGGTCAAGGCAGCTCTCGATGAATAGAAAAGTGTTTTGTCATATTGTCTTAACTTCATTGATTATTACAATTCACAGGGATATAACCTTTTAACTAAAAATAAAATGATACTCCATTTTTTTTTTTTTTGAACATTCAACGGGACGGCTAGTCCTTGAGTTTACCTGCAGTGACATCCAATTGGGCAGTATGCAGTGACTCAAGGCACTAGCGACCGATGAAGTCTGGGAACCACGGGGAAGGGAAAACCCCCAACTAAACAGCCCTAAGGCACTACACTTAATTGGGAGAAAACCTTTGCCCCCTCCAGGATTCGAACCCGCATCAACAGGTGAACCCCTTCACTGAGGGACTTTGGAATGCCGCTGGGCTGTGAACCCTTTGGCTAAATGATACTCCATATTAGTATCATATTAGTATATGCATTATTAAATAGTATTGTCCATTAGTTAATTACGTTAATAAAAGTTAAACCTTAGTTTCTAAATTTTAAATGACATTAAAGCTATAACACAATTTATTAAAAACTAAAAATAAAAAGTAAAGCATAATTCTTAAATTATGAAAATAAGAAAAACGGTTCCTTAAAAATAAGAATCAACAAACATTTATAACATGTTTTTGCATGGTAATCATAGCATTTAGGATTATAGTTTGCAGCTGGATCTTAATAAATACTAGTAGTACTTTATTATCATTTTGGGTTCCCAAATTAGATATGTTGGCCATATATCTTTTTAATTAAGATGTGAAAATAAAAGACAATACTTTGTCTATATACATGTTATCTCGCCTTTCGTATGAGTAGATCTACATGCATTTGTCAACTTGGTTCAACAAAGTTTTGCACTTATTCTGGTCCATAAAACAATTAAGGTTCCAATCAAGGACTGCTAGAGCATGTCAAGCAGGGTCAGCCGACTCCATTGAAAAAGTATCATTTTAGTGTGAATTTAATGTAAATATTATGTTATACAATTTTCATACTCCGTATAAGTTTAGTTATATATGGAAATAATACTAAGTTTATGTATGAGCCCTCTCGATCAGGAAAATTCTGGATCCAAAGTGTCGGGGCTTGAGATGAAAGGGGAGGGGATTGTTGCAGACCCATAAATGACATCAAAAGAAATAAATTTTCGAAAGAATTGTTCTGCCATGATACGTGGATGATTAGGCAACTCGGGTTCTTTTGGATTTTGTGCTTGCCATGCATTGTCACAAATGTTTCTTTTAATTAGGCTTTATGTCCTATGCGTCAGAGTAATAATATCAAGTAGAATTTTGGCACATTTCTTTTTTGTTGGGGAGGAGGGCTAAAAGTTTAAACATTAACTTGAGATTAGGGCTGTCAATACTTGACCCAACCCGAAACCCGACCTGAAACCGATCCCAAAAAAAGCGGGTTAGGGTTTGAAATCTCAACCCGTCAACCCGTCAACCCATTAACCTGATTTTTTTTTGGTTCGGTTCGGGTTCACCCTTTGGGTCAACAGGTCGACCCGTCAACTCGATAACATTTTAAGTTTATATAATTTTTTTAACAGGTCGACTTACCAACCCATTTGACCTGCCAACTCGTCAACCCACGACCCATTTAACCTGAAATGCACCCACCAACCCGCCAACTCACAACCCATATGACCTATTTGATCTGAAATCAACCCGTTAACCCGCCAACCCACTAACCCATTTGACCCGTCAACCCGAAAATCGACCCGTAAACCCGCCAACCCGATTTTTTATAGGTTGATGGGTTGGGTTCGGGTTGACAGGTCGTGGGTCAGGGTTGAAATTTCTGACCTGAAACTTTTAGTGGGTCGGGTTAGGGTCAGAGATTTTCGACCCGTCAACCCGCCAACCCGGACCCGCCAACCCGAACCCGAACCCATTGACAACCCTAGTTAGTAGGTGGTCTTTTGTAAAGGCTATATATAGCATGTTATGAAATTTATAAAGAAGTAATTTTTCCATTAATAGTAGCTAAACATCGATGCAAAAAATTCAACATAGAAGTTTCACAGGTACCAATGCGGTACATGGGATCAAGGGGTTCCCGTCGATTTATCAGTATTTCGTTCTTTGTACGTGAGTTTTGAGTGTGGTATTTTTAAAGCCTAATAACAAACATTGTTTAATATAGATGTTTATTACGATTTACGACCTATGTACTTTTTCAATCGGTGAAGTATGCATTATTTTGCACCATCTAATCTAATGAGATCCGGTTTACATAATACACTTCTCGTTTCCTTTTCAAACTCACAATTTAAAAAAGAGCTTAATGCTTGAGAATGTAAACAACTTTACATGATTTGTGTCATATTGTGTATCAAACTTCAATCATGTGCATTGTATGTAATGAACTTTAAAATCCTGGTTATTATATGTATCCGGGTATATGTGGCAACCATATAAGTTGCCACGTTCAATGCCATTATATGTAATGAACTTTCAAATCCTAGTTATTCTATTTATTGTATGTATCCGGGTATATCTTCAAGTGTGTTTAAATATATATAATTAAATAAATAGGGGTAAGTGGGGTCTAGGTGTCATGTATATTACACATAAGCAATGACCGGCTCCACATCATGTCTTAGCCGGCACAGTCCCACAAAACAGGTTTTTGCCGGTTTTTAATTTCACAATAGAGATATTTTTTTGTTTGGACCTCAATAAAGATTTTTGGCCCAAATTGAAATACTTTCCAATCAAATAGTCCTTTAAAAAATTGTATAACTTGACAAATAAAGGGACATTTGACACTAGAAATGGTTATATTGCCGGGTTAGATGAACATTCAAATATGGCGTTTGTTCAAAAAGAGTCGGTCAAAAGTAGGAAAAAAAATGTGGAAAATACAGACATCTAGAGATTATAGTTCGAATCAATACGTCCAGTCTTTTAACTAGTACGTTCGCATTATTAAGTAAGAATCTTTTAACTAGTATTGTGGTGTGGGTGTGGGTGTGGGCAGTGGGGGATATAGACAACTTTACCTCTATCCAAGGATATTTGAGGGTAGAAAGACTGTTTTCAGAAGGACCTCCGTCCAAAAGGTGAGAGTGAAAAAAAGTGAGAGTGGTAAATAATCATACAATGTTAGAAAAATATAACATTAATAAAGATTGAATAAAATAAAAATAACAAAACATAAAAGCATATTTAAACATCAAACATCAAACAACAGAGCATGAATGACATATGGCCAAAATTATAAGCACGTCATATAAACATATCAGTATCACATCATGCAAGCATACATATACATACATAAAACGTATAAGTATCATATCATGTAAGCATACATACATATGAGCCAATATGAACGTAATAAACATAAGGTTCATATAGAATAAAGGCTGTTAATCTGCGTATGTTATAAAGTGACCTAAGCTGCCTACTAGGGGAAAAAACTACCCCTAATCATCATCCCTTAAAAGAAAAATCAGAGCCACGAAGCCCCGTCAATGGTCATCTAAGCCACACTGGCAAACCTATCCAAAATACCACGAAAAAAAGGTAAAACGTATCCTATTCCTCTACTCTAATTAAGTAAAATAATTATGAAAAGAAAGAAGTTTGACTAAATGATTAAAGTAAGTATTGATTGGTGTTTAATTTAAATATGGACCCACATATGAAGGTTGCAGGTCACAGGTTCGAAACTTGCCAAAGACAAATAGAGAAACTATATCTTGTTATCCATGTGCGAGGATGGTGATTTACCGAACATGAGTTTTATGCGGTACGCGCTCTGGGTACCAAAATGGTACATGGGACCAGAGCGTTCCCACGCATTTACCCTTTTTTTAAATTTGAAATCTTGAAATTTTAAGTAATGTGAAAAAAGTTGCAAATGCTTTATAATGTACTAGAAGTGTATCCGCGTAATGCGCAGTGGTGAATTATTTTTAAAAAAATTTTAAATTATAGTGTACATAAAATTCATAAACTTCATTCGGTACATACATCAAAATATGATGGTGGCCCGCAGCCGGTTTCACGAACCGCCGATTCTAGATTGCATAACATACGAGTTACAAGTATATAAAAAATATGTTTGTTATCATTTCTTTCATTCTATCTTTTTAAGTTTACGATAAATAAATCTACTTCGATGCACGGACATAATTAGCCTAAGAGGATTAGAGTTGCCTAAAGTTGGGCTACTTGCACTATGTGGCGTCATGTGGCATGGTGGGTTGCCCTGGGTAACCTCATAAAAAAAGTGAAAGTGGAGGTATCTAGTTGGGTGGGGGGACTTCCGACAAGTGGCCATAGGTGATTGGTTGAGGAGGGTGAAAGTAAGAGAAAGAGAGAAAAGCTGATAGATAGTTAAAGAGAGAGAGAGAGAGAAATGTGGCCAGCGACCTCCCCATTTCGCCCAAACCGCATATCGCCTAGGGGTGGTGTTTCTGGAGACATCCCGGCGACTTGGATGTGGATCGCCACCCAAACCACTCCATTCCGTTCAGCCTTACCGTTACTCATATACAAAACTACAATCTTAACGGCTCTGACTAAAAAGTGAAAATTTTTTATTGTTCATACGTCTCAACTACGCACCAATAAACAGGAAAAAAAAAAAACAAAGCCGGCTGCATAAACTGAGTATTTGACAATATGAAAATATGTCATAAAATGTATGTGTTGGTAAATAGACGAGGTGACATATTGCGAAATTTTGGTTGGACTTTATCTTTATCTTTTTCCTATTTACTGAGTATTTGATTTTAACTTGCATCTGAATAAACTTATAAACTAATAACTTCAGACTTGTTTGAGATTAATAGTCATTTGGAGTATGGACATGTTATATGGCCCAAACACATTAATACATTACATGGTGGACAAAGCTGAAGATGGGCCTATAAGGACCATCCCATTGACCCATTCTTTTATTGAATCCTCTCGTGATTACAAATTATGTTCTAATGAAATGATAATGTGTCTTTCATCATTTAAATGTTACTCGTGATCCTTTGAGTTTTTTCAATAAACTTATACAGTATTAATCTTTATGAAAAAGAAAAACCCTACAAGATCCAGCCGGGTTTTGAACCTCAGTGGCGAATGCAGAGAGAATAAATTCCCTGGATGACGAGACTGCTATCTATATAGTCCAGAAGTGTTTAATTTCAATTTCAACAAGGAGATGATTAATTTATAGTGATTTTTTTTTCTTTTTTCTTAGATAAAAACCCCTCATGTCTCAACATTAATCCACAAGCAATTGTCGGTTGATCTAGGCCTATATTTACTATTTGGTAATACGAAAAAGCTAATCAAATATGTCTAATCACTTATTTAAAGACAAACTAAAATAATAGAATATAAAATTATTATGAAACGTAAAAAGTAACTACTAAGTTGGCCATTTAAAAGTATAATGGAAGAAATCTAATTGAGTATCTATGTATTTATTTATAAGTATACTAGATTAACACACGGGACACCTTTAAGTCATATTTGAAACTTAAAATATATAATAAATTAAATTTTATAACAACTATTAGTTGGTTAGTTGTGATCTAAAATTAAAATTAAAAATTAAAAAAAATGTGTCATTTCTGAAAGTAATATAATGAAAACATAAATAATTAATTTCTCATTTATTTACTTGTTTTATTTTTTAAAGAAAAATAAATAGATAGAATATTAAAAAAATGTGATAACATCAAGTAAAAAGTTGGAATTGTAAAGTTTTATTTAAATGAGAATTGTAAAATAATTAAAGAAATGATGTAAAATATAAATTTAAAGGACTTTTATGTAATTAATGTAAAATTATGCTGATATGGATAGCCTAATTGAGTTTCATTTATATAATTGGAAGAAAAAAAAGTGTCCCCCTTTAATAGAGAGTAAGAAGTTTTTGTTTGCCATATAAAAAAAAAAAAGTTGTGTGAATACGCACGTAAAAAAAAATTAATAGCTAACAGGTGGGAATTAAATTATGTAATGCTAATGTTATTGTATTGTTGTATCTCTTGGTGTATCTGTATATTTGTATACGTTGTGATTGGAGTTCAATAAAATAGTCATTTCAAAAAATAAAAAGGTAATGCTAAATGTGCAATTAATTCATTTGTTTAGCTTTAAATGTATGGAAAATGTGAGCTTTTTCATCTTCCAACGTTAGCAGGGAAACTTAATTAAAATGTGCATTTACTTTCAACGTTGAATAATAGCACTTTACAAAAATTATACTTTAAATACAAATAATTTTATTTATTTTACTTAAATTCAGAAGAAAGTATACGACATATCATATCATAATCTTATTTTTAAGATATTCGATTTCATTTCTTTCTATTGGGTTTAGCTAACTAATACGTGCCCTAAAGGTACATGTAAAGAGATATTTAATGTATTTCAAAAATTAAAAAAGATAATTAGATTCATTTTGGAAATTGGAAAATACCTTTTCAAGAAGAATCTTTTTAATTTTTACGATTTTCAAAATGTATTTTCAATTTTTGAGACGCAATAAATACCCTTTACATGTTTTTATTTTCTAAACAAGATATGGGATTAGTTTATTATTATATAGTTTGTATATAGAAAATTATTTATGTGAAAAATATTTTTTATACAATCATGTCAAATATCTTTTTTTATTTTATTAAAGATTTGAGTTAGATACTTTTATTAACTTCCTTGTTTTATCAATTATATCAAATGTTATTTTACACTTTGTTTTTTAAACAACAACATAGGTTGTAGCAAGTTGCTAAAAGCATGACATTACAAAACTTGCATATATATTAGAGAATGACAAATGAATCCAATACAACCATTAAAGTCTTGCTTGTTACATCTATTTACAACCCAATTGAAAGAAGAAAGAGCTATCTCATCGAACAAAAATTTAGATTTTTGTAGTAGCTTTGAATATCCGATTTTCTATCAGAATAAACATATAACTACAATTACTAAAATTATTAACTAATAAGGAGTGTCAGTATTGAAAAAAAGAAAAAAGATTGATTCTCTCCTACGAACAATTTTTTCGTAAAATCTCGTCTAATCTAATCTAATATTCTAATAACTAA
>JAOXNX010000026.1:13770019-13784086 GCA_028566075.1 Solidago caesia | reverse complement strand
CCCCCCCCCCCCCCCCCCCCCCCCCCCCCCCCCCCCCCCCCCCCCCCCCCCCCCCCCCCCCCCCCCCCCCCCCACGTAGATGCTTTACCGATGGGAGAGGCCTAAGTATGTTTCATTTTTACTATATTAAACGTTTTTCTTCACTTTTGTCTTAATTTTCAAAGTCCTTTCTTCTCATCTTTTGAATGTATTTTTCAAGCAAAGTGTTATTGTTATTTAGTCTAGGAATTCAAATATCAAAATTGACCAAACCATAAGTTCCATTAATATACTTGGGGCGAGTTTTATTCTTTTATTTCTGGCAGTTCAACTGTATAAAATAGCTACATTGTATTTTAAAATCATTAAATTACTTGAGGTTCAATTAACGAGACTTTGTTATTTTGTCCGCCTAGATTACAATGTAGTAATTTATAATAAAAGGTTAAAACCTCAAATGTCAAGGAACTTTCTATTATATACATAGTTATATATATTATGTAATTTTTTTTATTAACCTATATATTTTTTGAAATATAATACTTTTGGTTGAATTTTTGCGACTTTCCAACAACTCTTTCTGTTCGTCTTTTTCACCAAAACCCTTAAACCCTCTTAGAATCGAGCCACAACAAACTATGCCAATCGCAAATTAAAATCTTGGCTCCGTCTTTATGTGTGTGAATCGTTTGTACACGGGGTATCCCGAACAAGGACCGAGGTTGCGTTTGGCTACTTTCTCTTGTGGTGTACGTGATGTCTTAAGATAGGATAAAAACATTGTAAAAAACGTTACGTTCCAAGTTGTTTTTTCTACATGACAACAAAATCATATTTTTAGTAAGAAATGAAAATGCATGAATGTGACACGAGATCCAAACTTCCCCTTCATACAATGTATGCATAATAAAATAAAGGGGGAACCAAACAAATACCTGTTTTATTAATAGGAAAAACGTACATATTTTAATTTTATATACAAGTAAATAAAATACTATTTTTTAAAGCAAAAAAACCCAAAAACACGTATCAATGCAAGGCAGAATTATAACTGTATAAGAAAATATGGACTTAACCAAAGTTACTTAATTTCAATGATAAAGTTAGTTTATAAACTAAAGTTAAAAAACTGTATTATTTTATTTGAAATAGATAAATACCTTCTTTTTTTGGGAAAAAAAAAAAGAAAAAAAGAAAAGGAATGAGATATATAAATAATCAAAACGAAAGGTTGATAACGTGACAAAGAGTAATGCCATGCATGGTTCCACCAAACCAAATAAATAACCACATGCATCTTGGGACATTGAAGTTCACGACTTCATAATATATTTTGGTCCAAACCGCTTGTGTCTCCAATGAGGATTCTATGGGTTTCTTTTACTAGTTGCTCAATAATTGTAGGAATCTATTATTTTTAAGACCGCAAAAAAAAAGTATTCATCGATTACTTTTTTAGATTTTGATAATACAACCTTAAAGGTTAATACTTAAGACCGTCACTAATACACAATTTAACACATAAAAATCATCCATGCAAACAGATACAAAGTTAGCAGGGGACCAACTAAAGAAGGTAGCAAAGTAGGTTAAGAGAAGACCAAACAAGGAGCCTTTTATTTTCACATTTTTTTTATAAATACATTCCTTAAGGTATACGGAGTAATAATTTATGCACAATGTACAACTGTTTATTACAGAATGAGGATGTGTATTTGAGAAAAAAGAGGTGAAAACAGATACCCACCCAAATAAACCATTGAATCATTTAAACATTCTTGCTATAAAATATATTTAACCCTATAGATTGTTTTAGGGTATCAAAAAGTCTTTAAATGGGATTTTAACCCCATAGATTGCTTTAGGGTATAAAAAAGTCTTTAAATAAGATAAGACAAATGTTTAACTCTAATCCAAGGGAATTGAAGTTCAAATCCAAAGAAATAGATTATGTTTTTTTCATATGTATTATCGAGAACCAAAACTCTGGATATAAAAGATTGCACTTTTTGATATTGATAGATCACTCCTTTAAAGGTATACGTGAATGGTTGCACCTTTTGTAGAGGGGTGTGCCATTTGGTGCAAAGACACAAGGCAACCTGTCAATTTGGTGAATCAAGTTAACTTTAACGAGTATCCATTACTCTTCTAATTCGTAGTTGAGATTACCCCGAAACCCCTCGTTCATTAGCACTTATATGATTATCAAAAAAATGAGCATGGCAAAATTTATTGATTGTTTATAAATGGGTGCAGACAAATGTCTCATGTGCTTATTTAGTATTTACACGAGCAAACATGCATTTACATGCTTATGTTCGTTTTTTTTATGATCATAAACATTTGCTAAGTTGTTCGTTTGTATATTCTCGTGTTCACTAATAATTCGTTTGTATATTCTTGTGTTCACTAAGGGCGCGTTTGGTTCACTGAATGTTTTTGGAAGGAATGGAATCTGTCAAAGGAATTGGAATGGAATGGAATGGAATTTGACGGAATGTTTTTTGTCTTTTGAAGATTCAAGTGACGGACGGAATCTGAAACCTTCCCAAACCCCCAAGGAATGGAGATTCCATCAAATGAAGGGATGTTTACATTCCAACGGAATGAGATTCCTCAATCTTTGAACAACCAAACACACTCAGGAATAGAATTCAATTCCAATTCTATCAGATTCCATTCCATTCCAATGAACCAAACGCGACCTAATAATACTCGATATATGTGTATGTTTCTGTGTGTCCATATATACATATATCTATACTATTACATAAAACATTTGGTAATAGTCTTAAAATTTAAATTTTAAATATCCAAATTACTAAATTTTCATTTGACTTAATAATTATCTACATGTTAAGTTCATTGATATATAACAAATCAACATTAATTAACTTCTATTAAGAATAAAAAACAATATTTTATTTATATAATCAAAATTAAAGTTAGAAAACCACTTATACATCATCAATCATCATTCACCGGTCAAAGCCAACAGTTTAGCATAATTGGGATAAATCATAAAATATCAATGACAATATAAGAGAATGTTACTACTTACTAATGGGGTGGAACCTCTATTCTCTCTAGTACATGGGCGGAGCTTTGTTAGAGCCCGGGGGCATCGGCCATCTCTGTTTTTTCGTTCAGTTGTGTAGTTTTATCCGTAATTCGTCTGAAAATTTATTTTTTTTAGTGGTATTTCTAGATTTCGTGACTTTGGGCACCTCCTGAATATTATTCTTAATATTGTTTTTTAGTCTCGTGACTTTCAGTCCCCCTTGTTAAATGGTTCAAGATCCACCACTCTTCCAGTAATAAAGAAAGAGACTTATTCTTTTTGCTTGCCCTTCAAAGTAAAATGCTCTCGTAAAGATAAAAACTGATAAAAAGATATAAACATGGGCGATTATTATAATTTACTTTAAAGGGAATTATTAAAACAATATATCGAAATAATACTTGATCAGTCTTTAAACAAGAAAATGACTATAAGTTATAGTCATAATCCAAGAATATTAGAAATGTATGCATAATCGTGAGAGGGGCACATAGATTGTGCGATAAGCACTTAAAGCAGCCAGCCGCCAAGCGCCGGCCTGTTTTGACATCTAATTTTGCCACAATCACTTTTCTCCACATCAGCAACCCCATCCCATTTCCCCTTTTCCAACGTCTATGATTACATCCGAGTCATCAACATTCAACAACAATCCAACGGCCAAATTTCAATCTTCCTACCAAGATTAATGTTAAAACATGTACTATAATATATATATATATTATGATTTAGTCAACAACAATTTATATAACACATTTTTACATTTATAAAGGTTAGGTTATTGTATATATATAAACTAATCTTAATACATGTATGATTTATGAATTGACTATATATATACTCGTACTTGCGCGATGCGACAGCGATGGTGGTAGTGACGGAGGTGTGGTGGTGGCGGCGACGGGTGGTGGTGGCGGCGGTGTGGATATTGATGTAAAAGTAATTGATGCAAAAGAGGGTAGTGTATTTATTTTAGGAGTTGAGGGATAAATGTTGTAAATTATTTCATTAAGGGTATTTTTGGTAGACCATGTATGTTAGGTAATAGGTGTGTTGAATGTACAAGGGAAATTTAGGTAGGAAGGTTCATCTTTTGATAAATGGGGAGCGGGGTTCATTTGCTTTATATAATATTAGACCCCTCCATATAGTTTGTCGTTCATCTCATCATCATCCTCGTCATTAACGACGGCATAGGCACGAGGTTGTCGTGCTTCTTCATCGTCGAGCATCGTTGAAATTTCGAAAGGGTTGGACGAGGTGGGTGGGGTCCAAGGTGTGTGTAATGTGTGTACGGGTTTATATTTTTTATTTAAGGATGTGAAGAGAGAGAGTATATATGTTTGTAAGTTTATAATTTTTTAATTGAGTATGAGGTGATGATGAGATTATAATAGGGATGAGTTGTTCTTGGATGTGTTTTAGAAAAAAAAATATGATGTGACAGTCAAAATGAGGTGAAGACCTCGTCATGGTAGAAAAAAGGCCTTATTGATATATTATACGATCCACAAATGGTTTTTATATCAAATTTGACTTTTACTTTAGCATAGACACCAAATATATATAATATACACACCAAATATTTATTTAACTTAATTATTTCTATAATATCTATCAATATATTAAAACAAGATTAAAATATCATTTGATCGACATGTGGTACAGTATTTAAGCGACATTGTCATTTTTTTTTTACTATATTAATAAATCTTATCGGTTGATAGATAGATAGATATAATTTAATTTACAACTTCGTTTTCAAATTTATTTATAAAATAAATATATTAATACGAACTCTAAGTAAGAATGGTAAGTAAATACTAGTACCTAACTTTCATCCTGATACAGTGATAGTTACACTTATTTATTTATATTTTTGTTAGGCTTAAGGGTTGTATATAAGGTGCATTAAATAGTTGTATATTTACCATAAAATTCAGGGGGTGAGCTTTTGATATGAAAAATATAACTTTTTATGCACGTTAAGTACAGCCCTAAGGGCTGCATTTAATATTTTCCTTTTTGTTATTATCTAGAAAGTAGATGCCAATTTTGTAATAAAATCGATAAGTGAAGTTTATTTATTTTTGGTATAATCAATTTGAAATGTGATTCATATATCATACTTATAAATTTTAATTTATTATACATATCATAAAGTAATTGTTTTAATGTGATATATATATATTTTGAACGGCCAACTAAGACAATGTCAGGTGCTTCGTACGCGGCGCTCCAATGGCTAAAGGTACGCACATACTGGCCCAACCCAAACGCACGAAGCCCCTAGCCCACTTAACTCCACGTCCCCTGGAAAAACCCACTCGCCCGAAGGCCCACTCGTGGTAAAATCAATTCGTCCTTGGGATCGAACCGGTGGCCGAAGCCCCGCCGGTCTTTCTTCATTGAGCATTATGTTATTAAACAAATAATATTGATGGCAAGACATGAACCTTGATCATTTGTACAACCATCTCATCCAAATGCCTTTGTGTTTGACAAATTGTACAATGTACTTGTAGTACATGAAATACCTTGTACTATATACGAATTGCCTTCCAATAAATTTAGATAGTTTTGATGTGAGCTGTTTGGACTTATCAAACCATTTTCTTAAAATGCACGTAATCAAAAAGCATAAAATGGTTAAACACCATAATATTAAAATAGAACAAATTGCAAAAAATAAATAAATAAATAAATCATATTTCTTAATAAAAAGATAACATCAATATCATGACAATAAAATTATTAACCAATTTCAAACAAAAAAGGAATAATGTCACCTCACCACCGTTCAAGTGTGGTAGTGGTGGTGGTGATGAGGCAATGGTTTATCTTATTATTTGTTTTAAATTGACTAGTAATTTTTTTTTTAATCATGAAATTAATATCACCCGTTTATTGAGAAAATGGAAAATGAATACTCAACTTTTTTATTGTTGACAATTTGCCTTATTAATAATGGTTCAAATTAATTAGGGGTGACAAAATATAATATGTTCTGATAGACGTGTTGTGGGATGGTATGTTAATGGGTTTATATATATCAGTTCAAACTAAATAGTTCTCGTGATGAAAACTTAAACCCAACTCATTTAATAAATGTTGATCTATTCACTAATCATATTAAATCGTAAGCTACATTATAAACAATGCAGATTGAAAGTCTTGATATTTAAAATACATGATAACCTTAATGATGGCCAGATTAACTAGCTTGAGGCATGAGGTTTTACCCCAAAGGTGGGGGGTGAATCTTGCAAATAGCAAGCGAGCCTTCTGTTAAACTTCCTCGTGGTTTGGGAGCCTTTCGTGGGTTTTTTCTTGGAAGGCTTAGTCAGACGGATGGAGCGGGATCCGGTTAAGACAACCGAATTCTC
Organism: Solidago caesia; assembly: GCA_028566075.1. Taxonomy (NCBI): domain Eukaryota; kingdom Viridiplantae; phylum Streptophyta; class Magnoliopsida; order Asterales; family Asteraceae; genus Solidago; species Solidago caesia. The sequence continues at coordinate 13,777,657 of JAOXNX010000026.1, read as the reverse complement.
TACACTGGCTATAGGCATCACCACTTCATGGTGGTGGATTTGTAGCTCATTCGAAATGCAGCCATTCCACACAAAAAAACTATTAAAAGAAAAACATCATAAATCATACAACTGTTACAATATTTGAAGGGTAGTGATAAACTCATATGAATTTTTATCCATCCATGACAATTGTTGCATCATAGAGGTGTACAATACAACTATATGATGCAGTAATTGTTATAGATAGATAAAAACTCATGCAACTTTATCAACTCCCATATTTGAAAATAGAAAATTGTATTTATAATATTTCACTTTTTTTTTTATCGATTGTTTTATACAGATTAACCGTTGTTAATTGATTCTAAAAACCAAGTAACCAACTAAACAAAACCAATTTATGATAATGTTAGTCGTATCTATCCATTTACGATATACCGTCGAAGCCCATACCTCATTATTTTTGTGTGGGACATGGGTCATGTCGAAAATTATCACATATTTAATCAATACTTACACGAAATTAGTTTAATAATGTAATAAAATAATAATAGTTAGTAGTAAGTAGATAAAATAATATTATATCGTGTTGTCCAAGAACATAATTTATTTATTAAATAATAAAATATAATAAATACATGACCCCTCTTCACGTCTATATAGATAACGATGATAGATACAGATGTTTTTAGAGAGAGAAAGCCTCAAACAACAAGTTTTTTTCTTTTCTTTTCTAGAGCGAGGAAAAAAAAAAACAAACAACAAACCAGGGAAGAAGACACAAAACAAAAGTGTTTTTGTCATTCTCATCTCTCTATATAAATCATAGCATGAATTCGGGTCTTTGATTCTGTTATTCGGGTCGTTTTTCTTTCTATCCGGATCCATTCATTTCGGTTAGCTTTCTTTTTATTATTATTATTATTATTATTATTATTATTATTATTTTATAGAATTTGTTATGCTTATATAATATATATGTATATGTATATATATAATAATAATGTTACATTTTGGATATTGAAATTGATAGCTGGGTATGATGTTATTGGTGTTATTTATATGAGAATTGAAGATCTTTTTTTCTTTTTAATTTTTAAATAAACTTTTTGGATTTATTTTTTCTTGAATTTGTGTGGGTGCACACCAAGTTTTTGTGAAAAGTCCTGTGAGAGGTTGTTTGTAATATGTTGAAGAAATATGCTTCTATGTTAAGGGGGTGTTTGGGAGCTTATTTTTGTTAGCTTATTGTGTTATCAAACAGAATAAGCTAAAAGAAAGTGTTTTGATTGTGTGAAAGGCTTATATAAAAACGAGAAATGTCAAATAAGCTTAAGCTTTTAAGCTTCTTTTAGGGGGCTTTTGAAAACAGCTTAAAATGTTTCAGCTAAGTGTAGGAACACCCCCAAAATGAGCTTTTTTTCAAGGGGAAAATAAGCATTATGTATTCCGCGTTTGTTACCACTAGTAGCTGATTGTGTTGTATTGTTATGCTACAGATTAGGCAGAACGGGCTGATATAAATCAGTAAGATGGCTCTGTCTATGCAGTGAGTGATACCGCTTGTTTTGGTGTTGGATGATTCCTTGTGTGTCATAGCATCATTGATTTGCAGCTTGTTTTTGCAAGGTTACTTAATAGTCGTTTTCCTTCAATTTATGTCTGCTAACCGGGACAGTCCAGTTCAAACCCAAATGGCTGTAGCAGTTTTTGGAAGTCCATTAGGTAGGGGATACCGTGGAGACGGTAGGATTGAAGGGGTGAAAACCACTGGCAGGAGACGGGTTTTTGTTCAAACTGAATCGGGTTGTGTGTTAGGAATGGAACTAGATCGAAGCGATAATGCTCATATGGTTAAACGAAGGTTACAGATTGCTTTGAATGTTCCATTTGAGGAGAGTTCTTTGACTTTTGGAGATATGGTTTTGAATAACGATCTTAGTGCCATTCGTAACGATTCCCCCCTTCTTTTCACAAGAAATGGCTTGCATCGAAGCTCTTCAACTCCTTGTTTATCTCCCAATGGTAGTATACAACATAAGGATCAAAGTGGGCCTGTTGAGATATTGGGCCATTCGAATAGTTTTGTGAGAACAAAACAGCTCGTTGATGAGGTTGTGAATGCGATACAGACTGGAGTTGATCCGATACCGGCTAATGGTGGGCTCGGGGGTGCTTATTATTTCAGAAACAGTAAAGGTGAGAGCGTGGCTATAGTGAAACCCACAGATGAAGAACCCTTTGCACCAAACAACCCGAAAGGGTTTGTGGGTAAAGCTCTGGGTCAACCTGGGTTGAAACGTTCGGTTCGGGTTGGTGAAACGGGTTTCAGAGAGGTGGCTGCTTACCTACTCGACCATGATCACTTTGCTAATGTCCCTCCCACTGCATTGGTCAAAATTACTCACTCGATTTTTAATGTTAATGATGGTGTAAGTGGAAGTAACAGCAATAGCAACAAGATTCAAAGGAAGAAGCAGGTTTTTAGCAAGATTGCTTCGTTTCAGCAGTTCATGCCTCATGATTTTGATGCAAGTGACCATGGAACCTCGAGCTTTCCTGTGTCTGCTGTTCATCGTATTGGTATATTAGATATACGAATTTTTAACACTGACCGTCATGCTGGAAATCTACTAGTTAGAAAGGTTAACAATGATGATGCTGGAAGATTTAGTGCCGTTGAACTCATACCCATTGATCATGGGCTGTGTTTACCTGAAAGTTTAGAGGACCCATATTTTGAGTGGATCCATTGGCCACAAGCTTCAATTCCATTTTCAGAGGATGAGCTCGACTACATTGAAAATCTCAGCCCGTATGATGACTTAGAGATGTTAAAAACCGAACTTCCAATGATAAGGGAGGCCTGCTTACGGGTTTTAGTTCTCTGCACGATTTTCCTAAAACAAGCTGCTTCTTATGGCTTGTGTCTATCTGAGATTGGTGAGATGATGAGCCGGGAATTTCGACGTGGTGAAGAGGAACCGAGTGAGCTCGAGGTGTTATGTATGGATGCCAGGAGAATTGTGGCCGAGAAGGAGAGGGAAAGGGCGGTTTTGTCCCCGAAGGCCGGGGCAGAAGAAGACACATTCCAATTCGAAATCGACTATGATGATTCAGCCTTTGGCTTCACTCCAAAGTTATCAAATGGAAACCTTGTAAACACTGCTCTTCCGTTCCAATTTGGGTTTGGGAGAAACCCACTTTCTAAACTTGAAGAAACCATCGAGGAAGATGAAGAAAGTGAAGAGGAAAGGGAAGATGTCACACTTCCTGCATCTGAGGTGGTACCTTCTGTTTCAAAGCTATCGGTTTCGCTTAAGAACAACTGCAGTGTAGGTGATGGCGGTAAGAAGGCAAAAGCAGAAAACAACAATTATGTAGCAGTGAATTCATCATCTGGGCACAGAAGTGCAAATGAGCTACTGCCAGCTGGTGCAAGCTTCGTGAAGTTGGCTGACATGGACGAGGAAGAATGGGTTCTGTTTCTAGAGAAGTTTCAAGATCTGCTTAACATTGCATTTGAAAAGCGTAAGGTGATCGCAATGGGGAAGAGGCAGAGACAGAGGCTCGGGACTTCTTGCCAGTTTTGAGAGAGAGATATGTATGAGATAGGATTCGGACTGGATTGCTAGTTACATGAGTTTGACTTTTGAATAAGTATGTTTAGGGTTTCAGCAGTAGGGTTTCGGTTTCTTTTAGCTCTAAGGTAGGGAAATGGGCATGTTCTGTAAATATTCATGAAGGATGCCTTTAGTTGGTGAGGATTCGGATTGGACTATAGCTCTATTGTTTATTAATTTTTTTTACCTGCATTTCTCTTTCACCTCTTGGTGACTTTGTTTATAAATAATATATTTGACTTGAAAGTTTAATAGTAAATATTGCATCTTTTTGTATTGTATTCTGGGGTTAATGCTTTTAATAGCACAGGGGAGTTGCATATACTTATAACCAAGCTCCGCTTGTAAGGACATATGCACGTTTATTGTTTATTGCACAGCATTTGCTAAATAGAGTTCTTCGTAACAGTTCTTAGGACGGGTAACGTGCATCCTTAAAAGGTCATATCCGTGTCTATATTTTTGCGTGTCGTGTTCTTGGTAGAGTTTCTCGTAAGGAGATAAAAAAAACCGGTGTTACGGAAATGTCTTTCATACAATCATACCGTTTAAATTTCAGTTCAGTCTGAGGGAGTAGCTAATATTTGAAATACCAGATTCAGAATGACAAATATTGCCACTATCACCTTTATGGTTATGTGTTGGTAGGTTATATCATGAATCAAAACTTCTGCTACTAAATCCGGGTATTCTGATATATTTGGACATATTTTCTTGTAAAGAAAGTTAATGGTTATAGTAATATTTGGTTAATTTTTATTCTATTTGTTATGTGCCCTTGTGGAGTTGTGGGCTTGTCTTTGGACATTTTTGTTAATATTTCAATGAATATGAGTATGGCCATGAACATTTCAAAGGTAAGTGATAAATATAGCCTAATTTATGCTATAACCACATTTCTATCAAATTTCTGGGCTAATGATAACTTCAGGGTTTTATTTTCTTTTTCTTTTTAAGAAAGAGATTTGCTTTCTTAATACATTTGCTTCCCAGAAAGGTATAAGATCCATGAGGAATGAATGATAAGAAGCACAAAAACTTGATGAATTTTTCTTCCCCTTGATTAGGTTTGCGTTTTACATGTATGCGTTGTCTGTTCATTATTTTCGACCTTGAAATTTCTTCCGGGTACTATGGGGCGATGCCTTTGTGCGAAATAACAAGCCTTCAACATCATTGCACATGTTTAACTATTTAAGAGGTTAGTTTGTGTAGACTTTAGAAACGCATACAACTATTGGCTTGTCCCATAGACCCATACTCCCATGGCTATATTGAATTCCCTTACCAGGCGCAGTGTTTTTTCCGAATTCACGGTACAACGTGATTACCAAAAATTTTCCCTTGTTAATTTATGTAAGAAATCTCATTTTTGCAATGCTCCTTTAACTTTTTCGATAATATAATATCAAAATACGAAGTGACCGTGGTGTAATCCCAAAATATAACCTTGCCCTTCCAAGTTTTTAGACTCTAAATCTACATACTCTTGCTGCCTTGAAAAAAGACGGCCCATAGCAACAATTCGTGGGTCAGTTTCATCCAAGCAAAGCCCAACATGAGACAACATTGCAACCAAATTAAGTAGGCATTAAACAAAGTATCATAGACTAGCTAGCCCATGAAAATATTATTATTATTTATCACAAAAAAATATATCCTCATATATAATTAAACTTCTGAACAAAGTCAAGCCCATGCCAATACATTACATATACATCGATACAAACCAAATTAATTAAAATACATTCCTTAATTGTGAAATAAAATTAATGATAGATGTTAACATAACCAACAAGCTGTATATATATATATATATCCTATAAATAATATCCAATAAATACTTGATGTTAGACATGTCTCCAAGGTCTTTCAGCAAGATTGACACATTCACTAAACCTAAAACAGTCAACAAGATGGTCAATGCTCATACCAGCAGCTTGCATGAACGAATAAACGATCACTGGTCCGACAAGTCGAAACCCATGTTTCAATAAATCTTTGCTAATGGCTTCTGCTTTTGGTGTTCTTAGAGGTACATTTCTTGAATGTTTGCATCTGTTAATGGTTGGTTTATAGTTTACTGAACTCCACATATATCCACTAAATGATCCATGTGCTTTGGCAATCTGCATTGATAATAGTTGTTACGGATTCTTTGTTAGATTAAATAACTTCTGAAAATGATCGAGTCAAGGTGCAGTGACCTCGTGAGTTGTCTACTTACTTTCAGGATGCATTTGGCATTGTCGACTATGGATCTAACTCGACTTTCAGCTAACATTATCTCCTTGTTAGAGGCTATTTCCATGATCTCGTTCTCTCCCATCTTAGCAACAACGTTTGGCTCAAATCCAGCAAACGCTTCCCTATTTGATGAGCAAGAAATTTTTATCAAACTGACAATGGTCTTTAATTAAATTGTTTAATTACCCCGCGCGAGTTATTATTTTTGTTACCTGAAAAGATTCTTCCTTTTCAATATTTCAGTCCAATTGTAATCCATCAACATTCCACACAATGATAGGAGCTCAAACAGTTGGCTGTTGATAAGTTATTGATAACAAGTTAATCAATTTCCGGTTTAACACATTCACGCAGTACGTATTACCGTCTGATGCACCATTTCTGGCATATTGAGAACTTGAAAAAACATATATCAGTAAGCTAAAAGAAACAAGGGTCACTTACTTATCATCATACACCGGAACTCCCCAGCACTCGTCATGGAATTGTACATAGAGTTTATCTAATAAAGAAAACGAAACAAAATTAAAATCGCACATTTGTCTGTTCGATCACTGATCACATACATATCGATCAGTTTACATAAATCCGAAAGTAATCATGTGAAGTTATTGTTAAGTATAATACATAATACTTGCATTTGGTATTTCATTTTGTATTTATACCAATACCATAGTATTAACTAACAAAATGTACGTACATTATAGGATTGTTTCATCGCATGATGCATTCGGGTCACTTTCCATTCAAATGGTCAAGTGATGGCTTAATTATAGTATCAATAAAACACTGGAGTGGTTGCAGATATAACATATACTTTATTGGTGGAAATGATTAATCAAGATTCATGACAAGGAAATATATAGAAGTATATATGGAATATTAGGTTTTATGTTTCTGTCTTACCAAACACCAAAGTATTATAAAATCTACAAGAAGGAGAGTAAGAAAAACTAATTAGTTAATTAGTAGTACTTAATTAATGACTCATTGCTGATTATTTGTATTAATTGTGGATTAGTTAGAAGTTTAATGGAATACTTAATCAACATTTTGCAAGGAGCAAGGAATAGATTCCATAACCACATTTGTTAATTAATTCACATATCATATATTGTCGGCCAATGTATATATATATATAGAATTAAGCAGATTCCCTCTCATAATTAACAGACTAATTATGTTGTATTATTTCCATAATAGCTTCAGTGGACTTTTTCATATTGCTATAACAAAAATGTTTATGATTATGTATATACATATCATAATTAGCTTCGATCAGTGGACTTTTTCATTCTTGTTTATAATTATGTATATACATATTATACATTTTTAATCGTATAAATATGCCAAAAAAATGTATAACTATTATCCATTTGATGTAGAGTATGAACACATACAGTCATGCTAGCTCATGGAATCAGTTACTGTATTAAATACGAGTAATTAATATATACAAGCCGTTAATGATATGAAAACTATAACACTTACCACTGCTTTTCGTAATCCAGTTGCATCTTCTCAACCCTTGATCTTCACAGTTGGTGGGATCCAAACTTGCTTGTGGAACTGGACTACTATGAACACTAGTTTTAGCAATGGGTACCTCTCTTCTAGCGGCCGGTGCCGGAGTTGGTGTTGGTGCAATCAGTTGCAACGCAGATGAGATGGTTTGCTCGAGCGTCGTAGAAGAGTCTGTGAAGGAGCCACTCGAGTTATGTGAAAGAGTTAAAGAAAGTGAGGAAAGGGAAAGAAGTGAGCTTGTTTTGTGAATTCCAACAGGATA
>JAOXNX010000026.1:13758532-13769919 GCA_028566075.1 Solidago caesia | reverse complement strand
GTATTCAATCAAATCTGGACCATAGATTTTCTTGATCCAATGGCCACAAATGGATCCCTCATATGCACACAAACTTTGATGTGCAAATGAATAATCCACTATGAAAGAATGGTGATTTTTCTAGTTGAATGGAATGATGGTGGAATTGATGAATTGAACTCATCAAGTGAAATTTTGAATGAAATGCAACTCAATGGCAAAATAAGAGGGTTTGGGTTAGGAATGCTAGTGTAATGTTGAAGGCTAGGTTGAGTAGCCAAAATGATGAATATTTGTCTTATATGCGTTTATGATGAATTGAATAGGTTGAAAGCTTGTTGTGCATTGCGGTTATATTGATTTGACTATTGTGTCGCGAAGGAGGTGAGTATACTTGCATACCTTTGTATATTCGTCGGGTCAATTACCATACGATGGTGGATTCCGTGTGTGGTAATTGATTTGGTGTTGAGCTAAGTAGTGGCCGTCTTTGATTACGGGCCTAAGTAGTGGCCATAGCTCATGTGGAGCATTGCTATTGTTATTATTTGATTGTGATTGTAATCATTTGCTTATATGGATCCATGTAATGCGTTGGCACAAAGGTGAGTATTATAGATATGGCACGACGGTGCCATAGTCTATATGCAATAGACCTTTGTGCATTGCCCTCATTCGTTTATATAATTGTATGCAAGCATATTCACTAAGCATTCGCTTACCCTTTAGTTGTTTACCTTTTTTTAGGTGGTTCCGGAAGAAGGAACTAAATCTAGTTGATTTGAAGTGTGATGTTGGTTTGCTTGGATCTTGGAGGTATTATGGCCGTTTGTGAAGAAATGGCAATTTTGGTAGAAACCTAATTATCCCAACCTCTTATGCCTCTTGGTACAACATTGTCATTTTGGAACTTGTGGTTATGTATTGTGAATATTGAATTTGGTAAACTAGTCATGTTGAAATTTGGGAGTTAAATGAATGGTTAGGTTAATGTGACAAATGGGCAATGAGCCTAATTTTTGTGGAAATGTAAACTTTGTTAATGTTACTTTTGAAAGGTTTGACTTCATGATTTTGACTAGTTTTGGTCTGCAAATCAAATTGGTATGTTTGGATTTGAGTTGTGGAAAGTTTGCAAGTAACATGTTAGACTTTTGCTGGTGTATCAGTTAGTGCTGCCCACTACAAATCTGGTGAGGCTCACTAACTGAAGTTTTGAGGACAGCAAGGTTTTAGTGTTGCCCACCATATATATGGTGAGGCTCACTAGCTGAATGATTGGTCAGGTTGATTTTTGGTGCTACCCAATTCTCTGAGGTGAGGCCCACTAATTACTTATATATATATATATATATAAATTCTTATTTTTCTTATATCGAGTCGTGTCGTTTCACTATAAATATAGCCTCTTGTAATCCCTATTAATCACAATTAAATACAATAACCTACAAGGTTTTATAATCAGCTGCTTCCACAATCTGTAAGAAAGTGGTGCAAAATTAAAAGGCCACTTCAATTAAACTGATAAAGCCTTGTGATCTCAAAGCCCAACTTAGCCTTACCTTGCACTTTCCAAAATCCAAATTAAGGTGTTCAAGTTTCGGAAGGAAACCCACAAGCTTAAAGATACTCATACAAAACCTAAATCAGGCCCACTATATGAAAACAGCAGTAACACTAAACTTTTTAGCTGAAATCAAGTGTTGGGGTCTCAACCATATTTGCCTGTTGTCAAATGCTAATTTACATTAAATTAGTCGTATTTCATTTCTCCTTTTCGACAACTTAAAAAACAAGTGGTATCCAAAAACTATTATCAAAACAGAAGTCCTACTAAGATAAACAAGTCACCGGAAAAGGCACGCCATGTGCAGATATCACAAAATCAAAACAACAGGAAATGTAAAATTAGTTCATGAATACACAACAAACTAGAAGATAATTTCCGCCATTGGGGAGGCTCGATAATTAAAAGACTAATTATGTTGTATTATTTCCATTTATAGCTTCAATGGACTTTTTCCTATTGCTACGTCAAACATGTGATTCATGCCTGATTCAACTAAGCACCAACCACAACGATGATGCCTGATTCAAAGCCGGGGTATATATGCAATGGACAGTTGTATCTCTACCGAGGTTAGAGAGACTGTTACCAGAATGACCGTGTGCCAGCGTATATGTGCCAATGCAAGTGCACAATTCATGTAAACACGTGTATAATAAAATTATGTCAGAACTAGCTAGAAGTGTAAACTATAGTTCAAATTTATAAGTCTGCAAAAGAAAAATTTATCCATACGTATATAAATCAAGGGAGATTGAAAACATTCATACTTGAATGCTTGTATTTTATGAGGACTTTGAAATTCTGTCTACTTTTACAGAGGTAAGAAGTTAATTAAAACTACACATCCTCGTGTCAAATTTAACGAGTTCATTCAAGTATTTTGTGAGAGTTTAGATCAATTTCTCATGGAAGATACGTCATGCTTGCTTATAACTATGTATATACAATTATACATATACATATGCCAATGAAGTGTATAATTATTATCCATTTGATGTAGAGATTAAATTGAACACATATAGTCTTGCTCATGGAAGTTATTGAATACAAGTAATATATTCAAGCCGCCATTAACAATATAAAAATCCAAATTTATAACACTTACCACTGCTTTTCATAATCCAGTTGCATAAACTGAACTATGAACACTACTAGTTTAGCAATGGGTACCTCTCTGCTTCTAGCGGCCGATGCTGGAGTGGGTGTTGGTGCAATGAGTTGTAGCGCAGATGAAATGGTTTGCTCAAGGGTCGTAGAAGAGTCTGTGAAGGACCCGCTCGAGTTATGTGAAAGAGTTAAAGAAAGTGAGGAAAGGGAAAGAAGTGAGCTTGTTTTGTGAATTCCAACAGGATAAACTTTCTTCAAGTGTTTTGATAAGAGACTTTGAGTTGATGAAGGTTTCTCTTTAATTCTCCTTAAATTTGGACAACTAGTGTTTTTCTCCACAACATTTCTTCTCACATTTTCTTTAGACATTCTTACAAGTTAAAAGGAAAAATAAATAAGCTAGAACTATATATTGCTTTGTTTTAACTAGTTTGGAATTTGAGTATTTATAATGAGGAGATGGTGGATGTCAAATTATTGAGAAAATTAAGGAAGGTTGGTGTAATGCATGGATTTCTTTATGCACCACTAGCACTTTATTTTTCTTAACAAAAATCATCAACTTCATTTGAAAATGAAAGTTGAATTTTTTTATATTTTAGGTATACAATACGACAATAGTATTTCTCAAGAAGATTTTTGTTTGATGTTAAAATGCATGAAGTTGTTATATGATTAATTTAAATATATATATATATATATACAGGGGAAGGTTACTGTGCAAAGTGTCTTAAAATGTAAAGTTTTTTTTTTTTTTTTTCTTTCAGCGGCCACCACCACCATCAGCCTTCTTCCCCACTGCCTCCCACCACCACCACCACCATCGCCAGAAAATGTGATACGGTACGGGCGTAACCCTTAATTGAACGGTACGCCGTTCAGGGGGCTTCACACTTATCGAATGTAGACCTCAAGGCATTTATAAAGGGATTGGAAACCGGACGCATCTGGGAATATATGGTCTGGATTTGATGGGCGGCGATCCAAAATTGCACCTAAATAACTTAAAAAACAATCACCATGTAAAGAATAATCAATGGTTTAGATTGATTTAAAAAGTTTAAAAGGGTTCCCAAATGTTCTTAACCTTTTAAGGGTTCCTAAAATAACTTTTCAATATATATATATATATATATATATATATATATATATCCACTTCATTTGCTTGTACTTCAAAACACATTTTCCACCAGAAACATGGAAGAGTGGACATAATAGATTTTACTGAATACTTGCACAATTGAAAGTTAGTACTGCATATCGTATTTATAATTCAATAATTATTCTTTTAAAGTATAATTTTTTTCAACTTCGATCGTGTGATCATTTTCGATCGATCTTTTTCATGGCATTACTATTTTTGGGAGTGAAAACAAAGAACATTATACATATTTATATTTCTACTAATCAAAGTGGTTGCAATGTGTGTCTCAAAGAGGTAAAAACTTAAGTCCCACTCCAGTTGTATATTATTGTGAGTGCATGTTGAGGTATACCCATTGCCCAAATAGACAAAGATATCCTATCTGTTGTGCTTCCTGGTCTTTTACTACATGATCGACCATAGTCTTAGAAATATCACAAAGCCTTTTTCACACTGATAAGGTTGTTTTTTATTATACAAGGTATATAGTGCAGGACGATAAGCGACCGATAGATGCCTCTGTGACACCTAAAAGTTACCAAGTAATTAAGTGATTTATATATGTAATCTGATATATAGCAAATGTTCATTTTTAAATATCTTAGTGTTCATTCTATGATCTTATATAAAGTACTTGATAATCTATCTAGCATTCATACTTCTGGTACAAGCGCAACGTGATCAAAGTTTTCGCGGCAATTATATGCTAGCTAGATTTCTTTCGTGTGGTAATTAAAACTTCAACTTCGTTGAGTGAAATGTAAACTGGCCGGGAGGCGGTGCGCAGTGGTTTGATTTGTCCATGGATAATTAAGCAGGCCCTTAACCGTGAAAGTAAATAAAAGAATATAAAGTTATTAAAATTGTAAATCAGGAATATTATTCATAAACACATACAAGAAATGTTAATATTCGATGTCTTTAGCATAACAACCACTCCATATCGATCCGGCACTTATAATATCGACTAGACCCAATTATTAGCCGACCATTATCCTTTATCTAGCTACTCTCAACTTAACCACCTCCATTACTTCAGCTTCATTTGAAACAAATATAATAAAAATTTATAATTAACCAAACTACTTAACCCAGTCAACCTAACTCTGGCCGGTTGATAATCCTGAAAACCAACCCAACAAAAGTTGTGCCTTCACCAAATAATGTAAAATAAAGATCGTCTCATTATTAATTCTTAGCCGGCGATTTGAATCATGCATGGTTTCGTTTTCATTACAGTTGATCTTAGGTTTATGAAGCTTGGTTTTAGGTTCTAAAATATATTCATACGTTCACAAATTAAATAGTTTGATTAGCACTTAGATTTGTATCTGTTTCCAAATCATGTTCCCAACTCCCAAGTGGAAACATAATCATTTTAATTGTGAGAAGTTACATATATAGTTATTCATGATGCAATTGAAATGTTACAAAAGAATGCCAAGATCGACTTCAGCATCTATAATTCGTATTAATTTGTTTTATACGATCGAGTCCGAACTCTAGAGACATGGTATTCTAAAACATGTGAAAAACACAATATATCTATTCATGGAGGTATGGAGGCTTAATTAGTGCCAGAGGTAAACGTACACAATATAACTATTTATTGAAGACCAAAGTATACAAAATTATCATTCTTACATCCACTTCTTTGACATTAACAGAAAAAAGAAGAAACACAACAAAACAAAACTATAAAGCTATAACATATGCGAAACACAAACTAACAAAGAAGCAAGGACTCTTTTATATCCTTTTTTAGCTCAAAGTTTAGTAGGCAGTACTTATATAGTTTACATCATTTTCATTTTTCATTTGACTTTTTATATAAAGCAAGTGACCACTTTAGCTAGCCTTTTGGTTTGATAACTTCAGTAAACCACCTGGTTCATGAAAAAAATCAGACTTGCAAAACCGAAAAATGTAAATAATGCAAACGAGTTGATTACGATTTAATTAGTTATTCTTAGGAGGGTGATGTCTTGGTTTATAGTAATCTTCAGTGAAAGCAACAAAATTCACTTTTTTACTTGATCCAGAAAGGGTTATTCTTCTAAGACTTGTATGCTTTTTCTTTGCCATAACAGTTATTTTCGCGTTCTTGTTGAGCATGGTTGTTTTATCGACCACCATTCTTCGGCCTCTCAATGTCTTTCCTCTTGCTGCTGCAGCAGCAGCAACAAGGTACATGTTCTTGGGACGTACCTATATGCATTAATTATATTCCTCATCAGTGACATTCGGTTCATTTTTGAAAGCTGTAACTCTTTATGGAAATAAATTATATCGATTAAAAAATGAGAAGTTACTATGCGTAATTACATTTGTTTGTACCTTTTCACCTGGCACAGCAACAAATCCAGCATTATTTCCGCCTAAATTTAAATATGAAATTTTAGAAGTTATATCATTATTTTGAATGGAAAATTAAAGCAGTATTAAAATAAACTATAACAACATGCTAGCTAGAATCGATAGGGTACAATAATGGGGATACATGGACGGATAATATGAAACAATCAACAACCAACTACAAACCAAGTTTAATGTTGAGAAACCGCTATGTTATCAATGTCAAATTGATAATTATCACATACATAAGCTTATTAATTATAAAGTATATATCATTATGTTGTAGAATATTTTTTTTTGAACGGATGTTGTAGAATATTTAAAGACTAATCTTACTACAATTAATCGGTTGATAAGTTGTTTCACACATATATACTTGAATATTTATCAACATACATCAACTACGTAAGAATGACTACAACATGAAGATCGACTAGATCGACAAGTAAACGTATAGCTAGCCCAAAGAAATGACATTAGATTTCAAGTGGCAACATACTTTTAATATTGCTAAATGCAAATAGATAAGGTAGTATCAATTAACAAGGCAAATTTGGGCTTTATCTATACTCATATTAAGCAACGCATAAGTAGGGAGACATTTATTGAACACATATCGATCGTTATTAGCTGCATAAACTAAACCATGCATGCAAGCCTAGCAATGCTTGTAAAATAAGAAACATGGAAACTAAGACAAAATGAGCGAAAACAGAAGACAAACGCACACACCTTTGCAATGAAAAGCAGTGAGCAGGGTGCTTGCAATCGCGAAGAGTAGTAACGAACTAATAACTATAAACCTTAACGTCGGCATTTTCATATTTTGAGGTTGATTATGGTACCTTAACTTTCTCTGCGTGGGAATGTATGTTTTTAAGCATTCAAATAGACAAAAAGAAGAATGAAGAAGAGAATGATATGCAGGTTCTGAATAGCCTTATATAGACTAAAGTAAATGGTTTAAAATCTTGAAGTTAAATCAGGGTTTTGGGGTTTAGAATTTGCAAATTTACATGTATTCTTAAAGTTATCAAAATGGGGACCAAATTGTTTGTGGATGCAATTTTATAAGTTGTTTACATTAAGAATCGTGTCAAACCCCATGTGTCTAGTTTCATTAACTTATCGGTCACCGATGATGCCGATGATCTCGAGAAGTTTTGGTGGCCACAGAATTTTTGAACACGAATCATGCATGGCTCATTTGAGAATAAGGCCATTCCCATCCAACACTCTATTCTCTTCATTTTCACTGTCATATCAACGTCACATCACCAAGAACACCTCCCATCCCAAGAACACCTCCTACCATGTACCATCCATACCCCTGATCCCCACCTCAACCACAAATAACATTACATTTAAAAAAATACACCCTCCACACACTATGTCCCCACCTCCCAGCTCGTCGTCCCCGGCCTCCCCACGACGCCCTTTCCACGACGCGGCCAAGAGAGGTCCGTGCCATCATATCCATATCGTGGGATGACGCGGCCAAGAAGTCCGCCACGACGTATGGTTGGGACCGGCCTAATATAGTACTAATTTTCAAACACCAACTCAAACCTATTAATTATATACTTGGTATCAAATTGGTTGTATACAGAGTATGTTTACCTTTTTAAGGCTATTACTTGCACTTGATTTTCTTTTGTTGGGATATTAGTACCATTAGTTAACTTAATTCTTTTCAAATATTAAGACACTCGGATAAACACAAATTAAACTTGTTGATTTACATAAATATCAACAACAATTCTTTTAATTATTATTGATTCAAAGAATATCAATAAGCAGGGTGATTTTTCTCTCAAACACAGATTTTGTGATCTGGGAGAAAAAATTGAAATTTCATATATTCCAAGACTAACTATTCTAGCATCACAATGAAACCCCAAAATAGACCCAAAATTTAAATGAGCCTAAAAAGACAAACGGGCCAAAAACTAACCTACAAACAAAGTCCAACAAATTAATAAAAAAAAAACATAGAAATGTATATAACTCATAAAATACAACATTTTGGGACCAAAAATTGACCATGGCGTGCTCCTTGTTTTAAGCTTTGAATTGACTTGTCACAGGCCTAAAACGGAGCCCAATAGCCCAAGTTGCTAATATTAGTGAAACGTCTTTCCTCATACGATCTTAAACCTCTATAAATAAAAAGGTTCGTTCCTTCACACTTGGGCTCACATCAATGTTACATCAAATAAATCTATTATACAAGTTGTTTTAAGGAACAACCAAATGGAAATATTATTACAAGCTTCCATATTCTCGGATTATCATTAACGAATTCTAATTTGTGGATGACAGAAAGAGTATCCAAAGGAGCTCGAAAATAGACCATTTTAACTAACTTGTTTTACTATAACTGACAAATCGCAAACCTTTTAAAGTTAGTTTGCAATTTTGCAAAATCACAAGATATTTCTTATGGTTTTGCAAGGTCGTAAGGTACATCTTGTGATTATGCAAAATCGCAAGGAATATCATGTGATTTTGTCAAAATCGCAAGCTAACTCTTAAGAGGTTTTCGATTATGTTGGTATTTTATGAATATTCATGTTATTTTGTTTTAAATATAAGATAAAAATACTGGAACCCATTGTAATGCATAAAGTCGTAAGGATCGGTGAGAAGTGTACGGGAACGTGGAATGCAAGATACGAGTGTCCTGTGCTTGTCTGCCGCCATGCATGCCTTTCAAGAAGACTTCTTCTCATTAAATCATAAACTATTTGTACTGTTTGTCCTTTTACTACCGGAGAAGAATTTTCATTTGGGTTCTCAACATAAATAAATTCATAAATCTCATTTTATTTTTAAATACTCCCTGAATAAATTGGTTTGTGGGCTGGGAATAATGGTGGGTCTATGTACCAAACCTTTCCTTTTTTCTATGTTTTTAAACAAATTGATCAAATGTTATGTTTGACGGGTCAAATTGCGTAGAAAAATACGTATTCACATTCATTTTAATTTATGAAAAATGCTATACATAAAATTAATCTTTATCTTTTTATTTACTAAAAAGAAAGATGTTGCTCTAACCACTTATTAACCAATTAAAAACTTAAATATTTATAATTTTAACCTTGCTTATTACCAAATATAATTTTAATGATAGAAAGTCTCCGTTTAATAATAATACAAGAGAAATCTTTTTTTATCTCAAAATTAAATGATCTTAAAATACGAAATTTTGAGATAGTATACAACAAAGTGACATAATATATTAAATATTATTTAATTTAACATTGATATTAATACAACATCAAAAATAATCTTAGATTACGTAATTTCAAATTGATTAAGTATATTAATTTGAATACTTTGTTGTATATTATTAACATTTAAATTAGGGATCTATTCTGCGAGGGGACTCTCTAGCATGGACCCAGTTAAGACAACGTAATGCTAGATCTCCCGATATTTGCGAGTAATTCACATCTTTCAAAAAAATAAAAAATAATAAGTTTTGTATAAATCAATTTAACCACTCTAAGTAAGCAATTTTAACGTGCTCATGCTTTGAAATTATCATTTCCAGTTCCAGCTCTACATGGTAGAAGGGGAGATATCATGACTAGTATTTTGTGTGGAAGTGTATCCGCCATGATGATTTTTTTTTTTCCTCTTTTTTTTTTTTTTTTTTTGACTCGATGTTATATATACCGAGGATTTGTTGTGTAGAATTAGTAACGACTATCATTATATACCCACACTATATATAATGGTGACAAACTGACAATTACATCTATTCATTTTTCAATTTGTATGATGTTACTATGAGTTGATACAAATGAAATTTATATAATTTCTAATGCCATTTTAGCTTATTAGAATTTAGATTGTTAGAATTTACACACAAAAAAAAGGTGTTTATTTGAAATTGGAAAGGTTGAGGTTTTAATTGATACTAATAAATAAGTTTACAATTATCTATAATCTATAACTAGATGAATGTCCGCGCGATGCGGCGGTGATGGTGGTGGCGGCGACGGCGAGTAGTGTAGGCTATTGATGTAAATGTTATTGATGTAAAAAGATAGTATAGTTATTTTAAGAGTTAAGGGGTTGATGTTGTAAATTAATTTTATTAAAATTGATTCTAACCTTTTTTTTCCATAAGGTTAGAGTCCATATTGGCCGCCACCACCACCTGTCGCCGCCACCATCACA
Source organism: Solidago caesia (assembly GCA_028566075.1). Taxonomy (NCBI): domain Eukaryota; kingdom Viridiplantae; phylum Streptophyta; class Magnoliopsida; order Asterales; family Asteraceae; genus Solidago; species Solidago caesia. Next base: position 13,759,573 of record JAOXNX010000026.1, on the reverse strand, counting down.
CTACCGCTGCCGCTACCATCATCGTCTCCATATCGTGCGAGTATCCGTCTAGTCTTAGCTAACTTTTGATGGATTAAAAAAAGCATTTTTGCATATCCAAATTCCGCACCATTTGAGCCATTTCAATATATCTGTCACATTTTTCATCACCACTTCTACCAAGGTGATACACTAATATCCATCATTCCATCCCCACATCTTTTTCGGTGCTTTTCAAATTATTATTGGTTGGAACAAAAATATGATAGATAGAGAAAAGAGAAGATAAGCAAACTCACACTGTGTGGTGTGGCTAGACCAAGAAGTGAAGCAAACCCGTGGCGTCGCTATGGTGTGTATAACCCGTGCCAACACACCATCTCACTCCACGGCCTTCACAAGATGAACCAACCCCCCAACCGTCCAAGAATTACGGATAAAGAACACGATGGTCCGCCTTTCAAAAAAAAAAAAAAGAGTGCGAACACGATGGTCCATAAAAGCCCAACTTTTGGGCTTACATTAATTTGACTATTTGAGACGTGCTCACCATATATGGGCCCAACCCAATGGATTCATTAAATCAAACTGAAATCCTACTCCGTAATTTTTTTGTTTTGAAGTTTGAACTTTGAACAACAGAGAAATGATAAAAATGTGCTCATTTTCCTTTGTATTCCTTTTGATTTCATGATACAATTAAAGTATAAAGATATGTAAAATTATATATAATATATTATATAATAGAACTAGATTATTTTCCCGCGTAATACGCGGGATAAACATATTAACTGTTCATAATTATTTAAGTAGTAGTTATAGATAAAACATGTTGAAATATGATGATATAATTAATTAAAAAATGTCATGTATCAATGATATAAAGTAAAATACGGACAATTTCTGCTGAAAAGTAATAATATTATTATTCGAAACTTTTTTATTGATGGTGTAGGATATGTTTATTATATCTTTATAAAATAATAATATAAATAAAACATGTTTTTTAGTGTAATAATATAATTCCCAAAAAACATATTATCTCTTTATTAATACAAAATC
>JAOXNX010000026.1:13729002-13758432 GCA_028566075.1 Solidago caesia | reverse complement strand
CAAACAATTCAGCTGCTTTCTTTTGTGCATCCCAAATCGGGCCTTCAAGTGCAAATAGGCTTCCAATCTCTGGAGGCATAGAGAGGTCATGAAGGAAAGGCTGTAGTCCAATCACATCAGACAACGATGACGGTGCTGCCCGACCCCTGTTGTGGCCAGGAAACTGAAAAGTGGCAACTTTTTGTTGGGCTAAAGCTTTTAGGATAGTAACTACTTGAGGTTGTTTATGGTTTTCTGAATCTTGAGAATCTGAGATAACCATATTATCCATGGCGGTGTTTGTGTTGTTCAGAAGCCCAATCTTCTCATGTTTCTTCCCTGTCATTTTGTAGTTCCTTTCCTACAAAATTATATAGTCAACCAACCTTTAGCATTGTGATTGATGTAGAACGAAATAGAGATTGTTAGGTCAAGAACAAGTATACCAAAGTATAACTTGTATTGATATTGTTGCAGAGGGGGGTGAATACAACTCTTTAAAATCTTTCACAAAGATAAAGAACAGTTTTATAAACCTTTTAAACTTTTAAACAGATATACTAACAAGATTTAATAAAACAGTAAAGCATAAAAATAAAGGAACACAAGATGTAATTTTTGAGTAATTCTTTATTAAGAATAAATCTTTGTACAAAGAATTACCGGGATACAGCGAAACTAGATAGCCAAATGATATCTATATATCCCAGTGAAAAGACAAATTACAATCTTAAGTTTCAAGCTGATCAATAAAACAATAAACAACCCAAGCTGATAATATGAGCAAAGAAAACTTGTGTGAAGAAATGTTTCCGAGTGTTCCACCTTTCACTACTGCAAGGCTTTGAGTATTTATAGGCCAATACTCGACATACTTGCTGTCCATTATCCGCACACGTTATTCTCTAATTGGCTCTGCATAAAGGGAATATCTGATGTTGACATTTTGGTACAGTAGTCCCCAATGCACCTTCCATGCTCTTGCACTAGCCAATAGAAGTATGGACACGTATTGAAAGGTACCACCACCAACCTGGATATCTGCATCACAGTACCTCGTACAACTGTCATCGTTAACCTGAATCCCAAGGTTGATTCTTCACAGATTGCATAGAGACAGATTGAGACATTTGTCAGATCTCAATCTGCCTAAGTATTCTCCCAAGCTGTGTGTAAGCTCAGTCTGTGTTCCACTGCGAGTTTGAGCCTCTATCTTCAATCTTTGTCTTCGACTCTAATTGAATGCTATTCTTCATTTGATGTAGCTTGGATGAATATAGACTTCCAAAGAATAGTTACAAATAAGTATAGGAAGTATGATCTGAGTCAGATCAGATATCTCAAGCTGACACAGTCAGTCTGACTCAGATCAGATTACAATAACCAAAAGAAAAACCTAAGTGTTGCTTGACTATCAGATTGTCATCAACAAATCTATACATTCAAATAGGACTCAACAATCTCCCCCTATTTGATGATGATAAAACCTGATAAAACTTTTATGACCTATAAACTTTACAAAGGATCAAAAATAAAGAACTATCATCTTATGTGACCCTTTGATTCTTTTGGGTTCTTTTTCATTCTGATTACAACTAGTTCTCATCATTCATAGATAACAAAAAAAACTTTTATAACTGTATAACGTATTTACAATACAGAATAGTCAGATTAAGTAAAGAAAGAGAATAAAGACCTATTCCATTTCAACAACCTCTTTCTTCACTTCGTAGGTTGGCAGCTGGGCTATATCAAGATGTCTTCTATCAGCTTCATCCCATAGGAACTTCTCAAATCCTTCACTAACATCTTTGTGCCTTTGACATACCCATACAGAGTGAACATATGCATTGAAGGTGCCAGATGCAGCTCAGAAGTCCTTTGGAATAGCATTCCAGCTCTTGTCATGAAACACAACCCATGTTCTGGTGTCTCTGTAAACAAACCATTTGAATTATCAGGCATTCCGTCGGGCAGCTTCAGATTAAGTTTGGACAGAATCCTTGCAATCAGCTCAGGTGATAAGATCTGCTTCCAAGCTTCAGCATCGAGATTTTTGTAATAAGCATCCTTATCAACATCTGCATGCTTCTCTGATCCAGGAGTCTCCAATTTTTGCTTCTTCTTGAGTGGTTGGATTTCTTCTTCTTCTTCAATGATCTCAATTCCCTCTGGTTGTGGAAGGCTAGACACATCAATGCCAAGTCTTCTAACTTTATCAAATCTCTTTTGTAGCTCTTCCATAACCATTCTTAGATATTTCTTGTTGGAACTCTTGATCACATTGTAAATCTCAACCTACTCAGTGTAGCCCAATTTACCAATCTCTTTGAACTTAACACTCTCCCCTACCAGATTGTTCCTTGTCAGCTTGAGGAAGGGCAAGTCTTGCCCTCTAGATTTGTGGAGGTGGCAGGCTGTGATTGGTTCTTCATGCCTTCTGAAATTTACCTTCTTTTCATAGATACTCTTGTCCACCTTGTCTAACCCAACTTTGTATTGAATACCAGCAGCAACTTCTTTTCTTTTGAGGCTGGGTGTAGACTGGACAATCACCTTCTTTCCCTTCTTAACAGACTTAGCTTTCTCTAGTTCTTCCTCTTCTTTCCTAAGCATTTCTTCATCCCTAGCTGCAACCTCTGCTAGTGCTTCTCTTCTATCTTTTTCCCTTAGCTTTAGAACATCTTCAAGAGACATGTGTCTGATCTCAGCTTCAAGCTTAACTTCTTCTAACATTTTCTATTCATCAGTGAGAGGCCTTGATTCACTTGGGCCTTCACCTTGAGCTTGATCTGATCTCTTTTGAGGAAGATATCCTATAATAGCATTGTCACCGTTGGACGAAGAATCAACAACTTTGGGATCTGGGACAACTTCAGATTGAACAGGGTTAGCTTGAGTAATAGTAATCTGAGGAGCTTGAGTCTCAACACTAGATGCATCAACTGCTTGAGCTTCATCCTCATCCTTCCTTATCTCTCCATCAATTTCTGTTTCAGCTTCAACCACCTCTTCATCAACATTTTCTTCATTCACTCTTTCATCCACTTCCATTTCTACCATATACTCCCCCTCAATAGATGACTCTTTTTCTTTTACCTCTTCAACAGTTGGCTCAGCTTGAGATTGAGAAAACACAACCCAAGTCTCTACACACGGATATCGGAATGCCTCAGTTTCTTTCATCAATGATCTGTTTCAGCTTGGAAACTTCGCTTGCAACAAACTCAGATTCCTTCTTCCATCTTGCAAACTCTTCAGCTTCCTTTTCCTTCTCCCCCTTTTTGTCATCATCAAGGGAGGATCTTATCAGCTTATTCAAGAAGGTGCTGATAGTGTCAAGTCTGAAATTAGCAACACAGTTGTCACCATGAATCCTGAGAATGTCATCATCCATGGCATTGACTTTGGCGATCAATCCTCTGGATGCACCTATAAGCTCTTCTTTCAAATGAATCTTTGCTTTTGTAGAATCCTTGAGCTCATTTTCAACCTTTGTAGTGAACTTGTCGTGTGCACTTTCAACAGCTTTCTCAAGTTGAGACATAGCAGCTTGATGGTTAGAAGACAGATCAGCTATAACTTTGGTGAGACCATTAAGTGCTTCTGTCACCTTGTTCTGGGTAAGCTGCATCTGCGTGATTTCATGACTGACAGAAGCTTTATGCTGTTCAAATGAATGTTGCAGCTTTTCCAGGGTGCCAACCATTAATTCTTTATCTTTCTTGATAGATTCCAAGCCTGCAGACAACTTTGAGCTCTCAGCTTGGACAGTTGAGGAAAGCTCAGTAAGGTGTTCTACTACATCTGTTAGTGAAGATGTAGTAGCTTGGGAAGAACAAATAGTGGGCTTATCAGCCTCAAGAACATCAGCTTACAACAGAAGCTGTGTCACACTATTATCCTTAATATCGGTTTCATTTGAAAGATTTAGGAGGTGAGAGGCTAGGAAATTAAAGTGTATTTGCTCATGAGAGGGAGTCTCATGAGTGGAAGTTTCAGAAATGATGACTCTATCATCAGCTTGAGGAGGAATAGTCGTTGTTTCAAGCTGAGTGATAGTGGGAATCTGTTGATCATCAAATTGACCAACTCTTCCACTATCTACTTCCATCAGATCATCCTTTGTGGATGGATGGGCAGTAGAGTCATCGAATGAAGTGTCATTGCTACTGTCAATGAAAATATTCTCACCACTCTTGTGAGAAGAAGTGATGGTTCCCACACCTGCTTGTGGAGCAGAAAGAAGATAGGACCAGATGTCCAAATACTCATCACCATCTCCTTGTTTTTCAACAAGGGCATGAATAGATGGTTCAAAGGGGGTAACTATTGGTATCCCTTCATCCATAGTGTGTTGTTGCACCATAGAATCCTTAGGGTCAGATTTAGAGGGTTGTACAGCAACTTGTGATGTAATTTAAGTATTGATAACCTGTGTAGACTCAGAGTGAGGGAGAGGTTGGTCAGCTTGAGTAGTATGCGCAGTGTCACTAAGGCGTTCGATACACATATTATCAGATTGACCTCCCTGAATAGGATCTGAGGCAATTGTTTCATGCAAGGTAGTTTCCTCACTTGCATGAACCACTTGCTCAGGGACATGATGTGCAGACTCTGACTCTGACACTTTCAGGATTTGGGTTGAATCCTTTATAGTGGCCCTTTTGACATTGCTAACGGCCTTTTTGGAGGCTGATAGCGGTGATTTGGAATTAGATACACTATGACCCTGGGAGGAGGTCTTTATTTCAATGCCTTTCACCTTTTTAGAGGTTTGGGCAGCAATAAGCGATCCCTTTTTTACTTCTACAACCTCTTTGGAGGAAGCAGAAGGGGCGATGAATAATGGTTTCACAGCTTGTAGTGCAGTGTCAGCTTCAGAACATTCATCAGCTTCCTGTCCCACGGGGATGTTTAATGGATATTTTGAGATATCTCCTACCTGAAGCTGTTGTTGGTTTACCTTGTGATGTTCTTTTCTTTTTAAGACATGGAGAAATTTCTAACTCCGAAGCCATGTTTGGAGATGCGGATTGAATAGGTGATAAAGAGGGTATGGCTAGAGTGGTTGATGTTGTAACCAACTCTTTATCCTTTAGTCAGCCTCACCTTCTTTAGCCCTCCATTCATCTAAGTAGGTCTGCATGGCTGGGAGTAAATCCTGCCTGACCGACTTAGGAGTAAAAATTGAATTAGCAATAGCCTTGACCTCAAAAAACTCTGACCAGTTGCCAGGCTGAAGTCATGCTTGAGAGTAGCCTCAATCATGATGGCCAGGATTCTTCCATAAGGTATGGTCGAACCCTCGTTCCCGACTCGGCTAATCAAATCATTAAAACTAATGGAGGCATAATCAACTTGTCTCATTGTCACCATAGAATGAAAAATTTGCATTTCCAAAGCATTTGGTTGGTCAAAGTTGTCAGATTTGACTTGTAAAGTCTTACAGATTGTACTTAGAAGATAATTCCAAATACCTGTAAGGTTTTTCAGTTTTATTACAGATGAAATGTTCCCAGCGTAACCTACATCTTCTAAAATCATTTTGGCCTCAGCATGGCTACCAACATTTTCATAAATGCCATTCTGGTGATACTCAAGTTCAAATACAATTTTTAATCTTTTTAAAGTTAACGTGACAGGCTTAGAACCATTAAGAATCGTACCTATGATAGCAGGTCTGCCATGTTGTGTTTGACCCACCTTGCTTGACAGCCAGAATTCACAAAGTAAATCTTGAAACACTATGGATGGTTGTTCACACATCATTTTATCCAAAGGATGGTACCACAAAAATTATAAAATCCTATCATAACCAGTTGCCCAGTCTGGTGGATTGACATTAGCAGAAAGTAGATTTGCGATTTTGATTCTGTCTAGGGTAAGAGATGAAGGAAGAATGACCATCACTTTGTCACCAACCGAATAGGAAGGTAGCTTGCTGGCGTTGATTGGAATGGGATTATCAACAGATTCATTGGAAGAAGAAGAAAGGGATTCCTCATGTTCTTGAGGAGGCCCTTGAGGCTCAGATTGAGGAGCAGAAGATGATGCCATATTTGAAGATTTGAGAGAAATGGATTTTAGATTAGAGAGAAAATGTATTGATTTAGGTTAGACAGATGAAAAGTAAAGGGAGAAATTTGGGGATTTTGAATATATAAGGATATTTTTTTCCTCAGATTTGAAAAAGTAGGAGAGAGAAACACTGTGATTTGTTACATAAAACAGGGTACAGTGAAAGCTGTAAACCATTACAAGAAAGTATACGTGTAACCTTAAAGTAGGTGAGATGTGTAGCATTTACCATGGTGTAATAAATAAATAAAACAAAATAGTCGAATCAGATTCACTAATCACATAAGCCAATACAGACTCAGATTACCCTCTACTTAGAATTCACTAAGTATAGGATCAGATAGACCATGTAGTGTGAGTCAGCTTAGCTTACCCTTTATTCAGAAAACTTTAAACATAGGATTTAGATGAATTTGAAAGGACTTTTCTATTTTAGATTTTTATTAAACAATGGCTTGAAAACACAAGAGAAAAGGTAAATTAAATATATAAAGTTGTGACCTTCTATTGTGACACGGATTGATCATGTAATCTGATACAGACTAAGATCACTTTCTACTTAGAAAATACTAAGTATAGGACCAACAATGACACAGTTTGGGGTCAATCAAATTACATATTTAACATACCAAGCTTACTGATAAGGAAATTAAACCTGGATTCATCCAGAGGCTTTGTAAACAAATCTGCAAGCTGATTCTCTATTGGAATGAAGTGCAGCTCAACATCACATGATCTCTTATGAAGTAATATCTGATATCTATGTGCTTTGTCCTTGAATGTAGCACATGATTGTTGGTAATTGCAATGGCACTTGTGTTGTCACAGAAAATAGGTGTTTTCTCAGCAATCACATCATAGTCTTCTAGTTGGTGTTGCATCCACAGTACTTGTGCAACACAACTTTCTGCAGCTACATACTCAGGCTCTGCAGTTGAAATTGAAACTGAATGATGCTTCTTACTAGACCAACTCACAAGCCTATTTCCAAGCAATTCATCATTTTTCACAACCGTCTTCTCAGCTTTATAGTCATCTTCAATCCTTCCTTAATAGCATTAACCAATGTAGTTTGATGTCTGCAAATGCCACAATAGCTGGCAGGAAGACCATCCACATATGCAACAATTTTAGTCTCTTAAGTAGGGACCAAATGACCAACAAATTTCAGCTTTTCCATAAACGAGCGTGCATATTCACACATACCCTTATCACCTTTTTTCAACGTCAAAAACTCCTTTTCCAATAGCCTCTTCTCTCGGGTTCCACAATACTTGTCCAAAAACTTTTCTCTGAAAGTGTCCCATGACATAGCAGAAAGAACACCAGGAGCCAGTGAGACAGTAGTGCCTTTCTACCAATCCCAGGCACTCTTTTTCAACATTCGTGTAACACATAATACTTTCTTGTCTTCCGGACAGTCACATGAAGCAAATACCACCTCGATATCATCCAACCATTCCATGCAACCCACCGCATCAAGCGTACCATCAAATTCCTTAGCTCCACATTTAGTAAAGCTCTCATACTTAAAATCCTTAACCCGATAAGCACTACGGCCAGCATTAAAATCACCTTTAGGTAACTCAGCCTCCGAGCGGCGTGTGGAATGAACCGTAGGAGTAGTTCTCGTACCTGAGCGTGTGGGTTTCATATCATCAGTACGGCGGCTACGGCGACTAGATTGCTCGGCTGCCTCCTCAAGAGCACGAGAAAATGCATCTCTTTGTTTGGTGACGTTTTCCAGTTCAGCTCTTGTCGCGTTCAAATCCTCCCTAACTGAACGAAGTAACTCAGCAATCTCCGCGTTTGAGGGAGCATAATTACCAGTCCTACGTGTTGACACCATTTTCTATAACGCAAACGAACTAATTTAGAAATGAACAGATCAAGAAATATAGAACATAAGCCTATACTAACATTAACCATATAAATCACATAATATAGTTCTACACTCTGTCAACCTAACCCGTCCTAACAATAGCACATCATAAGTTAAGGCTTTAATACCTAGCTCATCATCTAATCCGTCTAGTTTAAGTCCAATCCTATGGTCAAATAGCAATTGGTTCACTTAAACCTCTGCTCTGATACCAACTTGTAACACCCATCATTTTAAAAAACATGAATTTCAAAAGTTTTGCCAAACAACCCTTAACAGCGGAAAGTTTTAAATAAAATCATTTAAACAAACGGTGTTACTAAATCCATATCATAGCATCACGATAAAAGAAATCCAATATCCAGTATTAACACCAACACAAATGCCAATACATACGTTATTAAGTTTTAAAATCCAAGACGTCACAAGGTCATAAACAAAACATAAAATGAGTCTACGCAGAAGCTATGGGTAAACTAAAGCCAATCATCATAACGTCTACCCATCCTCGCATCTCACTGCTACCTGCTCTTTCACTTCTTACCCTGAGGAAGCAACACATTTTAAAAGAACAAGTGTTAGCTACGAATAGCTAAGTAAGTAAACAAAGGTTTCAAAACATTTTAATCATTTTAATCATTAACAAATCATTCACTTAATTATTCATAAAACACATATCTCGTAGCATTCAAACATTTACACATCAAACATATCAATCAACATTAGAATAGGTTAATCGCCTACGCATGCCTATCCTCGTTACGTCCTATTACATCACATTGCATCAAATGTGGCATAGCCACTTACGTTACATATAGGGTATGAGTTTGTATGAAGGCGGTCATTCGACCTAACAAGGGACCTCACACCCGACTCGATGGGTTAGGCCTTTTGGCGGTCCATCATTATCGTTAAGGAAAGGATAAACCATTCCACTGAGTATCTCGTTATGTTCGTGACATTAGGTGGCTGGTAAGACCTACCCGAAAATACTCAAACTATTGATTCGTTTTTCGCAAGGAGCCACCCATTGCAACCACCTCAATGTACAAGTCTCAATCGGCGAGCACGGGTTAAGCTTAACACTTTCATCAAACACATAAAGCTCGAGCATCAAACATCATATACATCATTTCACATTAGGGCCCTTAACGTGCGCGTGTAGCATAACAACCTAACAAGTCTAATGACTAGGTGTATAAGCCACAACTCGATCACATATCATTTACACATAGTCGCATAAGCATTACTTAATATACTACTCATCATGAACATCAATAACACGCATAAATATCCACAATCCCTCCCACATGCTACTGAATACCCAAAGGCTAAACGAGATACTATTGGGGATTGTTAACACATGCAAATACTAGGTTTTGTTGCTCCTCGTGCGAGAAAAGTAGTGTATCTAACCTAAACGATGCACAAACAAGCAAATAACAAACGCTAGCAACCTTGACAAGTATTCCCGACTATCTATCACACATATATGATCAATAAATGAGCTAAATAAACATCTCTAAGCTTTCTATACATCAAGGAGACTTAACCTTGACCCAAAGTTGCGCCGTAATTATTGACCAGAAGGCCACCCAGGACCAACTTGCGCCGCAACCTATGAAGTTGCGCCACAAGTCGGGCTCGACCTGCACTCTTCGGGTTTGTTTGTCCCCGAAATAGATCCGTACGCATCCCAAACCCCTGGCACGACTTGTACACATCAAAACACTATTAATTATGACACATTAAACACATTAACATCATCAATTGACCCTGGAATCATTGGATAAAAAAGATTACCCAACGACCCGCTTGAAAGACACAAAATCGACTAGTTTTCGAACAAGAAATCAATCTGAGCCTTATGGCTTCAATTAGAGATCTGGAATTCACTTTAAATCATATTTAGAACAAAACCCCCTCATCAAGTTTGGAACTTGATGTCCATAGGCCATTCAATTAACAACCCTTACGAAAAGTCAACGAAAACGTTATCGGTAAACCAATTAATCACCGTTAATCAACCTGAACCCCTATAGAATTGATTAACCCTAATCACCTATAATTAATCATAAATCAATCTATCGAATGAGTTTTACCTGTAGCAAGAATCACGGGATCGAAAATCACACGAAATCACACCGAATTGACTTAAAACCGCAAGAATTAGAGAGAAAAGAGTTCTAGGGTTTGAGAGAGATTATAATTGTGACTTTCTACAGATTAGGAGAGATATAACACGCATAATACAGCCCCTCCCCTACAGGACCAAGTTTGTAAACTTGACATCTAGACCCTTGCACTTCCAAATAATCCTTAATTAAGCCTAATTGCTCATTAAATCCACTTATCACCTATCGGGAATACTTTTAAACATTATTCATCATTATTTTAACTTCATTAAACATATAATCATCCCATCATTATCATTTAGCATATATGCACATTAATTTCACATAAACACATATTAAACGATGACCACCTAACGATAACTAACGAGAAATCGAACGACATGCTAACGGCAAGTTCAAAAAGTTCGGGATGTTACAAACTCAATCTACAATCCTAAATAAGTCCAGCAGGGGTTTCTCTTAGCTACGAGGACCTATTTAGATAAATGCAGGCAAAGGGAACAAAATGAGGCTCAGTCTGACTCTTCAACACAGTCTGAGCCTCATAATGAGGAAAGGGAAACTGAAGATGACCTTGTATCAACTCAAGCTGATGAGACTGATACTTAGCTCGATGTTCAAAGGGTCTCAGATACAAATGTTCAATCTCCTACTTCTTCTCCTACTAATTCTATTTCTTATTTGCTTTCAAAAGATGGTGAAGAGTTGGTCAAAACAGTAACCACTCTAGCCACACCCTCACTATCATCTTCAAAACTCTAATCTTCAAACCCCAATGATGAGGTCTCTACACCTCGTAGTGTTTCAAAAAAGAAAAGAACCACAAAAAGTAAACCTGCCACACCTTCAGGAAGGGACAAACTAAAAGTTCAATTCAAAGTATCCCAAGATGTAGGCCAAGCTGATGAACATTCCCAAGCAGATCCCACATCTCAAGCTATTGAATTCGATCCACCTAGCCCATCTGCACTCTCCAAAAAGAGTGTAAATGAGACAAAAGGGAAAATTGATTTTGCTCAACCCTCCAAAAAGGGTGAAGGCATTGAAAGACAGACCCCTAAGGTCAAACTGAGACTACGCCTCAATCGCCATCATCATCCTCTAAAAAGGGTGATGATATCATTAAAGGGACAACAATGGATTCAACCCAGATCCAAACAGAGTCAGAGTATGCACCAATTATCTATGCAAGAAGATCCTTACACTCTAAGTCTTCACAGGCTGCCAATGCCCTTGCTATATCACAAGCTGGGGTACAGGCCTCCCAATCTGTCCCTAAGGATTCTTTAGTGCAACAACACACCATTTATGAAGGGCTACCATCTACCCTTAACATTACATCTACATCATCTGTATCTGCACTTGTTGAAAACAAGGGGATGGTGTAGATTACATGTCATTCTTTAAGGATGTCTTGTTAGGTCTATATGAAGCAATGGGAACCACTAGTGCTCCTCACAAAGCTGGTGAGAATGTAATCATTATCTCTAGAAATGATTCTTCATTCGATGACTCATCTGTCATCCATCCCAAAGGGATGATCTGATGGATTTAGACAGTGGAAGAGTTGATCAATCTAATGATCAATAAATTCTCACTGTCACACAACTTGAAGCAACATCTATTCCTTCTCAAACTGTTTATCACACCATCATTTCTGACTCCTCCACTCATGAGACTCACTCTCATGAGCAAGAACACTTTAACATCCTCACCTCCCACCTCTTATTTTCTCAAAATCAAACCGAAATTAGGGATTGCAGGCTATTCTCTCCAAAGATAGTAGCTAAAAGGCTAACTGCAAGCTCCTCCCAAACTGCTACACCCTCATTTATGGATGTAGTAGGTCAGCTCACTGAACTCACTTCAACTTTTAAAGTTGAGAGCTCAAAGTTATCCGAAGGCTTGAAATATGTTCGAAAGGACAATGAATCAACAGTTGGAACCTTGGATAACTTGCAAAAATCCCATGAAACTCATGTGGCCAAGTTTGATGAAGAAATGGTAAAGTTGCAAGAAAACCAAGTGAAGCTGACAAGTGTACTTGAAGGGATAGCAAAGAATGTAGTTGATCTGACAGTTAGTCACCAAAGTGCCTTGTCCCAGTTTGAGAAAGCACAAGACAAGTTTGCTACAAAGGTTGCCAAGGAGCTTCAGGATGAAACAAAAGAGAAAGTCAATCTGGAGAATGAGTTCCTTAGTGTATCTAAAGGACTTCTGGCCAAGATCAACTCAATGGATAATGATCTCCTAGCCATGCACCATTCACACTACACTTACAACTACAGATTATAGCTTTTGAGCATCATCGTTCTACATAATCTTCTTCAAGTGATGACAATGTCACACTTGATCAATTTAGACTGAAGAAAAGGCCAACCGCATCTGAGCCAGCTCAAGCACAACTATTACATGAAGAAAGGACTAAATAGACCCAGATTGTCTTACAAGCTGAGGCCAGATCAGATTTCATAAAAGCCAGGGCAAATGGGAAGGGCATATCCATTGAAGAAGTTTCTAAGTGGTATGCAGATATTGAACATGAATCTAAATTGACTTATATGTCAGTAGAAGACTTGATAGAATTTTTGATAGGGAAAACAAGGAATTAAAAGAAAAGATTGCTCAAGCTGATGCTGACAAACTAAAAAAAGAAGTAGAAAAGGGAACTGGAACTTCAAATAAGAAAGGCAAAAAGGTTGTGTTTTTCAAACCAAACCTAGCCAGAAGATAAAAGAAGTTGCAGCTGGCACAGACTACACAAGTAAGTTGGAGAAGCTTGACAAAAGACTTTTGAATGAGAAAGTTAGAACAAGAAGGTTTCTAGAAGCTATCATTGACTGCCAGCTCAAGAGAAAAAGAGGTGAATTTGTGCCCTGTATAAGGATTACAAGAGCTGGATATGAAACTTCTAAAGAAACAGTTGATCTTGACAGGAGAGGTGAGCTTGGCTACACTGATTGGGTGGAATTTCATAACATCATCTTGGGTCAGAAAAGCATTCATAAGGAGTTGCTACTTGAGGCACCAGAGAAAAGATTTGAGAAGATCAAGAAGCTAAATGTTGATATCTTTGGGCTTCCAACTACTATTGGATTTGATATGGATGATAAAGATGTTGAAAAAAGACCTCTTAAAAGGAGAAGAAAGCCAACAGCTCCAGGGGGAGATCACGCCGATTTTATGAGGAGTTTGAATCCACAAGAATTCATAAATTAGCTTCCTAAAGAAGTTGTGGATAAGACTATGAGTAAGCTCAATCTGTCTCTGCCTCCAAATGTCCCAATTGCAAGAACTAGTCTGTTCATAGAACAGCCTGAGCATGGGTTATATTTCATAGATATCCATGGAAATTTAGCCTTCTATAGAACCACTGAGCTATGAGAAGTATCACACATGCATCTTTATGCCTTACACAAGTTCTGTGTTAACTTCAAAGAGCACAAAAAGGGCTATAAAAATTTTGTGATTAATGAAGGACATAAAAGGAATCTGCATGTAACTATTGCTCCCACATATGAAGTCAAGCAAGAGGATGTAGATATGATAAACGAAGCATGATCCCACCTTGTAATTCCTTGAACTCAAAAACTCTGTTTGTTAATCTCACTGCTTGTTCTATCTATAATTACTGTCTATTATTTACTTAGATATTAGTAGTGAAAAGAACCCAAAAGATTCAAAGGCACATAGGCTGTTAGTGAAAATTTGTCTTGATTCCTTTATAAGCTGATAGGATAAGAAAAGTGTTATAGTTTTTTGTCATCATCAAATAGGGGGAGATTATTGAGTCCTGATATATTGTATAGATTTGGTGATGAAAATTTGATAGGAAACACTTCGTAAATCTTTTGAATTCTTATAAACTAATTTGAGTTAGTCTGAGCAGGGTCAGCCTACGACATTGATCTGACTCAGATCACCCTTCATATACTTAGTGTTTTATTATATGGAAGACTTGTGTTTAGTAAAGCTGCATCAACATGTTCATAGCTATCAGTCCAAGTCGAAGACAAGGAATGAAGATAGAGGATCAAGCTGGGTGTGGAAGTCAGCTTGAGCTTACAATCAGCTTGAAGAAAACCTACGCAGATTGAGATTTGACAAATGTCTCAATCTGCGTCTGCACCCAAGTGAAGAATCAATCTTGGGAAAGAAGATAAAAATGATAGTTGTACAAGGTACACGACAGGTCATCCCATGATTGATGGTTATCATATCTATGCGTCCATACTCTTATTGGCCAGTAGAAAATGCATGGTGGTACAGTAGGACCACAAGTACGAGAATGTGACGATCAAATATTCCTTTCTGCAGAACCAATAGAAGATCAATATGTGGAAGATTTGGACACCATGAGTGCTCGGGTATTCGCCTATAAATACTCATTCATGGATCATCAAAGGGGGGAACAATCTGAGATAAAAACTTCACAAAGTTCTTTGCTCTTATTATCAGCTTAGGCTATAATATATAGACCAGCTTAAGCTGTTTCTCTAGTAGAAACTTGTTGGTTATAATTTGTTATTCTAGTGGGTTGTTTAGACATTGTAGGTTATCTTGTTCTGCAACAACCCTGTAATTCTTTGTATAAATTTATTCTTAATAAATAATTACTTGAAAATTACATCCGGTGTTGAAGTTTTACTTTACCTGCTTTATTTACTTACTTGCTTTAATATTTATTTTTTTAAATCTTGTGTTCATTAATTACTTCTATTCTGTTTACAAGATTTTCAAAACGGATTGAAAAAGAGTACTAAGATTTTGATAAGTTGTATTCACCCCCCTCTACAACATAATTTGGGTGTTCATTATACTTTGGTATATCGAACCTTGGGACCTAACAAATGGTATCAGAGAGATAGTTAAGAATTAACTTGACTTGATCCTAGTTTATCTGTTTGTAAAATAAGTATGTCTTCTAATCTTGATAATGGTTCTTCTACTAGACCACCCCTATTTGACAAAGATGATTTTAGTGGGTGGAAAGGTATAATGTCCGTGTTCCTTGAATCCATAGACCATAATATGCCTGATAGTCAGATCAGGAATGTCTTAAGCTAACTCAGCTCAGACTGACTCAAATCAGATTACAAGAACACAAAAGATTTATTAAGTGTTTCGTATCAAATTGTCATCAACAAATCTATACAATTTAAATGAAAATAAGGATGGAGCAGAAACACATGAAGTAAAGGAAAAATGAGGAAATTGGGAACAACATAAAGAATAGCCCATTATATGGAGGGGGCGGTATGGAAAAAGAAGCTCAGATCGAGAATCCTCAACAAACGGAGTTGGATGAGGAGGTTCAAAAGACAATCGATATTGGTTTGATGTTGGCTATTGATCTTCAGAGTGAAGGAGGCTATTGTTTTGGAAGGTAATTATGATATAGTCCAATGAATATTTTATCCGTAAACATCAGGGGTTTTGGGGGGGGGGGGGAAGGGAAGGAAGGGAAGGCTGGTTGGATTAAGGAAATAAAATTGAAAGAAAGTGTATCGTTTATCGCTTTTCAAGAGTCTCAAAGTGGTGGGATTCCTGATGGGAGGTTTTTTAGCAAATATTAGGGTAATACTAGGATGGAAAAGATGGTAGTTGAACTAATGGGAGATCCGGGAGGGGGGGGGGTAATAAGTATGTGGGATCCAGTAGATTTTTTGAAAGAGGTTAGTATTGTTGATAATAGGATGTGGATATAGGCGGGTGTTCGTGATGAATGTGTATGCACCCCAGAAAGTGAGTGAGAAAAAGGAGTTGTGGAAACTTTTTTTGAATATTAAGCGTAATGATCATGGTGTTTGGATAATTACTGGGGATTTTAATGCGGTTCGATCTCATGAGGAATGAAAAGGGTCAAGGTTCAATGTTTCGTACTCCCTAAATTTTAACTAATTTATTGACTTTTCAAAGCTTAGGGGGAGTAAAGTTTAGCAGGATTGATAGATTCCTGGTGGGAATAGATACAATTGATTTGTGGCCTATGGCTACTTGTTGGGCGCTTCCTAGGCGATTTTCGGATCACTGTCCCATCCTTTTAACAATTAAGGATTGTAACTTTGGCCCGAAACCATTCTGGTTCTTTAGCTCGTGGCTTGACAAACATGACTTTGAGTATCGTGGTTGAAGCTGCAAATTCCTTTATGTTTTTTATGCCTCATGACATTATGTTTATGGAGAATTTGAAGCATCTCAGATTAGCGATTAATGCATGGAGGAATGAGATCAGAAATAGTGAAGGTGAAGAGGCGGTTAAGTGTTTGGATGAGCTCGAAAATTGGATGAAATTTTAGAAGAAAATGACATCTCGAATGAAGAGGAATGGGTTAGACTAGAATGTAAAAGAAGACTTGAGGAAATGAAGGAACAGAAAGCCAAGGACCTTAAACAAAGATCGAGATGCAAATGGGTGATGGATGGAAACGAGAACTCAAAATTTTTTCATGAGCTAACCGAAAGGTTTGTAATGGAATTCAGGGACTCATGGTTGGCGATGAATGGGTTACGTATCCTACAAAAATAAAGAAACAGGTGTTCGATTTCTATATATGCAAGTTCAAAAAAGATTGGAGTTATAGATCCAATTTGGAGTGTCCTATGGGCCCTAAACTTTCGAAAGTTGTGGGCTTAGTGGCTCGCTTCTCAGTGGATGAAATAAAAAAGGAAGTGTTCGAGTGCGGCGATGATTGGGCCCTAGTACCGGATGGCTTCAGTTTTAGGTTCATAAAAAGGTTTTGTAGCTTGTTCGAAAATGATCTTTTCAAACTAATTCAGGCGTTTTATGACCCGGGTTTGATAAATAGAGGATGTAGCTCCTTGTTTATTACCCTCATTCCGAAGGTGAAAGATCCTGTTAATCTTGACAAGTATAGGCCTATCAATTTGGTTGGTATTATCAACCAAGTTATCTCTGAAGTTCTTGCCAATAGGCTCCGTGTGTCATTTGTGTAGTGAAATCAAAATTTAAATTTATATTACAAGGATTATTACTTCTCCACAATAAAACACACTTACGGGCAGTGGACCCGTTCATTTGTAAAATAGTAGATAGGTAAGTCCAGGATCGTTCGCAGGGACGCGCGTAATACTAATAGTAGTTGATGTAGTTTGGGTACGGTTGCGGGTTGTCATGATTTTAATTAAACTAAAACCAGAAAGTTGAAAATATCCTCAACCACTGGTCTGCGAGAGGTTTGGTGGGATCCGGTATTACCGGGGCAATGTTTGTCCGCAGATGGTGGAAAGTCGAAATTAAAGTAGATTTGAAAAACAATAATAAGAAAAACATACTTGTTTGAAATCAGATCACATGCAAACAGTTAATTCGTTATTCATATTAATGGACAGTTGGACGACTTTTTCACGACCAAGATTCTCGCTAGATTCACCCAGTTAAAATGGTTAGGATTCTTGCTAAATTCACCTAACCCGTTAATTAAAATTCTGGCTAGATTCAATTAATCTTTTATTATACTCGGATTCTCGCTAGATTCACTTTGTATTAATTATTCTAGAGTCTGGATTCTATCTCATTTCACCAATGCTACTACAACATTGTTAAACATCATAATCTTTAGATCTAATTATATTAATTCTACACTCGCTCCCAAGAGTAGAGTGATCTTTAATAATTAACCATAGACCAATTAATGATTTCTTATCATTTTTGTTAATCCTAATGACCGACTATAGACACAGAATTAAATCAACAAACAATCAATATAGAATTAAATATAATATGAAGAACTAAATAAGTATGGATCTACGATTAAACATAATAACAGTCCAACATATCACATAGTAGAATAGCACATAAAAGTCTTACATGATCACATCATACAAAAAAGTATTAAGTGACTAGCCAGACATTATTAAAAGAATAACAAAGTCTGTTAAATAGAAAAATATATTGTACCGAAAAGAAAAGTAAAGATAAGTGAAAATCCAACAATCTCTGGTATGAAGATCTGAAGATCAGGAGGTGTTTCCTAGGATGGAATCCTCTTGAAGGCTGCATATTTTCATCCCAGAAGGTTGTGGGGTCGACTTGCTAAGGTTTCTGTGTTATATATGAAGTCTAAGGGCCTTAAAGTGTATTTATAGTGAAACCCTCGGATTTCTGAACCGACATCATGAGCGGCACTCATGGCTGGGTACGAGCAGCGCTCGTGGCTTCTGACCATCGAGGAGCGGCACTCTTTAGTTCCTGTGACCGGCGCTCACATGTGCTGGAGTGTTGTTCTTCGTGTTTTTGCATCCGAGTCTTCGTCTTGTGTCTTGTTTGGTCTTGTGGCTTCATGTTGAGTTACTTTATGGCGTCTACCCTCGCTTACACGTGCTGTGAACCTGTCGAAACATTTCATCTCATTAATTACCAAAAGTTCACTAAATTAACTCTTTTTTCATTTAAAAACGTCCATAAGACGTGTGGGAATTTTTATAAATTTAACGCTCATCATATTCCCTCACACTTAAGTTTTGCTTGTCTTTAAGCAAAGTCCAAGTAAAAGATATAGCAGTTAAGAATATATACTTTTGAGGAACATGAAAATTTTACTTTTAATCATTCAAAGGATAGACATGCATTTTGTTTGAGAAAGCTTAAGACAAAATTAGTAAACCGTGAATAGTGAGGTAAAGATAATTTATATGCCATAACTAGGATCTAATATATATTTGTGTTAAAACCTTTAAAACAGTTCTATCTTTCCAAATATCCTAAGCTTAGTTTTACTAAACATGCAATCAAGTAAAGCACTTTAATTAAGGTTTGTATAGTAACTATTACATTTCAGCTATCGGTAAGGCATTTGGTACAACAACTTTCATACGATCTTTATTATTTGTCGTGCTTGTGTTTCCCGCTATTAGAATTACTTTTGCATTATGGTATGCATTAAATTCAAAATATTTGATCAGTATATGACGATTACAATCAATTTGAAAAACATCTTTAAGAGTTAAGACAGAGGTGAACAGGTCAGCAAATCAATGCAGCAGAAAGACATAACCTAACTCAAGTCAGAGCACATACAATTTTGGTACTAGACTATGTTGGTGTCAAGACAGAGGTTACAGGTCGGTGGTCCCCCACGCGCAGATCTACATAACTTGACATTATTTATAGATATTTATATATTAAGTGCATTAAGAAAGCATAGCTAGAGAACTTTTTCTTTTAAAAGCACGTTATGCTCCTTTAAGACAAATTGATTCAATGCCTTTTGGACATAGTCAGAAAGTCCCAAGATGACTCATATAAAAACCAAGTATGCTAAATAAAATGCAATCAATCTTGCAAAATGTAAGGATAAACCATAAGTCTAATATTGTTTCCCACAAAGAACTTTATTCGTTATGGTATATTTAAAATGATAATTTTCATACTTTGTACCAACCGGTAAACCAAGCAGTAATAATACTAAGCATATTAAGATCGGGTTAAGTGTGCATTTATTTTTCTAACTAGGTTGCATACTGTTCAGCTTAAACTTTTAGAATTTGGAAAAATGAAAAGCCACAAATACTAGAATAAGAAAGCTAATTACAACTAACATCTCATTCTACCAACTATCACAAGTTTGGATATCGTCATCTTTTGTTTTTGATTAAGCTTATTTCTCAAAACTTTTAATTTTGACACAAGATTTTAAAATTTTTATGCATGTATAAAGTCTAGAAAATTCAAAAGTTTTATAAAAATACCGGGTTTTTTCCTATTTGTCTTCCCCACACACTTAAATTGTACAATGTCCTCATTGTACATAAACATGACATAATAGGTGGTTTAAATAGGAAAAAAAAACAAATAAATAAGATAAGGAATTACGAAACTTCCCCGGTTTATATTTATAAAGATGGCAATTGTTGGATTGATTGTGAATGATCATTATTAACGCATGAGTCAAATCAGTTGATGGCGATCCATTGAGCTGCCTCCATCTTCTTCTCTTTTTGGGGTTTTTTGGATTTTGTGTGTTTTTGAGTTCTTCTGATTTTTATTGCATTTTTTTTGGGGGTTTTTCTGATTTTTTTTTTGATTTTTCGCGATTCAGATGTGCTGATCGGGAATATGAGTGGCGCTCAGGATAGTGAGTGAGCAGCGGTCATAGGTAGTCAGAGAGTAGAAGCGGCGCTCAGGAAAGCTGAGGAGCGACGCTCAGATCTCCGAAGTCAGATTCTTCGCTTGCTTTCCACACGGCTAGGTGTCGGCTTCTTCCCAAATGATTTCTTGCAAGTTACATACACTTAGTCGACAAGCTAAGCGTAAGGGGGAATCTGTATCTGTACATATAAATCAAAATATCAAAACGGAAAAAGAAAAGTACAAAAAATGAAAAAAAAAATAAAAAATAAAAAGATACGATTATAATACGTTACTAGTTTGTTCAATTACTCGACTAGTTAAAGACAAGTAACCTTGGGTCGAATATAGACCGATCAGTGTTTTCATAAATCGGATCTGCGAATCTAAAGAATATTTGGCCAACAATATAGCTAATCATGTAATCTAATCTAAAAATGAAAAGAAAAAGTAAAATAAAAAGAACAAGACAATACTTGGGTTGCCTCCCAAGAAACGCTAAATTTAACGAGTCGTCAGCCAGACTCGTAGTGGGTGGTTTTGGGAGCCCACCAGCATTGACTTCCGGTTTAATAAGCCGAATGAATAGTTCATCTTGGCTATCTCAGTATGATTCTATCATACTCTTTCTCATTTGCCACGCAAAACTACTTATTGAACATTTATAACTAGGTAGATTTGACCAACCAATTTTATTTTTATTTATCACAGCTTGATTGACTCCCATTTTAATATAATTTTTTTGGTTTTCAGGTTAATACTAGAACAAGACGTTAACAAAAATTGTTGTCCTCAAATAATGTAATTACTAGTTAGAGGATTTACTCCAGCCATGAAAATTTAGTTGGGATTTCAAGTCCTTGTATACGCACGATTAGATTAGTCAAAAATCCTTTTACCTTAATACTCATCCCATTTAAAAGCCTAATTTCTTTATCTTCCCATTAAATTTTAATATTCCTCTTCTTAAAAAGGGTAGAGTGAAGTCCTACGGGTAAGATATTCGAAGTGGCTCTAAGATCAATGTAAGTCTCATAGTGGTAGATTTCTTTAATATTGCAAGGGACATGAAATATACTAGGGTCACCTCAAGAATCATTCAAATTGAATGGCCTTTTTGCCTTAATTTCCCTAAGTTTAGCACACTACAAATCTACAGCAATTTGGTCCCATTTAAAATTTTCTAATTGCGTCTCAATTTTCTGGACCATTTCTCTTCCTGTATTTACATTCATCTATCAACTCTTTCAATCTTTTTAATTCCTGAAAATCATCGAACTTATAGGTTCCTTTTGATTTTTCACTATTATTCCCTATGTTCTTCAGATAATAGACTAGCTGTTTCATTAGATAGAGAGTTAATATTTTCAACGTTGTCCTCAGTCTTTATGTTTAAACAGCTTTCATTATTGATGTAGTTATTTTTATTAGAGCTTAGAACATGCACATTAATTCTAGTATGACCGTCTGAAAAGGAAATTTCCTTTCTAAAAACATGGACAATAGCGTCCGTAGCATATAAAAATGGTCGGCCCAAAATTAAGGGTGTAACTATATCATCACAATTATCAAGCACAATAAGTTCAACATTTAATTCAAATTCCTTAACAAGGACATTGACATTTCCAACAATCCCCTTGGGACTTTAATCGGCAAGCCGAATGCTCATATCGGTGGGTTTTATTGGACAAAGGGTTAGCTTATCATAAATACAAGTAGGCATGACATTAATGCTAGACCCTAAATCAATTAATGCACATAAATGATAATCGTTAAGAATAGTGCAAGGAATAAGAAAATTATCCTGATCCTCGTGTGTTTGGGGCGAATGCTCTTGCTTGATAGAGGCTTCTTGAACAACCGTCTTCTCCTCAGTCCTCGAGTCAGTCCCAATCTGATTGATTTTGCATTTAAGAGTGAATTGGGCTTCGTCGGCATCAAATGGTTGAGCAACGGATGAATTTTCGCGCGATCTGGAACTGCAGGGGGTATGAGCGGCGCTCGTCTGGAAGCATTTAACAGACAAGTTTAGATATACTTACTAAGCATAATATTCAACTGATTACTATTATTTAAGCTTGTTTTTGAAACACCTACATTTTAGAATCATTTAACAGACAAGTTTTGATATATTTACTAATCAGATGCAAAATGTGTTGCTTAAATAGGTTACTTACGTTCTTGTGAATAGTGATTGTTAACATACCTATTACATAATTACATACTATAGAATATCCTAAGTACAACGATTAGTTCCTAAGTATTCCATTTACAATTTTATTTTTAATGTAATAGATTGTGAAATGGAGGGGTGAATGTGAAAGTTAGATTTGTGTATAAATATCCCCTCCACATTTAACAATGTAACATTTAACCTCATTTTAATCCTAATTTTTCAACTTGTTATCTCAGATTCTCTCTCTCTCTCTCTAACCTCCATACACACACTTACACCTCACACACTTTAGCTTAATTCGCCATTTAGAGCTTATTCCAACGTCATTCAGCCGGACGAGGTGGATGAACCATCTAATCCCTTGTACCGCATTGATACATACACAACCACCCTACAAGGTTTTAATGTACCGAGGTAAACGCACCTGAACGGATAGCACAAAGTGCACATGAACAGATACCACCACATGTTATGTAGTATGATGCATGTGTACATCACATTTCTTAGTTTCTTTTACTGTCCATGCACTTATTGGAGCTTTTAAAATTCCCTAACATATTTGGAGGACACTGAAAGCCTCTCAACATCCTTTATTGTCTTTTCTTGTACTTTTTTTAAGCTTCAATCGTTTTGCATCAATAGGGTTTAAAAATGATTTAACAAATGAAGACCATGGTATATATATCGTGTTTTCTAGTTATATCCGCCTATGTATGTTACATTGTTAACCTCAAACGGCCAATCGGGAGCAGTATCATTAAGGACATCGTTAAACATAGGAGATTGATTTAGAATATTGAGATCATTGTTAACACTTGTAACATAAAAAAAAAAAACATGCCAAATCGAAAGATTGGACAATGCAATGACTTCTAACATTTTTATAGCAGTACTGTGATCACCTCTATGGTATTGACCTTGCCATACAGTGGGAGTCTTTTTCCCCTCCCCAATACTACCGAGCTTTTCAGGAAACCGTGAACTTCTTCAAGAAAATGATAGAAGAGTAATAGAAATTATGTGTTCAATTGGTTAAATGTATTGTATAATTAAAGAAAAAAGTGAGAACAAAAATTAAAACAAAAAAAGCCGTTGAACGTCTATATATTTTTAAAATTATTGTTTGTATTTTAAAAAAAATTTCCGACGGTCCCAAAAAATATATACTTTTTGTTTTGTTTTGTTTTGCTTTTTGATATACTTCTAATGATCCCAAGAAAAAAAGAAAAAGAAGTTGCAATGCCGAACAACGGCAAAGGTATCTCGAACCCCGAACAAAAAAAGGGTGTCGTTAGGGGTGTGGTACGTTGGCGACGCCGACCCTAAACAACCACCATACCCTATGCTCTTAGAGTGTAAGTAACTTTGATGTCCAAAACGCTGTAAAGCGAGTATAGTTAAACCCATGTCCAGACATCATTGTGGCCGGC
Source organism: Solidago caesia (assembly GCA_028566075.1). NCBI lineage: Eukaryota > Viridiplantae > Streptophyta > Magnoliopsida > Asterales > Asteraceae > Solidago > Solidago caesia. Next base: position 13,734,659 of record JAOXNX010000026.1, on the reverse strand, counting down.
CGGTGCATTTTCAATGAAATCACGTTTTTTTATCTTATAACAAACCACTTTTCAGAACACTTCTAATCTAATGTGGGTCTCACTTCTAATTCCAATGGCCGTTAACAAAAGATAGTGAAACTCCTGATAAGGTGAAGGTTAATAACATAATGCCTTAGGAGTTGTCACCATCGTTGTTGGTTGGTCTTGGCACAGACACCTAAGCCTCCTGTGAAGGGAGGGTGCCCTACAAATGCTTCATCCATATCACATTTACTAGCAAGAATTGGGACAAACAGTACCCTTCATAAATTCGCCAACGGATCGCCGGGAACACCACCCCGATGCGGCGATTTGTTATGATTTGTGTTGAGTTTTAAGAACACAATTATCAAATAATTCAAACGAGCACGCAGCGGAAATAACAACTATGCAATTAAATAATTAACCAAAGAAAGAAACGTGTACCTTTTAGCGTAAGCTTCCAATAATATTATTATCAATATAATTATTATTATTAGTTTAGGGTTTAAAGTAAAACCCCTCTACGGATAGTCCACACTACACTTCAACCAACGTCATTCGGATGCTAGTCCTTCAATGTATCAAGCTAGAAGAAAAACCAAAAAAAACCCTTTGGTTTTTCTCCTCTTTGTCGACGGCTTCATAAGTAAAGAAAAGAAACAATTTCTTTTTTCTTTTGTACTTCGACGGCTACTCAATAGTATAAAAGGGATTTTAGTTTTGTTTTGGTTTTTGTTTCACGGCATGTTCAAGTGCTCTCCAAAAACATAAGACTTATTATATATATATATAGTTAATAATTAGGTTAAACCAATATCATTAACTAAATACATAAAAGGCCTTTAAGCCTTAAATCAAATGACTTGGGCTAATTATTTAGTGGACTTAAATAACTTAATTATTTCAAGAGTCCAATAAATATTTATTAAAACAAGACCAATTTAATTTAATTTAAGTCTGACCCCCTTTTTAATTCTTGATACATATATAATATATATACAATATATATATATATATATATATTATAATTAATGACGTCTAGGTGTATACGTGTGTGACCCCATAGGCTCAAATACTTTCCGGACATACGTTTATTTTACGTGATCATATTCCTACAGGTTTCTCTTTAGTTCTCCTTAAATTTGGACTACGTACTACTATTGTTTTTCTCCACCACATTTCTTCTCACATTTTCTTTAGACATTCTTACAAGTTGAAAGAAAAAATAAATAAGTTAGAAATATTGCTTTGTTTTAACTAGTTTGGAATTTGAATATTTATAATGAGAATATGGTGGATGTCAAATTAAGATAGAAAATTAAAGAAGGTTGGTGAAATGCATGGATTTCTTTATGCATCACTAGCACTTAATTTTTCTTAACAAAAATCATCTACTTCATTTGACAATGAAAGTTGAATTTTTTTTAGGTATAGAATACGACAATAATATTTCTCAAGAAGATGTTTGTTTGATGTTAAAATGCATGAAGTTGTTATATGATTTGCATAATATATGTATATAATTGTCAAAAGATGATTAAAATTTAATTTGAAGAAATCTATAGTTATTTGCTGTACTCAAAACACTATTTCCACCAGAAACATGGAAGAGTGGACATAATAGAGTTTTACTATGTTTACTTGAGATGACTGTTACTCTGTTACTAGAGAGCACCAAATGTGTCATAAAAGAGTAATCTCGGGTTTACTTGAAATTTGGCACTGTCAAAATTTTCATTAACTGATAGTAATATAATAACTATACTGTAATGAGGATAGAAGCTTGCAGATTTTACTGAATATATATATTTGCACAATTCAACAACAACAACAACAACGGTACCCAATCCCGCATAAGCGGGGTTTGAGGGAGGTATGATGTAGACAGCCTTACCCCTACCCAAGGTAGAGAGGCTGCTTCCGGAAAGACCTCAACTGAAAGTTGTATATCACATTTATTTCACTAATTAAATTTTTAAAGTATATTTTTTTTTTTCAACTTTGTGAAATAATTATCGATCATTTTCATGGAATTACTATTTTTGGGAGTGAAAACAAACAAACATTATCCATGTTTATAATTCTACTAATCAAAAGTGGTTGCAATGTGTATCTCAAAGAGGTAAAAACTTAAGTCCCACTCCAGGTGTATATTGTAAGTGTTGAAATATACCCATTGCCCAAATAGACAAAGATATGCTATCTGTTGTTGTGCTTCCTGGTCTTTCACTACATGACCATATATATAGTCTTAGAAATAATATCACGAGGCCTTTTTCTCACTGATAAGGCTGTTTTTTATTATATAAGGTAGTGCAGGACGAGTAAGGGACCGATAGATGCCTCTATGACACCTAAAAGCTATCAAGCAATTAAGTGATGTATATATGTAATCTAATTGCATATATTCAGTTCTAAATATCTTAAAATGTTCATTCTATGATCTAATCAAAGTACTTGATAACCATATATCTAGCATTCATACGCTTCTGGCGACGTGACCTCAAAGTTTACGCGGCAATGATGCTAGCTTAATTTCTTTCGTGTGGTAGATCGGTTCAACTTCATTGATCAGTGAAATGTAAGCCGGGAGGCAGTGGTTTACCAATGAATTTAATTAAGATAGTAATCAGGAATATTATCCACAAACGCATACATGAAATGTTAATATTTGATTTGTTTAGCACATCAACCACTCCATAATCCATATTCAGCGACTAATAATATTGATTAGAACCAATTGTGCCGACCATTATCCTTTATCTACTCTCAAGTCTCAACAACCTCCTTAATTAATCCGGTTTCATTTCAAACAAATATAATAAAAATTATATAATCAAACTAGCTAACCCAGTCAACCTAATTCTGGCCGGGTTGATAATTCTGAAAACCAACCCATTAGAAGTAGTAGTGCCTAGCTTCACCAAACAATGTAAAATATAGATTGGCCCAGCTTTATTCTTAGCCGGCTATTTGAATCATGCACGGTTTCGTTTTCATTACACAGTTGATGATCTTAGGTTTGGTTTTGTGACGCAGACGGAAATTTGGGATAAATAATCGAACCTGTTGATTCAAAGAATACCTGGAACAATTCTTCAAATTATCGTTGATTCCGATTGAATACCGATAATCTGGGATTCACACACTAAACACACACTGTGAATAGGGGAAAAATGATTTTTTTGTATTTCATCAAACTGATCATTTCCCAGGGTTCTAGTACATATAAATAGATAAGAGAATTTCGAATGGGCCCTAAAACACAAGTGGGCCGAAAGATATAACCAAAACAAAGTCCAAAAAACCCGAAAAAAACATAAAAATGTCCAAAAGTGATGTCAAATGCTAATTTACATTAAATTAGTTGCATCTTGATTTCTCCTTTGACAAGCTAATAACATAAGGTATATCCAAAACTAATATCGTAACATCACCATGATCAAAACAAAAGTTTTGAGTAGATGGAGAAGGCGCGTCATTCACAGAAGTCACAAAATCATTACAAAAAAAACATGAAATGTAAAATTCCATCATGAATTCGCAACAAACTAGAAGATAATTTCTGCCATTGGGGAGGCTCGCTGAAGCTTCAACAACTTGCTAGCAAGATTATACTTCTCATTGCCATCATTGCTCTCTAGGGATGAGCAGATATCAAGCCTCTTTAGCATGGGGGAACAAGCCAGCATACACTTGATGAAACATACTTCATTTTCCAAACCTTTTATGGATGCTATATTCACATTCCGAAGCTGCAGCTGCCCCATTGTGCTGCAGTCTACCTCTGGAGAAAATATGGCAGGTAGTGGGACATCATTCTTGTATATAGCCTACATGATAGAATAGTATTCATGCAAACATGTATGAGATTTTTAAGAGGAGCAGTACCATAAATACGTATTCGGCTATTCACTTACTGTGATATGAAGGGTCTGCAAATTTACACAGCCAAAAAGCATCCCAAAAGCACATGATAACATGGAATCACTACTAAAATCCATTTCCCATAATATAAGAGTCTTGAGGAAAGGAAAGGTGATGGAGAACGGATTTGGAGCAATATCTTCTTGTGAGAACTACAAAAGGTGCAAACTTAGCCAGTGAAAGTAGTCAGTAATCCTAGTTGAAACATTGTGTAAACTTAGCCTTACCTTGCAATTTTCAAAATATAAGTGAAGCTCTTGAAGTTTTGGAAGAAGAGAGAGATGCTGGAAGACAGTGGAAAGTCTGACCATGTTGATATCGTCAAGCAAACACAATGACAAACCTAATATCTTGAGATTTTCGAGTTTTGCAATCTCAACTAGATTCACTTCCCCTCTAAGTTTACAATTAAAAATGACCAGAGTCTCAAGTAAGGGGCATTGAGCGATTAATTCCTCAAATCTATGGTCATGAAATCTTACATCGCGCATATCTAATCTCAATAGCTTCGGAAAACCACGAAAATAAGGCAAAGGAGACAAAACACAGTTAAAAAGGATCAAATGTTCCAAGTCTAGACAAGAGAAAAGATGCGTAGGCAACTTAACCGGTGTTAGATGCCAATTTAGTAAAAAGAGTTCCTTAAATCCTCGTAATCTAGATAAGAACATAATCCAATGATGAATATCCTCATCATCTATATTCATGACACAGGATATATCGAGGACAAACTTTGTAATTCCACCTCCAAGATAAAAGAGAAGTCTACTTATATTAGTTTTATCAAACTTCATAAAGTGTAAATCAAAGATGAGTTGGGTGAGAAGAGTCCACTTAAATCTCCAACTTGTTGACAAAATACTGGTCCGCACCGCGTCTCTTAACGGCAAACGATTCATAATATTAGTGAACACATCCTCTGGCATGCTGCTAAGAATATCTTCTCCTTCAACTTGTGGTGAAACTTCGGATGGTGTCTGATTCTGATGATGAACCACTTCCATTATGTAGTACTAGTAAAACAAGACATGTATTTGCTAATTTCAGTTTGGATCAAAATCCCCCAAATTTCTCACATTAAACCCTAAATCAATCAAAAACAAAATACATATAAAATAAATAAATAAACAAATTAGGAGGAGTTTTAAGTTTATACCTGAATGTATAGTTCGAGTAATTAGTTAGTTATCAACAATAATCAACTTATTTTTATTAAGCTTCAATTTCTTCTTTCAGCCTTCGTTAACTTCTCTTTCTTTCCCTCTCTGTACGTGTTCTTGCGCTTTTTTGATATAACAGTGTATAATTCTTAATTCTTATATAAATAAATACAAATCAGTATAATTGATTAATTGTATATAAACTCTCCTTAAATTTCCCAAAAGTTTACATACGGTCCTTCCATAATATTTCCATGTCTTTTGACTGAACTCAGGGCCGGCCCTATATACTAAAAAATTAAGCATCCGCTTTGGATCTCCAAAAATTTAGGGCCCCCATATTTTACATAATGCACTTAATGTTTTGTATATTTGGGTTTAATATTTTGTAAATTTTACCAAATAAAAGTTTCAGTCTTCCTTTAATAAACTAGGCCCCCAAAATTGATCTCGTTTAGAGCCACCAAAAAGCTTGGGCCGACACTGCCTGAACCAGGGGCGAAGCATTTAAGGGGCCGGGGGGGGCGCCCGACCCCCCGAATTTTTTTTTGCTATGTAGGGGTATAT
>JAOXNX010000026.1:13660338-13681482 GCA_028566075.1 Solidago caesia | reverse complement strand
TATCGTCGATATCCGCCTCCGTGTACTCATTGCTATCACCACCAATCTAGTCAAAATAAAACAACATTTTAGAAACAGTTAATTACTACTTAAATTCAATCCAATTCCATTTCATATAAACTCTAAAATATATATCACCATAACAAGAATAACAAAATGCTAAAACATAAGAAGTAAAGTCATGTCAAATCTCCGTGAATTTTAATGGCCTCGATATGAAATAACTTCGACCAAAAAAGCAAAGTTTTGACGTTTCATCCTTCAATTCAACGCATGGCATAAGAACCTTATAAGCTTTCACAGAGATATGTAAACATCAAGAACCTTTAATGTAATCCAATTGTCAATGTTTATTACAATGAAGTGTGACATTGTGCTTAGTTATAACCTAAATGGCTAAATATGTAAATCGTATCAATAATCTAAACTCTATATTAACATCAGAAGCTATCGATTCTCCAACTTCTAGGTTATAACTAAGCATTCCAGCATATACCTAAATGGCTAATCATTATAGGTACTTGCAGCCTTAGATATGTCTTTTCCATCAATTTAGTACCAGAACCATACCAATCTCATGCCTAATTCCATCAAGCCTTTTGACAGGTCAAACATTATAGGTACTTGCAGCCTTAGATATGTCTTTTCATTTACTAAAATGCACAAAAATATTTTTTATGTATTATTACCTTTACCAAAGAAGGGCGTATGGAAGATGAGCAAAGACTGGCCTCGCTTTGAAACCTATCTTCGAAACCTGCAGCGCAACAATACGATACGTGTTAGCTACTAAACGCGTACATTCTTTCATTTATAACAATGCATGCTACTGACATAAAAACCTTGAATGGTAAATCATTTTTTCATTTACCTGCCATCAATGGATTATCTGCTTTATCAATGGATTGGACTTTGCAAGCTCTTGTGCAAACAGCTTCGTCAAATCAGCACCTCCAATTTCTATTCTTCTCGATGCTACATGCTGAACCGCACCTTCAATTACTGGAGCAATATCTGAAAATGATAAACCAAAAAGATCGATTAAGCACTTTCTGGGGTTCCTGTATTCAATAAATACTCTGTTAAATACCTATTTTCCCATGACCGATATCAACTGTGCACCCCGAAATGCGACCTATAGCATAGAGTGATAACACTGCTTGCTCTGAAGCATAGAAGCCTGATATATTAAACGTTTCAAACATCAACTGTACCAACTGCTCTCTCAAAGCCTGTAAGAGAAACAAAACTTGACATAACTTAAAAAGGAAAAGAAACGAATTATCATGAGCAAAGCTCATCTTAAACAGCTATTTTATTTAGAAAAAGCCTCAAAGCATCCTGAAACTAAGTAAAAAAAAAAGGCTACATACATATAGGATATCAAAGCATTAAAGATGTATATAGTGCATAAGGGCACACCGATGGCTAACCTTGGGGGTTAAAAGAGGATCCGCAAATAAAATTCAATAAGTTTATATACACACAGTTATATATATATATGTGTGTGTGTGTGTGTGTGTGCAAATTCAATAAGTTTATATATACTATATATATATTCAAATTCAGTAAGTGAAAAAAAGAAAAGCCAAGGACCTTCAATGAAGCAGCATTCCCTTGGTCTTTTTGAGCACTAGGCAGCACGACTTTCACTTTCTATTTAATAGTAAATATATATAACATGAGAAGATCATACTTACAAACTTAGACGGACACACTCAATACAAATAAAAGAAAAACGTATGCATGTTATTCATTTTGACAAGTAGAAAAGGAAAAAGAAACGGACCCTAACACTGCGTCGGAAAAAAGTCTTGAAAGGGCTGTTCGTCTTACAAGCAACTTCGGCCTTTGATATTCCCTGTTGGTAAGCATATATAAAAGAATATGAACACAAATGATTCACTAAATAAACTGCATTCGCATACATATACTTATATATGTAAAACAAGTCAAGAAAAGGACCACTGAATCCAAATTAGCAGGCATCTTAAGCTGACTTTCGGTGCTCACTTTTTCCTAGTAAACATGTATAAAAGCATAAGTACAGGAAGTCATACAAAGTGACAAAACAATTCATAACAAACCAAACAAGGACAGTAATATACATACCGAATCGCAATCAGCTTCAAAGTCGACAAGATTCTTCCCTTTCGTATTTGGTTTTGAAGCTGAGTCGACAAGACTTTCGGTGCTCAATGTTTCCTAATAAACAAGTATAAAATAATATGAACAGGAAATCATACAAACTGACAAAAACATTTATAAGAAACCTAACAAGCAGAGTCATATGAACTACCTTTCTCTTAGGCTGCAAATCAAAATCCATATCAAGAGGAATCCGCTTAACACTTTCATTGTTCAATTCTACTGTTGAAATAGTCACATTGCTACCAGAATCAGCTTTTGAACCAACAACATCCGTCTTACTCTTGTTTGATTTTGAAACTGATGTCTTAGTTTTTCCGGCCTGTGTTCGGCTTCTCGTTTGGCGAGGACTGATTTTGGAAAATAACTTTCTCTGAGAGTGCAAATCAACACTGAAATGAATAGGATTCGTCTGGATGTTCTCCTTATCGCTAGCATTGCTTCCAGAATAAGCATTTGGGTCAACAGCTTTTGAGTCAAATATGTTAGTAGGTTTTCCAACCTTGGTCACCTTCCCCTCAGAATGCAAATCAACAACTGAATTACTAGTACTATCATTGAACAACTCTAGATTGGCAGCATTGGTGCAAGACTCAAGAACATTCTCCTTCATAATATAAGCCTCACTTTTCATATTTAACTCACCAAGCAAATCACCCTTATTGTAGTAAACAACTTTTGTCCTCTTCTTCTTTGGTATAGAATCAGATGTCTTAGGTTTCTCAGCCTTTGTTTGGCTTCGGGTAAGGTGATGGTTGGTTGGAATGACCTTTGGAATACTCAAAATACTAGCCTTAGTAGCATTGGTGCATGACTCAACAACATTAGATTTCTCAGAATCCATATTCAACTTAACAACATTGTTCATCCTAGAACTAGAACTAGAACTAACGGCATTCCTAACATTCAAAGGAGCAATCCTATCATCAAGCTCAGGTAGCAGGTCAGCTAAAAACATTTTTGATTCATAATCCCATATCTTAATTGAACTTTCAGTAGCTATGCACAACATTTTTCTATCTATATGTGGAGAAAAGCACATTGAATATATCATACTATTAACTTCAAAATCATAAACCTTTTTTTGTACCTCACTCAAATCCCAGAGAAAAACGGAGCCATCCACTCCACCGGTCGCACACAAGGGACTAGTTACGCTAAGCGCAACCGTTTTGACATCCCCGATATGGCCCGCCAAAGTGGACTTTAGCTTGCGACTGGCCAGATTCCATACTTTAACAAAACTATCTTTGGAAGTAGATACAAACATCGGTTGCGGAGAAAACAGTAAGAACTTCACGGAATTGACGCAACCACTATGTCCACCAACGCCTTCGATTGTATGCTTACATTCTCCGTTAACATTCCATATCTTGATGGAGATGCGGAAGCGATAAACCGTCGGTCCGCAAATGAAACAGAAAGGACGTGGTCGGAGTGGCCAACAAACCTTCGAATGCAGGTTCCTTGATTGATATCCCACATACGAAGCTCGCGGTCCCGTGAGCCCGATAGAGCGACCTCTGCATCATAAGATAACACGACGTCTTCGACGTGATCGGTGTGGTCGGCTAGACAATGTTTTACTTTGCCCTCTATTTTCCCTTCTTTCTTTTCCAAAATATTCCAAACAATGATAGTGTTATCACGAGACGATGTGACAATCAAATTGGATTTTATAATCGGGAAGGCTATTGCGGTGACATCGCCGGTGTGGCCGGTTAATGTACCGCGTAAGACTAGGGTTTCACACATTTTCGATTAGAGAGAAGACGAGCGTTGGAAGGGTGATGAGTGATAACCCTAATTTCTAAGGATTTCGGGCCTAATTGGGTCAATTGGACTGTTCAGGAGTATTTTCTTTACTTATATAGATAGATGGTTATGGTATAGATTGAAATTAAAATAATTTTGTAATAATATATAAGAAAACTTTTTGTTGTCGATCAAAAAAGAAAATAATCTTTAACTTTTATTTTTATGTTAGCTTTGAACTAATAAATACGTTTAGGATGATATAAAACAACAAGTTGTTGTTTATAAGTCGGCAAAATAGAAGTTAATATATTTTATTTTTTTTAAAAAAAATGTAACTAGCCCCGATGGAGATAATACATCAAAGTTATGGTATATGTTTGTTAAAATATGATAATCCAAGTGTATAATATAATACTTATAATGTTTTAAAGCTAATTAAATTGTATTTTAGTATCCTTAATTAAATTGGTTGAGTAGGTGCTACACTACCTAAATTATAAAAAGATGCATTTTGTTGCACACATAAGGTCTAACTATGAATTTACCGCCAAAAAAAATAAAAAGTACTAATATATTTCTTTTTAAGGTGCGGATCAAATATCACAACGGATGGTTTGGACTATGTTGTCTTTAACTGGTTCACGTTAAAGAGCCTCATCACCCAATATCTAGTAGGAGGAAAAATCATCTAATAGTACGCCTAAATGTACGACAACATATTAGGGAAAACCTTGTCCCCTTAGACTTAAACATGAGTCCTCCTTAATTCAAGTCCTCATAAAAAAACTTCTTTAACAATGAACTATTAACCCATTGATAAGTCACTTTTCGAAAAACAACCACACTTAACTTAAACCTTTTCAACCTATTTAAGTCTATGTATGTTATTTTTGATAATCTGGTTCTTACATGTCTAGCCGCATTCAACAAAAGCATATTTTTGGCCATTTTCTGCATTAATATTATGGTTTGCTTATTCACATCCTGGAATCCATTTGGGTGGCACTCAACATAGTCCAACAGCTTTGCTTATTCACATCCAAACGTCTACATAAGTACCAAAATTCATGTTTAATACTCACTCGAGGGATCAATGCATGTGATTACAGGTAAAAAGAGATCAAAATAATAATTAAAAAAGAGCTCAATTTGACGTTTTAGTATACATGGCAAGCTCTTCAAGTAAAGAAGTCATGATTCTTAGTTAGTTTGATGGAAGTCCAGCATCCACATGTAGTGAGCTAACTCGCATGCCGGACAGAATGCGGTGACTGAAATTTAATAAATGTTAGGTCATCGAAATAATAATCTCAACTGGATTTGGATCTGTGCAAGCTTACCTGTTCCTGTCTACTTAGGAATGTTGACAACATTCACATATAGGATCATTTATCCTACAGTTGAATATTTCAATTTTCAACTAATGCAATAAGATTAGGCACGTGAATGACCAGGTATTAATTTTGAATGATGTCATAAACGGGTCATACATTTCCAATCCATAAAGTTTGATGTTGAAAGACACGTGAAGATAGCGATAGTACTTGCTACGGAAGCAAAGTGATAAAATAGAAAGGATCGTATATAAGAGAACAAATTAAGAAAATAGATGTTCCATAGGCCCATGAATAGAATATCTGTTTCTGTTCTAAACATTGTGAACACCAGAAAGCTCCATACATTTTAGTTCCAAGGGAACGCAAGTGGGCTGCACGTTCAAGAGCTAAACAACTCGATGGTGACTTGATCTCGGTTGGAGTGTATGGCATGCAATTCTCTCCAAAGCTGCAAGCAAAAAGGTGAAAGAAGAGATGAAGAGTCCTGATACATAACTATATGGAAATGGAACAAAGTACAGTAAATGTAATATCAACACACGGAAATATCACCAGACCATAGAAAATTAAAAAAAAAAATGAAATACATAGGGATATAGTTATTTATTAACGGTGAAGTTACCGTTCAGGGGGAGCCGGGAAGGATATCCTTGTTTATTTTTCAAGCTTATCATTGGTCAAATTACTCACGTGAGAAAACACCGTAGTCTTGGGCACATTATATTAGTTTCGAACTGGCTTGACGAATATTTATCTACTGATTGAATAGCATACATGTAGTCCCAATTCTACGTAAGTGATTTTGTAAATGTGTTAGGGGTGGAAGGTTTGCCAAGATGATAACTTTTGGATAAAATAAACACTTTTGAACATGTGTACTCACATATATGCATATATTACATTACGAAGGTCTGCCATTATCAAGTTCTTGATGAATGAACTCTATAATTAATTAAGGTAATATAAATCATTATGAAGACCATTTGATCAAACCGTGGATGGCTTCTTAAGCTGTGCGATTAACATGTTATAATCACAATAATACATATAGTCAGATGTATTGTTTAGGGGTCTTTAGGTGTACGTTTAGAAAGAGATCAAGTAATATCGAATCACCGGTATGCTATATAAAACCATACGTAGGAAATAGTGTTTGGATATGCTTTCACCATTCGAAGTTGCAACAATCAGAGTGTCAGCAAACTTTAACTGATATAAAAACTTAGTAGAGATGGTTTGCGAGAAGGAATGAATGCAATTCAGATTAAATTAATATAAGGGTTAAATAACTAATTTTATGTTTACCTAAGATAACCGGTTTATGTTTACCTAAGACTCTAAAATGAATTATTTGTCCCCTTTAAAATAAAATAATCAGAAGCAAAAAAAATTTATTCAAATATAAAAAACAGATTATCATGACCGGATAATCAATGGCACAGCACAAATCTAAACACCCCCCATCATGAAGCAATGAAATTCTATGACTGAAAACAATGCGGATTACCTTTGCCATAACTCTCCAGAATACCATGTCTCGATGAATAAATCTAGGCCATAGGATAATAGTGAGCTTGCCAAAAAATTATCTTTAACACTCCGAACATTTCTCCGCACGTCATCGTCTATTCCAGGGCTTCCAGATATTATGACTAATCCTTTGACCTTAAAGAAAATTTTACAGCAATTAACCAAAACCCTTTTATGAAATGTAATAGGAAATACAGATGTATCAATTTATGTACCATATTGCTGCATCTCAAAGCCATATATAAAGTGATTCTTGCTCCCATGGAGTATCCGACAACTGTGACTTTTCTAGTGGTTAGAAGAAGAAACAGCTTGCCTAGCATGTCTGCAACTACATTAACTGACAAATCAACTCCCTGAGCCACGTGATCATCGGCATGAGACGTTGAACCCCATGACCAGGAAGGTCAAATGCAATGCATCTTGATAATGCTGACATGGACTTCATTATGGGAATCCAATCTTCGTTAGTCCCAAGGAAGCCATGAAGAAATACGACAACGTTATTCTGCAAGAACAAAACATATATTTTACTGCCTTTGTCCCAAGATAACAGATTTACATAATTAAAACTTGTTAACGATACATATCACTACATTAGTAAAATTGGGAATTTCCAATTCTATTGATATCTACTAAAAAATATTCTTAATGTACTGACTACTGAACAGTAAAGTGGAAAATGTGCTGGTCAGATAGGTTATATATGGTATATGTCATAATGTGTTGGATCGACCTGAAACACTTTCATCCAGAATATTTTAACTTCTTATAATTTTTAACTTCAGAAAATTTCACATATACTGCAGAAAACTTTCAACCTGTTTGACCTATTTCCTATTTACTGTAACTAAATTCTTTAATTTTTACCAGTTTGACCTGTTACAGATAAAACATAGCTCAAAACCAACCTATTCAGAAGTGAGTCGCATTACCACCTCTAATAGAGATTATAAGCTCGAGAATAGCAGAATCTTTCTTACATTTGTTTTGACTTTTGTCTCCAAGTTCTTGCACATTTATGGAAAAGGTTATACCCTCTACATCCACGTTTAATTTGTAATTCCATACTTCCTCGGCTTTAAAGCATCGGATTACTGAATTCTGATTGATTTTAAACTCGCACAATTTCTGACCAGCATCAAAAACAGATGTTTTACCCAGTCTAATACACAATGACTCCGTGATTATGTCTTCTTTGAGCCATCTGTATGTTCCAAGACCATGGGCCACCGATGATGCTGGTTCGATATTCATGATTCTGCGTATATCTGCATTCTGCATTTCAACAAAACAAGAAGATTGAACATATGCTGATAAAGCTAATCCACTTTCAAACGCAGCACTGATGACAGCTATTTTCCCCTGTTGCTGAGCCCATCTTGCAATGAATGCGGCCTTTTTAGTAACCTGGAAACAAGAGTTTATCCAAGTTAAACTCATATAGCATAATGAAATTCTTTTTTCTAAAGAAGGTATGTTAACTAGAGATAGCGAATGCTGTGAAATGAGTAAGTTGGGTACTGGTCAAATGGTTGATTTATATGCTGGTTGGCAAGTTTCACATATAACACTTTTGTCTAAAACTTTTAAACTCTTCATAAATAATCAGCATGCAAATGCAACTACATAAAATAACTTATTTAACAATCCATATAAATTTTGGAATAAGTTGATTTTAGGACCTTCTTACGCATATGGGAGAGTTGATATGTCCTTGTATTAACTATATAATATCATATAAAGGAAAACGAGTATTCTCTATTGAAAATGTGTGTGTGTGTGTGGGGGGGGTTCCTAAAATTTTTATTTATACTTAGAAAGCATAAAATAAATTAATTTTTTATTTAGATAATTATGATTTTTTAAATATAATACTGTGAAATATTGTAAAAATACATATGAACATATCCCAAACATGAGATAATTTCATTTGCGCCCTGTTTCCCATTCCACGGTTTTATAAAATAAATAGATATGTTAGCTGATTGACCCGTCAAAGACTAAACATAACTTGAATCAAGCCATTCATCAGTAGAAAGGTTGAAATCGACACCTCTAATGTAAAACAACATGTAACAAAAGTTTAAAGAGGATTTCCTTGAAGGTTGCCATTACTTACCACAGCAACAATTCTGTGGTGCGAGAATCTAGCAAGAATTTGAAGAGGATTTTCCTGAAGAGTGTCGACCCTCTCATCCAGGGCTACAGGTAAGCCACTTTCTTCACAAAATTTAATTATATCATCTTCATCATTTACAGGTTCCTGAAATTTGGCATGTCGGTAAACTGAGCAAGTTGGTCACTATAATAACCACATGGCATCAGTCAAATATCTTTTAAAAAGCCATAGTTAAACCACAAATTTGAAAAGAATAGCTAGAAATGAATCATTAGATACTTGTATAACGCATAGTGATACTTGTTGTCACCCCTCGTCATTAAACTTGTAAAATGTGTTCCGCTATAGTAATCTCAAAAAATGATGGTACACTTATATCATTAAAGTTGATATGATTTTAACATTAGAACACATTTATACATTAGCTATTGTTAAATAAACAAATATACACATGTAGAAAATACACATAATAGATTAAGCTGTTAAAAAGAAATGAAGAAACGTAATCTTTAACAAATAAAAATTGAGGCAAGCTAAGAAAACTTTTGCCCACTTTACAGTTGCTGTAGAGTAGAAGTGGAAACTTCAATCCATTTACTTATGAATGGGCCCATTTGGTATATGTTTATTTCTTACAGGTAAAGATAATGGGTCAAAACTCAAAAGTCACGCAAAGTGTACTTTTAATGCATAAAAGCCCTAAATTATTTTAGTAAAAAGAACAAATTACTATTAACCAATGTCCCAACTAGTCTGGCCCACCCACGTTGCCACCTCTTTATACAGGATACCTCAATATACTGCAGTGCGGAGTCTTTCACATTACGGCCAAACTGAAGAGCTTCATCAAAGGACAATTTTCTGTTCGCATCAGCACGAAGTTGAATATGGAAACCAACCTTCTTCCTTTTTTCTTGAATAACTAAGGCATCTTCAATGGGATTGGCTCTACAAGCCACCTGCGAGGAGAGTTATCATGAGAATTACTTGATAATATATAGGTTCACAATTGCTTCCAAATAAGTAATATTGACTCATAAAAGCATTACAAAAAGCAGAATTAAAAACAGCAATTTTCTTACTTTTGGTTTAATCGCGGTAAACCCCTCTTCGATGAGTGCAGCTGCAAGACAAGCTACTTCCAAAGGAGTTCCATCAGAGTCAATAATTGCACATATCTTAACATCGAATGACTTTCCAGCCCGTTCTTCTTTAGAGGCCAATGGATGGAGTATATTTAACATACTGGAACCTTCTGATGCAGCTATAGCATTGAGAATGGCCATCTCCAGACCACATCTAACACTAGGAAGAAGTGAACCTGGCTAAATAACATGCAAAGAGAACAATTCAAGGTTTTGAAATGATTCCAACAAACAATATCCCTGGATCTTTGACTCTTTGTTCTTGTTAATCCTTTTTTGGATGTTAATGAACAGAACAAATATATACTTCAATAAGCTAAGATGTAGATATCCAAATGATTTAATATAAAACTTTCTAGATCTTTATACACGTTAGTGCTCTTTAGGTTTTATCAATACCATAATACACCATATATGGCAGTTGGGACCCATTTACTCGGAATATGCTACATCTCTAAACGATCAAACGGGTAAAATAAGATAAAGATTCGATATAGAGAAAAAGTCAGAAAACATATCTACTGATTGAAGGTCTCCCAAAGCATATTTTCTGTGCATTAATCTTTTCATTTGAAATCAGATGATCATGACTTGTAAAAACAGTATAAAGTCTGTAACAAGAATTTAGGGTGTGTTTGGTTGGAGGTCTTAGATTGAAGGAATGAGCTTGAAAGAGATTCAAGTTGTTTATTTCAACTCAACAAGATTGGCAAAATGTAGAAAGTGTGAGTTTCAGAAATCCCATCTTATATGGTGCCATGGTGGGTTTCCTATCTCACAGACACTTATTCTCCCCTTTCTGATACACACACAATCCTCTCTCTTGATCTGTCTCTCTGCTTTATTAATCTCTATTTTATTACCTCCCCTTCTCTTTCAAACCTATACAATTTATAAATCCACTCTTAGAGTGAACACACCCTTAATATTTGGAAAACAAGTGCTCCAAAATCCGGAGCAACGCAACCGATGCATTATAACCCCGAATTACATCAAACCACCTCCAGAATCCGTTATGATCCGTTATCCAAACTGCCCAAACCCTAATTGTTGCCACCTCTACCATAAATAAATGATAAAAATGGATGTACATACTGGGATTCCTAATGCAGTCCACATGCAAGAAGAAAATGATCCCTTTAAAAGAGGAAGGAAGATGTGAGTGCAACGGCAGCAGTGACAGCAGTGCTGGGAGAATAAACAATTGGTGATCCATATGTATCTGCAAGGAAAAATGGAACTAAATTTATGTTACTATACATATATCCAGCTGTAGATGATAAAAGTATTTACAGATGAATTATATATATATGCAAAGGTGTAAGCTGGGACATGTAACCTAAATTATCGTCCATTAGATTATATTATAGTGTTGACTGGGTAATGAGAATGATTTAGCATATCCTATTTGCCACTGTCAGAAAAATGCACAAATGTGGATGGATACTGCAATTCATGATTGTCGACAAAGGAGCTAATTAATATCTTACCATTTTAATCTCTTATATTAAGAAGCTATTCCATTAAGCCTAAATAAAAGCATAACTTTACAAATGATGCTCAGCAATGGGTAAAAATTAACAAACCTGTTGTTGCCATCTTTTCTTCCACAATAAACTTGTATCTTTCTGAAATCATCTTGATTTTAATTACCGGCGGCATTTAATGTACGTGCTTTTTTGGTCATATCTTGTGGCCTATGTACACTCGATTTCTTAGATTAATAAACAATCATATGGATATGAATTATTGAATTATAGATATAGATTTCTTAAAATTGATGAAGTTGGATAGACAGAGACTGAGAGAGAGAGAAAGGGGTGATGGATGATGCTGTGATGGACGTTCGTGGTGGCTGGAGATGATAATTCCGGTATACAGGACGGCGGCAAGAAAGAGAAGGGGAGAGATTCCTCTGTGTTTTTTTTTTTTTTTTTCCGTTAGGTAAGGAACAAACAATTATCATAAGGGCATATTTGGTAGTTTACTATTTTGTTGTAAAGGGAGTATAATTATAGTAGGGTATATTAGATTAACCCGCACGTTACAGCGGTGAGATGGTGGGATGATAGGTCATAGAGTGTGATAGGTCATAGGAGGTCATACAGTGTGATAGCCAAATTCCTTAGCCGTACGGGCTCTGCCCTCGGATTTAAGAATTCGTCGAAAGTATATCGAATGACATCTCTAATGAAAGAGCATGGAATTTTAAGAACACCCATATAATTTTTATAATTTATCTATGTACGGTTTTTGAGATAAAAGACTTTGAACGAATTAGAGGAATAAAATGATTTATGGGGGAGAGAAAAATGAGTGGTTGAGATTTGAGGAGAGAGAGAAAAATGAGTGGTTAAGATTTCTTCTAATGGTAATATGAATAAGTGACAGAGGTATTTTGGGGTTTTCAATTACTTAAAAAAATGGAGGGAAACAAATGCTTTATAATGTATTAGAGATTAGGTACATGTTTTACGAGGGGTACGAGTACAGTGCCAATGTTTGGCATTTTGACCAGAAAACCCAAAAAGGGCTCGCCGGAAAACCGAAGCAACTAACGAGAAATCCCATAAAATGGTCACCGGAAAACCAAAGCAATAGTAACCAGAAACCCCAAAAAGGGGTCGCCGGAAAACCGAAGCAACTGTAAAGAAAACCCCAAAAAGGAGTCGCCATAAAACATGCAGCAATACCAACCAGAAACCCAAAAAAAAAAAGGTCACCGGAAAAGCAGCAGCAAGAATAAATAGAAACCCCGAAAAGGGGTCGCCGTGAAAGTGAACAACCATGGCCGGCGATGAAAAGAAACCCCAAAAAGGGGTTCCAGATCTCGCCGGAATAAGGGTGTGGTACGTTAGAAGCATCGGCAAGTCGTTTCCGACATCAATTCCGGCAATACAAGCCAAGAAAACTATAATATTAGCCTCAAAATTGAAAACCCCCAAATTAAAAATTAGGTTTTCGGTGAATGACAAAATTGGCACTAAAACAAAATAAAATAGTCACACTACATGCTCCCAACGTTCACAAGGATCGGCCAAATATAGCCGATATATAGCCGATGCAAGTTGTCGATACTTGTCGATGGATAGGGTACAATGGAGCTAAGGATCCGATGCAAAGTGTCGACTGCACTCTTGCCCTTAAAGGGTAATAAATTGATAATAAATTAGTTGATGTAACGGCGACAGCGGTTTAGTGGTGTTGGTGACGGGTGGTGATGAAATCGACAATTGGTATCGAGTGGTGTAGGTTGATGTAAAGATAATAGTATAAGATAAGGACTTAGAATGTAAATTAGCAAGATAAGGGTTTAAAATGTAAATTAATTTATTAAGGGCAAATTTGGTAATCTCTAATAACTCTTTCCATAGGGGTGCTTATTAAGGGCAATTTCGTACTTTTGTATGTAACTATTGTGTAACACTTTCTATTTTTAGAGGGGTGGATAATCTTTATAAAGGAGTATAGATAATGGGGTGGATAGTGTCAAATCCAAACCGAACCCGATATGGAATATGCTACCCAAACCTGACCTGATCGGGTACATTGTGAGGGATAAAGTTATGCCCGATACAAGAAACCCGACCCGATAAAGATAGTTATTTTTCAAGAATATCGTTAATCTTTCTCCTTTTTTTTTTAATCTTTTTTGTTTTTACTTGTTCTTAAACTTTTGTTTACTTTATCGAATCCAGTAGATTCACCGCCGCCATCATTAACCACTGTATGCGAATTTGGGCACCAACATGAGTATCTTCTTTTTGTTTCTCCGATTGATATAACTTTTTTTATTATGGGAAACTCTTTTAGTTGATCTTCTTTCTCTTAATTGGTTTATGCGGATAAATATCAAAAAAATAATAATTTTGAAACGCTCATGCGGATGAATATGTCACCTGGTGTATTTTATTTTTATTTTGTTTAAATTGTTGGAGAAGTCGTTATTGGATCCTCATTCAGATCTTAGTGGATACCTTGCGATTTTGAATAATTTGCAGAAAGCGTTGAGGTTTCTTTCGGATTCAGATCTAGTTATATCATCACACACACTCTCACAACGAATCTAATCCCCCAAGCCGTCGTCACCACGGCATCATCGACCATCAAGCCCCCTGCTGCCGCCACCACTCCACCATCGGTGTTTAGATCGGTGTTTATGTTAGGTGTTTATTTTTAATATGACTTCTATTATTGTTGGTTTTTTGTTATATTTAGATTAATTTTCTATTTTATACTTTATTGGGATTAGTATTTCAAAACGTAAACAACTTTACACGAATTGTCATAGCGTGTATCAAACTTGAATCTTGTGCATTGTATGTAATGAACTTTCAAATCATGTGCATTGTACGTATCCGTGTATATGTGACAACCATATAAGTTGTCACTTGTAAGTTTTTGATTGGTCGGATACATACAATGCACATGATTTGAAAGTTCATTACATACAATGCACATGAATGAAGTTTCATACACACTATGACAATTCATGTAAAGTTATTTACATTCTAAAATACTAATCCCTACTTTATATGGATATAACTTTATTGGGATTAGTACCTCAGAATGTAAACAATTTTATACAAATTGTCATAGTGTGTATCGAACTTCAATCTTGTGCATTTGTATGTAATGAACTTTCAAATCATGTGTATTGTATGTATTCGACTAATCAAAAACTTACAAGTGACAGCTTATATGGTTGTCACATATACTCAGATACATACAATGCACAGAATTTGAAAGTTCATTACATGCCAAACACAAGATTGAAGTTCAATACACACTATGACAATTCATGTAAAGTTACTAGACTTATGCCCGCGCAATGCGACGGCGGTAGGGGTAGTGATGGCGGAGGTGGTGGTGGTGACGGTGGTGGGGGCGGCAGTGGGGACGATGATGGGACGGCGATGGTGGTGAATGTAAAGATAATTGATGTTAAAGGTGGTGTTATAGTTATTTGAAGTGTTGGGGGATCTATACTGTAAATTATTTCACTAAGGGAGGTTTATTAGATGGAGATGTTTAAATTAGTGAATAAAGAAGAATGGTATTTTTGGTTTTTCAAAGGTAGAGAGTTTAAGGGGGAAAAAAGGGTGGTTTGTTTTATTAGATAATATAGATTTACATCCAAAAATACTATATATATGTGTATGTATCACTCCATAATTGAACAAAAAGAATTAAACTCATTAAGTACACTCATAAATTAAGTGCTAAAGAAGCAACTTGATCCAACTTTATATAATATATATATATATATATATATATACTAGCTGAGATATGTTTAGTTATTGTGGAGATATGTTTAATTTTTGTTTACTAAGCAAAAGTGCAAACCATACCATAACTGAGATACTCATGTACAATTTAGCAATTAATTAGTAATTTTTCCCGTGCCTTGCGGTGAAAAATATTCTTACACCAAAACCAACCAGAATAAATTTTCACAAAAATTATTATTGTGCAGATGGAGTTAAGCCTTGGATTATGGAAATACGCAAAATAATCGTTTCGTATATGTCATACAACGTAGTTGCAAGTTCCCGACTTAAAGGAAACTCGTAAAGGGATGAATGAAGTTGCCGCTATATTTGTGGGAGAGTATAACTCAATTTTAAGCAATAATTAGGAACTTAGGATGCCATATGCAACTAATCCATAGAATGACAATTATCAGGTAACCAATATAGCTAATATAGAAACGGTTCATAGTGAGAAACATTCTCAAATAATTAAAAGGTAAACAAACATAGACAATAGTTCTTAGCGAGAAACATACTCAAATACCACATAATCAAATACCACTTGCAAAAATACCAATGCAATATGCTGTTTGACAACGTATATAACAACAAAAATGAAAAGAAAAATGACAGGTTTGTTCATTTGAAACCATATTTCTCTCTCCTTTATTCATTAATTTAGTTCCTATGCGAAATGACCATTCTAGCGTTAATAAATTAATTTAGTGTTAATAAATTTATTAAAGCTTTTGTTGGTGAAGTTCAAAACCACACTAAAAATATGGTTTCAAATGATCAAAAGTATTATGGGTAAATTAATTAATTTATTAACGCTAGAATGGTCATTTCGCATAGGGACAAATTTAGTATGGTTTTGAACTTCACCAACAAAAGCTCTTGCTTCTTCAATGACTTTGTACTTGTTACCATGGTGGTCAGCTAATCTCAATGCAAGCACAATTCGGCTTTGCTCCAACCGAGCAATTGCAGCATCCCTCTCTACTCGTTGCTGTGTTTGCACAGTCTGCATTCAACAAAAGCAAACAAACATATTATGCCACAATTTTTTTTCGTCGCCTGAACTATGTGCAACAGCAAGCACTGTAACCAGAAGAAAAACAAAAACAGAGAGACATGGAAGATCTTTATAACAACTCAATCATATTCATTCATTCATTGTAAAAGAATTACAGGGAATAGTGTACATCCCCATCTTGGACTTAAGAGAATGTTCCAAATCTAGACATTAAAGATCACTAAATAGTGGGTTAACTAATTTACATATAACCCTGTTAGTTGTTACATAGAGTTGAATTAGGATAAAATAGTTATGAGGGAATAAGTATGTTGATGACTCATGAGAGTGGATCCTATCTGTGATTTATGTTGTGTAGTTAAGGATGGTGTTACAAATATATCCTGACGCCATTTGAAAGATATTTGTTCTTCTAATCTATAATTACACGTGCAATTGAAATTTTAATAGACGGCATACGATTGAGAGGTTAGACGACATTTTCTGAATCCCAGTACACATGGAGATTTGAAAGTCATATCATAAAAGATGATGATGTTGTGAGACTAGTTTAGACAACTCGGCATATGTTGATTGAGTGGTGGTGTATAATAATGCAGGAACCAGATTGACCCCGGCAGTGGTTAGTCTTCCATGGCCTATATATAGTTTTGTATAATAATGCAGGAACCGATTCTTATGGATTGAAACCTGACACCTAAAGTTCACTCGTAGCAAAAACAATTTGGTAGATGAAAGTGTAACATCGCTGCTCATACATTCAATGGGAAATCTAGGGTTTACTCTAACATTTTACTACTTATGAATAAACAGAAACAGAACCATTGTGGCAATAGCCCAACGGTACCACCACCTTGTGACCCTAGGGACCCACAAACATAAGGGGGTTGACAAAATATACCCGGGTTCGAAACCTGTCTAAGGCAGGTAAAAACTATATTTGTGTTCTCTGGGCGAGTAAGGTGTTTCACAGGGCAGAGAGCTATGTGGTGTGCGCTGTGGGTACCAATGCGGTACATGGGATTAAGGTGTTCCCACCCACACACACTTTTGACAAAAAAAATTATGAATAAACAGAAGCAGCAATAATAATAATAATTGAATAATTGAAAGGAAAGCAGGGAGTGACTACTAACATGAAAGAACTCCAATTGGTCTTCTAGGTTTTCAAGAGCAGTGCGGATGGAATTCAAGCTTTTGGCTTCATGAATAGCGGCCGCGGCGGCAGAGGATTCATCTTCTTCTCCTTTGACATAAACGAAACCTCCTTTCAGGGCGGCGGCGTCATCGTGAACATCGTTAGGCGACACTTTGTTATTGTTGTTGTTGACGGCGGTTAGACGGCGGTGGTTGGAATTGCGGAGGGAATGAAGGAAATGAGATCTGGAAATGGAGTGGATAGCGTCGCTAAGTTTGTCGTGTAGGTCCCATATCTTTTCTAAAACGGCTTCCACTTCTTCCATCTCCCATTTTTTCATCATCTCCACTTGTTTTTATAAATTGAAAAAAAGGGAAAAAGAAAGGAAAGTGATTATTCGAAGCGGGAAGAAGAGGGTTTGTTTTTAGGTTTCAGGTGGTCCCCCTCCCTTGATGGTTGTTATTTCACCTTTTTTTTGGTGGTGGACTGTGGAGGAATAGACCCATTTGAATTGAAATGCACACCGATGACGATGACGATGATGAATATTGATTTTTCTTTTTCTTTTTTTAACGGCCAACGAAACGATGAATATCGATTTAAGCCCAAAATATTTTCAACCACAACACAACCATCAAAGCCTCGAGGCGGAGCCAGCCAGTAGGCGTGAAAAAAAAAACCAGTTCGGGCAGAACCGAAACCAAACCCGGAAATGAAACCGGTCTTGGAGAAACCGGTTTCGGTTTCGGGTTTCAAAAACGGGTTGGGACCGGGTTGAAAATCGGGTCGGGTTCGGTTTGGGTCAAAAAACCGGAAAAAAACCGAAAAAAACCCGGTCAAACTTTGACCAAAACCTGGTTCAAACCCGGTTCGGGTTGGGTCAAAACTGGTTTTTGATTTTGTTGACCGAAACCGGTCCGGTTCGGGTCGGCCCGAACCCAATTTTTGTGCACGTCTAAGCCAGGGTACCAACCAAATTCTTGTGTCATGTGAGCCACGATTATCAAACTAATAATTTTTTCCTTATCTATAGTATTATATTGAGTAAAAAATTTTAACCATGTCAAACAAAGATTGTCGCGAATTTTTTTTTATTTGCAAGAACCATAATAACTTAAAACTATGTATTAAATCATGATTTATTAAAAATAACCAAAATAAATTCTAAAATGTTAAAAATCATGACAACTTAGTCGTTATTGTTATTTTACGATAATACAAGGCTAGTAATATAAAAATTTGCACTACGGGTCAATGTAAATTTCGGTTCCAACACTGTATTGTAATGTACAATAAAGTGAAAATATCATGTATGGATCGCCTCTATTCAATATGACGGTTTATGGAAGAACTTTTAGATTGATTTTGCTAAAGATTAATAAGTTAAAATGATGAAACATGCTAAAAATACCAACCCAAAAAGACCATTGTTGCAATTAATCTATATTTATATAGTATGATATTGCTACAAGTTGTATGTATTATTTTCAGAAATTTTGTTAGCTATATTATTTAATTATTGCTAGAAGGGCACACATGGATGCAACAATATATAACAAAACAACAAGTGTGAGGTGTCACTACTAGAAAAAAACACTTTTTGTGATAAATTTTTGTTGCACTAAAAGGCACTAAATGACAAAAAGATTTAATTGTGTTGAATTTTTAGTTTGACTGGACATTTTATGAGAACAGTCCTCCCAAAACTTTATTTTTGATTTTCTATTTAGAGTCAAAGTCAAAAAGAAAAAAAAACAGGTCAGACTTTTGTTGACTAAACATATAGAAATAACTGTTCTCACAATAACTTTTATTATATATATATAGTTAAACTGAAATATCTAAATATACAAATTATATTTATATTTATACGTATTTTATATTTCTTTCAAAATTTTCAATTCCCACAAAATATATTAAAATTCCCGGTTTAATATTTTGAGAGGACTGTCCTCACAATAGCTTTTTCAATAAAAAAAAAAGTAATTTCATTTTATATATCTTTTAAAAATTTCAATTTCCCTCCATATGAAAAAAAAAAAAAAACGGGTAACCTTTTATGAGGACTGTCCTTGCAGAAAAGTTTTCGTATTTCTTATATTTTAGAATTCGTGCTCATCAACAAGACCACTAAGTGTGAAGAAAATGGATGGTGATTGTTAAGAATGTATATATATACATATATATATCTATACATATATATATCTATATATATACATATATATATATATATACTAGCATTTTACCCGCTCAATGCGGCGACAGTGATGGTAGCGACGGTGCAGTGGTGGCGGCGGTAGATGGTAGTGGTGGTGGCGGTGTGGTTATTATTGTAAAAATAATTAATTTAAAGGGGTAGTGTAGTTATTTAAGAGTTGATGGGTGTATGTTGTAAATTATTTTATTGTTTATCGTTGCAATGGAAGGTTTACATGTTGCCCTTGAAGATCTGAAAGCTTCTGGGAATATCCGTGGATTACAGGTTGGTGATATTTCTTTATCTCACTTAATTTATGCGGATGATGTTCTTTTTCTAGGTGATTGGGACGAGAACAATTTACGTAACGTTCTGACGGCGTTCTCTTGCTTCTATTTGATGTCTGGTCTTAAAATCAACTTGCACAAATCGAAATTATACGGTCTTGGTGTTAGCGGCAATGAGATTCAGAATTTTGCTAATATCGCTAATTGTTCTTCTGATAAGTTTCCGTTTGTTTATCTGGGGATCCCTGTTGGCGCGAATATGGCCAAAGTGGAGGCTTGGAATCCAATCTTTGATAAGTTTGACAAGCGGCTGTCTAAGTGGAAAGCTAGCCTTCTTTCTATTGGTGGTCGATCAATTCTTCTTTCTTCGGTTCTTGGATCTTTAGGTACTTATTATATGTCATTGTTTCGTATGCCTGTTTTGGTTAGAAAAAGGCTTGAGGCTTTACGAGCTAAGTTCTTTTGGGGTGGGCATGATGATGTTAGAAAGATTCATTGGGTTAAATGGGATGGTGTTCTTGCTAGTAAGAAAAATGGAGGTCTTGGGATTGGTTCGCTTGATGCTCTTAATAAAGCTCTTCTTATCAAATGGAGGTGGAGATATGTGTCGACTCCTAATGCTCTTTGGGTAAAAGTTATTGATAATCTCCACAAACCGACTTCATTTTGGTCTTGGACGTCCAACAACAGATTTAAGTCGGGAACTTGGTTCCACATTTCGAAAGTGGCCAATGAATTGGATAATCTTAATATTATTCCTCTCCATACCTTATCGATGTCCATTGGAAACGGTTTATCTTGTAAGTTTTGGCATGATATTTGGATTGGTTCATCTCCTCTCAGTGCTCGTTTTCCTCGACTCCTCAAGCTAGAGACTAATATTCATTGTTCTTTTGCCGATAGATGGAATGGTGTTAATTTTTTCCCGGGTTGGCGACGTCCTATCAGAGGCGGTGTTGAAACTTCCGAATGGGAAGAACTTGTTTCTATTTTAGACACTATTTCTCCTAATACTAATGTTGACAAGTGGAATTGGAAGCTTGGTGTTGGTCCGGATCGTTTAGTAAAGTGTTTAAACTCGTAAACAACAACTTAAAATGAAAATTAAGAACACACGTTAATTTTCAATGGGAATTCTTTATTAAATGAATAAAAAGAATTACAAGAAGTAATGCGGAATAAAAGATTAAATAA
>JAOXNX010000026.1:13569474-13579583 GCA_028566075.1 Solidago caesia | reverse complement strand
GAAATCGTTGAATATAAATATACATAAAGATTAATATAAAATAAAATAGGGTTGAAAATCTAGAATGAGAGATCAATTTTAAATAAAGTAAATAAAAAGTATATGACAAATTCTATTATAGTATATGTTTAATTTGTTAAAAAGCGATAAATAAAAATATATAAAAAGACAAGTATATAACAAATTGTGTTATACTATTCATCTTTTCCAAAGCTTATAATTTCAATAGATATCAATTATACGGATATTTTCATTTTTTATGTTGTTTTTTTAATTCTATTTTTATTATTAACATTAATATATTTGTTTGTTCTAAAGTAATTGTAATCATTCATCAAATAACAAAACACTTTACCTTTTTTCTCTTAATTAACTATCACGGTATAATTTTGAATGCTTTGCTTTTAAAATTTAGCTTAGTTTAAATATAGGGGTAAAGAGGTTTTGTTAATAGCTAAATTTTACGTCAAATACATCTACATTAAATTACAACTGCTTTGTTTGTAAATATTAATAATGAGATGGTAAAAGTAATACACTACAATTTACATGTTCAAACAATAATGGAAATTATAGCAATACATTCCAAGAAGTGAAGAAAAAAAGTTATTGGAGACTTGAGTTCATATACTTATCGATCTATGACCGAAACCAAATTTGAAATTAAAGTAATCAGAAAACAAGTCTATTACACCAAAAATAAAAGTTAAGGCAAAAAATCAGTGGAAAGAGAAATAAACATATCTATATCAATTAGTATATAGATTTTTAGTATCTTTTGTTAATACCTCTTGTGAAAAAATAAGTGTTTACCATTAAACCAATTGGTGGTGGTTAGAAAAATATAAACAAGGTTGGATTAGTTTCATAAATTCTATATGCTGATATTGGGCCTATTTCAACTTGATGACCCAACTGAGGACTACTTTCATTCTTCCGGGTCCAGTTGATTGGGGCATCATAACTAGAAATGATAAATTGACGTAAAAAATCAGCATAATTATCAACCTAATGTATTAGATAATTGACACATGGATCATGCCACATGTTTTCTTCTTATTATTAGGTTGATAATTAGGCTTATTTTTTAGGTCAATTTATCATTTCTCCATTATAACAGATTAACAGCCCATCTAACGCAGCTTATATCTGAATATCTGATTCATAATTGATGAAATAAATGATTAATTACTTTAAACCTTAAATATAAAAATAATTACGTTTATAAGTAATTAAGTTGTGCTGGTTTAAAGATTTTGGGTACAAGTCGATCAGTCAAGGTGTTTGGTTTTAAATTCTGATTGACAAATTGTTACAAGTTAATAAGAAAACTGAAAAGGTATGTAACAAGTCGATCATATATATTTTTTTTTACCTCTGATATTTACGATATTTCTTTTTTAGTTTTTTTTTATTTTTATTTGTTGGAATTTTTTCATTTTTATTTATATTATTCTTCTGTTATGGTGTCGGGATTTTGCATATGCATGGTTAAAATTCTTATCCATTGTTGCTTCAAAAAATGAAGAAAAAAAAAAGAATCTATACTCGGCACTTTTGAATGTTTAGATAGCTCCCAAAGTTATCTGTAAAAAAATTTATGAGAACACCATAAAATAAAATAAGACACTACAACAAATTTGTCAATTATTCACATATTTTTGTTAACATTTTATGAAAATGTGAAAATTTTTGTCACAAAATTCACATTTAAAAACGTTTAAAAAGTATTCACACTTATAAGTGTTTAATATATCAAAAAGTTATTAAAAATTTAAATGTAAATACAAATGTTCACATTACTAAAAGTGAACCAAATATTATAGAACTAATTCACATTTATATATGTGAATAAACATGAAATTTTATCACATATTTTAATGTAAAAAAATAAATTTATTTTGTCACAGTTTCAAGTGTAAAAGAAATGCATTTTTTTTTTGTAACACCTATTTTTTTCACACCCAATTCAAATGTGAACTATAGTTTTTACACATTTTTAAGTGTGAATACCTCCATTAAAAATATGTGAATAATCCACCATTTTGTTGTAGTGAGAAAAAAAACAAGTATGATGGTGTGTTCCATTCCATTGATCGATTGATTTATGATTTGTTCTATATCTCTTTCTTGTTAGAATAATGGAACCGGTACATGGGACATGTTATAAAGCAGCCAAGTTTGGAACCCAAGAAGATATTATTAACCGAATGCCAGATAATGTGATAACTAATATCATCGATCGTTTGCCAATACAAGATGCCGTGAGGACTAGCATCTTGTCGAAAATTTGGAGAGTTAAATGGACGACTAAGCTCAGCCAACTCAAATTTGATGCAGAATTCTATGGTTATCTAATAAGAAAAGGACACACAAAATCTTTTGGGAAGATTATAAGTAGGATTCTTCTTAATCTTAATGGTGCCATAACAAAGTTTACCCTACATATGTTTGAAGAATGTGACTTTGAAGATTCTAATCATTGGGTTTTGTGCTTGTCTAGAGAAGGAATTGAGGAGCTATATCTTCAAAATATATCTGGAACACCACTTAAGTTGCCTACCCATCTTTTTTCTTGTCTAAACTTGAAATGTATGGTGCTTAGAAACTGTAGTTTTCCGCAGCCCATGCCTACTTTTCATGGGTTTCCATATCTTTTGTGGATAATTCTGGAAAAGGTTAATTTTGAAAGCTACAATTATGGGATTTTTGTTTCTCAGTCTCCATTACTCAAGTTTTTGATAATTAGTGAAAGTAGTCTTATACGTGAAATGAAACAAGCTGAGTTTGCAAAACTTGAAAATCTCGAATTTTTAGATATTTCGTTTTGTAAGTTTGACAATATGGCAATGATCACAAGTTCAGGTATCTTTGGATTGATCGGCCTTCTTCCAAAACTTCAATGGCTTAAACTACATTTTCTTAACTGCAAGGTAAGGTTAAGTTGGATATTCAGAATTAATTTTATATATTATTGCGACCCAGTTTTTACGAATTATTATCTAACTTATTAAAGTGATTTTTATGTAACTTTTCTTATAGAGTTATAGATATTGGCAGATTCTGGTGTGAAGATCACGAACGCCGTTCCCTGCCTCAAGAGTCTTGAACTAGAAGGAATGGATTTTAGTAGTGCTAACACAGTATCATGTGTTTATGTATTGATTAATGGCTGCGCAAATTTGCTGACCCTTAAGATCAGAGTGAGTGGAATTTATATATTTATATACATTAGACTATCCCCAATGCGCCCTTAGGAGATCAGCCCTTAGACATTCTTGCCAGCCTTACCATTATATGCCAGTCATCCTTACCCTTCCTTTGGTGAGGCGCTCTTACTACTGTCTTACAGAAGGGTGTTTGTGGAACAATATAACAAAAATAAATGTTTTATTTAAATATTCTGTAGAGTGGGTAAGTGATGAGGTAGAAATTAAGAAGGGTAAGCATATTTGTAGGATTGGAGAAGAAATGACGATTTTTAAGGATATGAGACTTGACAGCTAAGGGAACCTAAAAACAAACCTAGCATTGGAGATAGTCTTGTGGATCATATTACATTCTCATTACTGTACATGAGTACCAGTTAATTTTGTGAAACTAAAAACAATGATGCAGTCCCATTTTTTTCACTTTGTTCTTCATATGCAGTCTACTTATGAAGAACAAAGTACAAACATTCGGTATGTCAGCTTAATAGTACACACGTGATACAATACATAACTTTAAATCACAATCAGGTGGAATGCTCATACATCTAAGTTATCATCTTAAAACTTCAAACTTTTATCTAAATATTAGTTAATCTTGTAGATGACATGCAACCATGATGTCCCCCCGCCCGCACTTTCTTCTTCAGAAGCAGATTGCAGGATAATGGGGCAACTACAACTCTGGAAAGTGGTGTTAGAAGATATCAAAGGCTCAGAGAATGAAATATGTTTCATAAAGTCAATACTTGCTTGTTCCCCTTTGCTAAAGAAGATGTATGTTTTTTTCCAGCCCATGCACTATGCAATGGTGTTAAAGTACTGTCCCTTCGGGGACATCCGATAAAATTGGAACGATACAGAGAAGATTAGCATGGCCCCTGCGCAAGGATGACACGCACAAATCGAGAAATGGTCCAAATGGTGTTAAAGTACTCGCTAGTAAAGGTGGCAAAATGTACGGGTCGGGTTGGTGACGGGTCAAAAACATGTCTGGATCAAAACGGGTTCGGGTCAATACGGGCAGTTTTGAAAACAGGTCAAAACGGGCCGGATCAAAACAACCCACTGAAACCAAGCAACAACTCAAACTTTTCAAAGTGTATATTCTTATTTCTGATAAATGACCTATACAGGCAATATAATGACCAATGTTGTTGACCAGTTAGTGTCAAATGACAATAAGGCACTAGCAAGTGTCAACTTGAAAAATGAATGCATTATGAATCATTCTACTATTCTTTCAAATGACAATAAGGCACTAGCAAGTTCTCGGTAGGTTTTAGAATGTGTAAATTATTGTATTTCTAGACTTTGTATTTTTACCTCTAACGTCTTGCTAGTGGTTCTCATTTGTATATATCTTTTGATTGCCATTTAAAAAAAAAGAATTTATTAAATTTAATTTATTATTGTTATTTTAATTTAATCGTGTATACACGAGACTAGAATCTAGTATATGGATAAAGAAAATGGTTGAAAACATGTAAAAATTCATTTCTTTGATATGTTCTTCACAATAGGTTCCAAATTTGAAATCCTTCTTAGTGAATATTTTGTGATTGGAAATGGACCAAATGGTCATGGTGATATCTTCGTTACCTTGCATATATCAGGAAACTAATCTACCCCTATTTGTTAATGACACATGACTTAAATGAGTATATGCATTTATTTGCCATCAATCAATTATCAATTATATATGAATTGAAGTGTCCGTGCAATGCACGACACGTGAATATGTATTAAATATTTTAGCAAAAACACACGGTTAAAAAATTGAAGTTGACGGCATCTATGATAGTTGTGTAAAAAGGAGAATTATAGAGATATTATGCTACAAAGTTGTTTTCTATTTTAATATTTTTTTTACATTTCAATTTATTGTTAATGTTGACTTTTTAATTTATAATAATATTGTTTTGACTATGTGTTAGAGTATTAAATTTGATTAGAGTATTAAACGCAACAGTAAAATAAGAATGTACTTGCAAATTCAAATTTTAAGACACCCCTTAAATACATTATAATTTAGTATAGATATCTATTACAGACACATCTCTTAATCGTATTTAAATGTACGACAATTAAGGGCGGTTCTATATAGAGATAACATAGGTCCATGATTAGAAATTATTTAAGTAAACATATGAAAAATTATATTTGGACACATATTATCCAAAATTTTGGACCTACGTAAATTATAAAGTAAATATTTTGAAACATTTCAAGTGGATGAATTATATATAGACACACGTGATTTTTATTTCTAAATCTGCCACTAACGGCAAAACAGGTCATACATGTTAAGATAATTACATTTGTATTCATTTTTTAAAGCCATAAATATATGATATTTGTTATGTACACATCTCTTAATCATATACCCGAAACACCCTTGTATATATAGTAGTTTTGGGGTGATTTGAAACTCAATTTGTCAGTCACTCAATTTCACCGGCGACGATTGTGAAGGTCAAGGTAGTAATTAATTCTTTATATATATAATATCTATTACGTACACGTCTCTTTATCATTTAAATTTGAGGCAAAATGGGTCAAACATGTTAACATATTTACATTATCTAGAATCTATAACTACTTATAAAACATTTTGGTGTTTTTATTTTTGGAATGACTTCAAATTTTGATTTTGAGATATCCATATTACCCTTCTTATATATTTACACCATAAATTTTTTATCTCCTAAAATGCCTACACTACCCCCCTTTAAATCAATTACCTTTACATCAATTACCTACACTACTCACCGCCGCCTCCGCCAGTCGTTGCCAACACCACCAGTCGCCGCCAACACCACACCGCCGCCGCATTGCGCGGTTATTTCTCTAGTATGATATGAGTTACGTACACGTCTCTTAATCATACACCCGAGAGAAACAGACGTGTATATGTAATGGATTTGGGGTGATTTGAATCCCCATCTTTTCGGTCACTCACTCACCGGAGAGGTTGGTGAAGGTTGAGGTTGTCTTCGATCAATTATAAATTATATCTATTACATACACGTCTCTTCATCATATTTAAATGTGCGGAAAAAAAGGTCAAGCATGTGAACATATTTATATTTTCATTCATTTTTCAATGTCATAAATGTCTGATATCTGTTACGTACACGGCTTGTATTCGTATACCGTGTATATATAGCAGTTTTGGGTGATTTGAACCTCGATTTTGTCGGTCACTCACACTCACCGGAAACGATTGTGAAGGTTAAGGTTTGTAATCTAAAGTTATGTTTTATTATACCGATTTGCACGTTGTAGTTTTACTTGACTGATTTCAGTTTTTAGTGATAATAATAGGTACCATGAGGATATATGAAAATGAGATCATACATTGACTGTTTGACCTACAATTTGGGGATTTTTTGAAACGGATTTTGCTAATGACAGCCCTAAGGGTTGTCGATAAGAAGAACAATATGCATTAATTACACTCAGACTGTCCTTTTATATGAAAGATTTCAATTAATACACCTGACTTGCGTATTAACTTTCCTTTTAATAACTGTGTATTAACTGAAATCTTTCATATAAAAAGAAAATCCGAGTGTAATTAATGCATACTGTTCTTCTTATCGACAGCCGTAAGGGCTGATTACGGCTGTCAAAACCCTTTTGAAAATAACATGTTTTTGTCATGAGTACTTGGTCCCCCTTCTATCAAAAAGAAAAATAAAGGAAGGAAGAAAGGGGTGGCCGGGTGGGGGTTATTGGGTTAACCTATTTATATACTTTAAAGGCATTTTGTTAGGGTACTTAGATGGCATTTGAATGTCATGACATCTTAATTATCTGATTTATTCATACCATCAATATCAATATATACTTATATAGCTTATACTTGTCTTGTTTTTAGTATAATGGAACTGGTTCATGGGACAGATACTAAAGCATCCAGGCTTTCATCAGAAGATGTTATTAGCAGCATGCCTGATGGCGTGATAACTAATATTATGGATCGTTTGCCATTAGAAGATGCAGTCGGGACTAGTATTTTGTCAAGAAACTGGATAGTCAAGTGGGCTTTGCTTAGCCAACTCATATTTGATGATGAATTTGTTGAGCAATCGGATATGAGGGATATTATAAATAAACTTCTGCTTCATCTTACAGGTGCCATTACAAAATTTCATCTCCATATACCAGGTGAAACTGACTTGGTTGTTGAGGATATTAATCGCTGTTATCTGTTCTTGTCGAGAATAGGAATTAAGGAGTTCACACTTATAAATGAAGATGAATTACCAATTAAGTTACCTACCCATCTTTTCTCTTCTCTAAATTTGGAACATTTGAAGCTTTGTTTTTGTTCCTTTCATCCTCCACCTAGTTTCCGTGGTTTTCCAAACCTATTGAGCTTACACTTGTACAAGGTAAACTTTGAAAACTACAAATTTGGAGAATTACTCAGTTTGTGTCCCTTACTTGAGATTCTGATTATTGATGATAACAATCACGAAGCTCAATTCCAAGTGAATTTGGCTGATATTGCAAAACTTGGAAATCTCAAAAAGTTATATTTGTCACTGTGTTTTCTTGAAAATACGACAATGATAAGAAGTTCCAACGTCATTGAGCATACGTCTCAATTTTCAAAACTTGTGGAGCTTAATCTCTTCTATAGATCGGTAAGGCTGATGAATTGGGTATTTAATATATATTCACTTTTTACAGAAATATTTTGTTAAGATTTATAAATTCGTCTAACTAATTGATATGGATTTGTATGTATAACTCGATCTTCATATAGAATCACACTGAAGCTGATGTTAGCAAGTGGGTCCCAACCTCCTTTCCATGCCTCAAGACTCTAGGATTACATTCAATAAATCTGGGCTGTGGTAGTATATTACCAAATGTTTATAAAATGATTTGGGGCTTCTCAAATTTGCAGACCCTGACAATCGTGGTTAGTAGGATGCATATATATGATATTACTCTTGTTTAAATCTCATAGCTCTGCATCTGAATATTATTTATTCTATAATTGTAGAGTACGTACAACCCAACACATGTCAAGGCTTCTTCAAAGGTAGACGACAGAGCACTGGGGACGTTGCAGCTTCAGAATATAGAGTTAGTATCTATCGAAGATTTGGAGAATGAAGTTTGTTTGATAAAGTCTTTACTTGCTTGTTCCCCCTTGCTACAGAAGATGGATATTTATCCCAGCCTGTCTCTGGGGCCCGATGAGAGGTTTACGCTTGCTAGGAAGTTGTTGAGGTTCAATCGAGCTTTCACAGCTGAAATAGAGTTGTACCCGGATTTGGAACCTTATTACTTTGGGAAAGCTGTATTATATTAATAATATCTCTAGCAAGGTGCTAGAGATAAAGATTACAATTTACATGTTTCAAGAGTAGCAAGAGAACACCATGATATGGTTAGATTGGATTTGTCCTAGCTTGTTCTTCTTTTCAATTGTTTGTTTATTAATAAAAAATGTCGTTCGAAAAATGATAATAATAAGTAGCAAGAGATGGGAATGGTTATACAATTCACCCAATTAATCTTTTAATGTAATATTTGAAAGAAAACAGCATGATATCCCATAAGCTTTCCAGCCTTGGCAGCAGAATGGTGAAAGCAAGCTTGATTTCTGTTCTTCCAAATTAACCAAAGAGCAGTTTGTATAACTGCATCAAAAGAGAGGGATGTTTTCTTGTTGAGGCCCGAGTTATCGGCTCATCTAATGAGGTATGAGTCATCCCATTTGATGAGGCGGATTTGTCAATTTCAGTTTTCCTTTTTTCAGATTGTTTTGAGTATAGATGGAGAAGAGAGAATAAATTGGCTGTTAAAAAAGTTAACAGCCGGTATGTTTAGGCAAGATACCACTTTCACAAGTAAACCATGTTTTAAATGATTGCTTATGCAGGTAGTTTCCAAGTACGAATGATTTGTAACCATATGAACCATTTATGTAATTTACTCATGTTATTTTACAATAAATGTGAAAAAAAAAAAAAAAAAAAAAGATGAATGTTAAAAGAGATTTGCTAACTAATGTCCCGGGGCCATCATTTAGTGGTCATTCAATGAACTCCGAGTTTCCTAAAAAAATTAATAAACGTAATTAATGCTCATTAAAAGTGCATTTAAAAGTCATTAAATTAAGTTAATTTTAAACTGAATTATAAATACGTATTTTTCTATTTTAAGAAATCCAAAGTTCATTGAATGTACACTAACTAATGTCTCGGAGCACTAGTAAGCAAATCTCATGTTAAAAACACTTATCTACCGTTACTCTTAATGACACATGACTTGGCTTAAACATATGCATTTACTAGCCGTCAATCAATTCTATATGATATCTATTATGTACAGCATATTTAAATGTGGTGATAAACGGGTCAAACATGTTACATATTTGAATTTGCATTCTATTTTTTTTTTTATCATCATTAAAATGATATCTGTTATATACACGTCTCTTAATCGTATATCTGAGCAATACACGTGTATTTATAGCAACTTTTGGGTGATTTGAAACTAGATTTTGTTAGTCACTCACACTAACCGCAAAAGATTCCAAATGTTAGGATTTGTATATTAAAATTATGTTTATACAGATTTGTTCCTTTTTAGGACCATTTATGTAAATAGTTTCACGTATGGATGATTTGTGTTATTTTTAGCAAACCACATGGACCAATTATGTATTTTACTACTGTTATTTACTTATATAATTCCAAATGAATTTTATTAACCAACACTTGACTTTAGACGTGCAAAAAAGTCGGGTTCGGGCCGACCCGAACCGGACCCGGGCCCGAACCGGTTTCGGCCAACAAAAAACAAAAACCGGTTTTGACCCAACCCGAACCGGGTTTGAACCCGGTTTTGGTCAAAGTTTGACCGGGTTTTTTT
>JAOXNX010000026.1:13535608-13546221 GCA_028566075.1 Solidago caesia | reverse complement strand
GACACATTTTGGTCGCAAAAAACAATTTTTTTTAAAGAAAATCAAAAATATTTTGTCTGTAACAATTTTTTTGGTAGCCGCAAAACTTTTTTTTTTAACTGTCAAAGTAAAAAAGTGTAACTATTTTGTCTTTTTGCGACAAAGAAAAAATTTGTCGCAAAAAATGTTTTTTCTTGTAGTGTATATGCAACGGATTCTAAGTTATAGAATTGATATCTAGTGATTGTTTTAAAGATTTTGATAAGAGTAATAAGAATAAGGTAAGGGGAAATGATCCGTAATGCAGATTTATGAAGAAAAAAATTTCGATTTATCTTCTGAAATTTATTAAATGTACATGTTGAGTCTCCGGTGTGTGTGAGCGACAGTACACAACTTGGGTACTGCTCACAGTACAAATCATATGCCCATAAGGTAAATATAGGCTGACATTTTGAATGTTGGAAGTATATATAAATTATAGTTATTATATTAAGATATAAAAATATATGAATAAAAGTACGGAGAATAAACAAGAAAATACATGGGTGTTTCAATTAGCTTAGTGAATACGGATTGTTAAATTTTGTAAGAATAAGTGTAACTTAAATGGTAGATAGAATTCATTGAATGAAATAATTATAGTACATATGATATGTTAGTGGTGACATTGTTTTATTGCAAGTTTATATAAGCCTTACTATAAGGCTATAGGAATAAAGATTTGGTAACATTGTCAAATAATAGATCGATGTGAATAAAGAGAACATAAATGAGTTTGGAAAAATAATGATCATCCATGACTCATGAGTATATAAACAACTAAATATGTATAGTAGAAGGGAAATGAGAAATGTGACTGATATATATCTATTGTAATGGTAGGCAAGATTCAATAAAAGGACAAGAGTAAAAAAAAAAAAAAAAAAAAAGAAGAAATATCTTTTAAAATAAGGAAAATATAGATGACGAGCTAGAAAGATACGAACCATCACGAAATGGTCTAGTGGCAATGAGGCCTCTTTCCTCATAAGAGGTCAGGGGTTCGAGTCCTACCTTAGGCATATTTGGGGTGGCCACATGTATTTAATTTCTACCTATGGTGGGCCTGGGTGAGTTTTTCCCTCCAGATCTCTGGGTGATAGGGTTTCTCATCGAGAGGTTTAAATTGGGGGCGAGGGGGCTCTCTAGCGCGGACCCGGTTAAGACAACGTATGCTAGACCTCCCGATGTTCACGAGTAATCCACACCTTTCAAAAAAAAAAAAAAAAAAAAAAAAAAGAAGTTGAGAGTTTATGGGTTGTTTTTTTTTTAATAAAACATTTTGTATTTTAATGTTGGTACATATAGAGGGAGAACTGAGACAACAGGGATGCATGGATATTGGGAAAGAAGAATAAAGGGTAAGGAGGGCCTTGGTGATCACAAATGGCAGCAGCCTCATTCCTTTTCTATTCCACATTTTCACTTCAATCCTCTCTTTACCAATCAAAGAGAATCTGACATCCTACAGGTACAATCTCAATTTCTCTCTCTCTCTCTCTACACACATAAAATATGAATTAATATATAATTATATATACTATATAATATTAATATTTCATTTGTTGCAGTTTATTGTCTATTTGCCTTTTATTTCCATGTTAAAAAAAAAATACTACTACTAATAAATTTCACAACATGTGAAAATATATTTTATGGGAAATAAGTTATGCATAGCTATTTCATTCTTTACACATTTTCAAGACATGTGTTATACAAATGTACTATTTGTAAAATTTTGTGAACATATAACCCATATAACCTCTCATGTTTGTTGTAATAGCCTTGATAAATATACCACATTTTGATTCAGCCACAGTCATACATCAACAACTTGTACATTTGTTGTAGATGTTGTACATTTTGGTTAGTGAATCGAATGTTATGAATTTATCACCTTCCATGTATATAAACGTATAAACGTATAAAATATATATTGATTTTGGTTGGGGGCCTTGAATTAGTAATTCAGGTGCTTCCTCTCTCTTTCAAAGAAGATTGTTCTTGAGTATCTTTAACCAATTAGCTACAATACACACTCAATTGTGATGTGTTAGGCCTCTCCCATCCATTACCACACATTCTCAAATTCTCACTGCCACATCATCATTTCCTTCCAGAATTTACCCCCCTAACAACCATACTACCAAATTCTCAAACCCCCCTATATATATATCTATCTATCCAATATATATCTACATATAATATGAAAGTATGAAACATGGTCCACATTTTTGGAATCTTTGCAGCTTTAATCACGTTCTCAAGAGGCCACGACTCCCAGAACGCGCCCAGAACGAGGCCGTGACATCGGCGTTCTGGGGAGAATTTGAGAACGGGCCAGAACTAGGAGAATGTGGTTGAGAACGGGACTACGCTTTTGCCGATGGGAGTGCCCTTAAGTCTCCAATGATTTATTTGTATTAGGATGACCCTTTGATTATAAAGCAGGATATGGTTTCAGAAAAGCCAAAGACTTTTAGTTACATGTGTACTAGATTGAGCAAAAGTTGGGGTTAGAGAAGAACATGAAGATGGTGGTCCAATTCTGTAAAATTAAATGCAGTTGGGGAAGGACAGTACCAGTCTTTAGAATTCAAAAGAGACATATCCGTCTTATTTTCACCTCCCAAGTACTCACAACCTACACATTATTTCTTATTTTTTGACCATATATAAATTAATTAGTATTACCCAAATATATACAGTTGACATATAGCTTTACAGTTTTTGATCTTTTGTTATATAAATAAACTGATTTATAGGCCAGGCGCGAGGTTTACGTGTTTACACTTAAATTAGTACAAAAGATTTGTCTTCTTTTAGTTGAATTAATTTACTAATATGATTAGTATATGTTCTATTGGAAGCGTTTAAATTAAAATTGTTTGTATGCTTCATCGTTCTTAACTTTTAGGTGGAAGATTAAACAAATCACGTCTTTGGATGGAACTTTTGTAATGATTTATGTGTTTGCTTTGTTTACACAGATTTCCACAACAGAACGTGGGTCGCTTACCTGGATGAAACTTGAGAAATTGGGACATATTCAGGAAGAAGTGGATGAGGCTAGTGGTTGTGGATTATCGTTATCACTTTCGCTACACCGTCCTCTGGTCCAGATGAGCAATGGTGGTTCCTCGACCAGCGAAGTCAGCGAGGAGGCACACTCAAGGCATGATCTAAATTCGGAAAAGTGTAGTGTTAATCTAGATTTATCTATTGCTCTATGCCACTAATGTTTGCAAGTAGTTTATTTACCAAAAAAATTATTTCCACCAGTTAGTTTTTGTAGGTTAAAAGGTATCTACAGATGGTCTGCGGGCGCCATCATATATATACCTTTTTTTATAATATATATATATATGAGTCTTTTGGGTCGTATTAAGTATATAACGAATCAACTGTTTTTTCTAGTTCAATGACAAGGAAGGTTAAAGTTCGAACTTCGGCATAAATGAGGGGTTGTGAATTTTCTAGCAAGAGGGTTTTGGTCTAGAGTTATCAAGATGGCCCAACAATGAGGGGTTGTGAATTCTGGTCCTAATTGTGACAAATGTGTGATATACGGTGATGTTGTATGATACTTTCTTTACAACAAAAAACGAAGAAACAGAAGTTAATTATATTTATAAGAAAGAGAAAGAAACTTAATCGGGAAAAAAGGATCGTGTGCTAAGTGCCCCATGTCACACTATCACGACGATATTGTTACGATCCCACATCGGCCAAGTATGGGATTGGTTTGTGGTTTATAAGCCTAGGTGTGTCCCCTCCTCCTTCGAGCTAGCTTTTGGGAGTGAGTTCTACACCTAGCTTATGGCTTGATGCGAGCCTATTATGGGATGGGTTCATATCAGATGCGTACTTGGTTAGTACGACCACCATATAAGTCTTTTGGGTGCAAACCCAATCCCACATTGAAAATTGTAAGAAACAAATGCTAATATATAAACCGATTGGCTACAATATTTACAACTCATTGGCTTTAGAGTAGAACGTATGTTGGCTTGGACTTGTATCGGTCCTAACAGAGTCCATATGTGGTTTTGGCTTGTAGAAGGCAACAAGAAATTATAACATGTCTAAATATACTGGATAACTTGTCATATGCAGTAATGTAACTGACTCATTTGTGATTTTATGTTAAAATAAATGAACACTAAATTGAATAAGACTCCATTTAAGCAAGTAAACCAATCTGAAAACTGAAAACATATTCGAAACATTAACACAAAGAAACAGACAGAAATATAAAACTACCAACATATTGGCCGGGCTACAAGTAGTCCGGTATCAGACACGCTCAAAGGAAACAAGTTCCAACAGTTATTCAAAACCAACAAAAACTACTTAAGCTTATTATCCGCAGCAACATCCTTTAATTTGAAGGTAACTAAATCGAAATCCAGAAATATCATTCGCACTTTTCAAAACCAAAATCCACGGAATTGGTTCAAGATCTGACCATATGGGGCTACCACTCCTGCTGTTGCAGCAGCTGATGTTTCAAAGTTGGATACTTCCATTCCATATCCGTAGTCAGACTGTCCATTGCAGTCACCATAACCGTAGTTACTCCCTTGATCATAACTGCCATCAAATTCTTGGTTGAAAGTGGAGGATCCCACTCCACATACACGATTCGGCATTTCATTCAGACTAGTGTTTTGTACACCCGGAATCAAATTATGAGAGCTTGACTGATCAAGGATAACACCTCCACTTGAATTAGAACTTGATCCATCCCCATTTCCATACATATTCACACCATCTCCCATATGGTTCACATCGTCGAATGGGATTTTGTCCATCAGCAGATCTGCGTAAAACCTTGTATCGAAATCTTTTTGAAGTTTATGTTGGTTTTGTTGAGTTGATGATGGAGAAAAGAAATCAGGAAATATCTGGCCCAAGTTTGAGCCGATGGAAGGGTCAGTCATAAGGTTCCCATTGCTTCTTCCAGATGGACACAATTGAGACT
The DNA here is from genome assembly GCA_028566075.1 of Solidago caesia. Classification (NCBI taxonomy): domain Eukaryota; kingdom Viridiplantae; phylum Streptophyta; class Magnoliopsida; order Asterales; family Asteraceae; genus Solidago; species Solidago caesia. The sequence continues at coordinate 13,541,216 of JAOXNX010000026.1, read as the reverse complement.
GGTGAAGTGCAGCAGAAGGGTAGGATTTGGACAGATTTTGGATGGCGGAAATGTTAGGATCTGAATGTGGTGTATATAAGCCTATAAGGCTACTGCGGTTGTCATTACTAGTGCTTCTCATCGAGCTGTCTTCCATGTTATATGTTGGTGCATATGATGTACTTGAGCCTATCTGGAAGTTGTTGCCCGATCTGTCTCCCATCTGGAGTGTTGGTGAATGCCCAACTGCAGCCTCATGCTCTTGTGTGGCACAACATTCTTGGTGAGAAACGAAGTTGTAACCCCTGCAAAAAATAACTTGTACAGACTAAGAGACGTGGAAAATATTATAAATTACGTTAAAAGTACTAACGTCAAATATTGGAAACGAAATCAATGTTACACAAAAGGGTACAATCCGGGAAACAAGCATTGAAATTATTTCTAGAATAACTGAAAGCAAATGAAAATAGCTAAAACTAACTTTTACCTTGAAAACCGAGCGCCGCCATGACAAATGTGTCTTCTTTTACCACAAACCTTTGAATGCGCTTTCAAGTCAGTCTCAGCAGCGTACATCTTGGAGCAGGTGTCACACTTATATTTCTTTTGAGTACAATGTTTCCGTAAATAATGCTTTTTAAGACCACCAAAGTCTCCCAAGGCACGAGATCGGTCGTGGTGTTGGCAGGTGGGCTCAGGGCATAGGTACACCTTTCTTCCTACCAGTTCCTTTGGTGTCCTTGTCTTGAGACAGAATGGAAGATTGTGGGATCGTCGGTGAAGTGTCAAATTCTGCTTTCTTAGAAACCCTTTGAAGCATACTTCACAAACATACCTGTCTTCATTCAGTAGAGTGATGGGAGATGGTGCTATAACAACACCTGCCTTTGGATCTGTCATCAATGAAAAAAAAAATCCAAATAAGAAAATAACTATAAATGTATATATAACAAGTTAATATATATAAATGCAAAAAAGTTAAGAATAACCAATACAAAAAAGTTAAGTTGCTCTCCATTGTTTCTCTTTCCATTTCTGATCTACTTTCTCATTAATATATATAAATGCAAGATCAATTAGTGAATATATATAAAAAGAATGAAGAACTTGCATGAGGGTTCAGATTGATTGCTAATTTGCTTCATGGGAGTGGAAAGCTGATGACTGTGTTGAACAGGAACAAGTGAGGTTGGTAGCACAGGCGACATTGATGATGAAGACGATCCTGAAGCCATCTTTTGAATCTTTTTCTTCTTTTCCTCTTCTCTATCGAGTTTTCTAGTAAACCTTCTTGATGTTGGACTTTCAGACGTATACACACACACATATATATACACAAAATTTTGTAGAAAGAGCAGATAAACATCGTTACTGGCTATATTCGCGATTGCATAAGGATGCTACACGTGGCATGAAAAGTTTCACCTTTCTTTGTAGATCAATCTCTCGTCGTTCATGCTCATTCTTACTCTCACTCGCAAACCACGTGCTACTACATCTCATGATCTTGGTGAAATCCATGACCGGTATGAATAATGTGATCCTTCACACATCGATCATGCTTTACACCCATCTCTCAATCCGTTACAACTCAGATTTAGTTAGACAAACACTCTAGATCATGAAATAAAGCAATTGACACACACACACTTGTGAACATTAACATCAAGAATTCGAAGGTTTATCATGTGAATGCACTTGCACACGTATAAATATGAATTAAAGACTTTTCTATAATATATATAGCTAAAAATAGTAGATATATATATATATATCAAAAGTATTTTTAAAAGGTTACTTCAACAATTTTTGGTACCCCAAAAATAATAAAACTGTATCTTGAATTTAATTTCAATCTTATTTTAAATTTAATGTTAATTTAATTTACTTCCATTCCCTGAACTCCTCAACAAAATGGTGTTGTGAAAGAAAAAAAATAAAACACTCATTCAAGCTGCAAGAATCATGCTATCTTCTGCCAAACTGAAGAGCTAATTTTACACAAATTTATATTTCAATAACAAAGAGCTTTTACACAAATTTACTTCCATGACCCTCAAAGAAAGATAAAATCACACATAATTAGTCAAACACACAAAAAATTACTTTCCATAGTCTAAAATCTAGATTATGTTAATATTAAAAAAAGGAGAAATGTTACATTACAAACATTTTACCTGTTTACCTCTTGACCAGCAGACTTCTTAAGAGTAGTAGTCACGATGGCAATGCGTATTGTCACATTGCAATTGTGTCTTTTGCGGAATCCTTTGATTATAGGTAATGTCACTTTGCAATTCAGGCATATTGTTATCAGGTGAATATAATATGACTTGTTAGGCGAGGACGGTACTAGAAAAAATTTCATGAGGGGGAAAAATCGAAAAAATTACAAAACCACTGTTTTTCTTTTTTGTGTGAGGGGTCAAATAGCTACTATTTCTGATAATACCCTTAAAAAAATTTAAAAATTACAAGGTTTCAAAAAAATAAAAGGTCCATTGCAACTCCATGATTTTATACAATTAATCACCTACAAAACCATAGCCATAAGCCATTTTGATATCAACGATGAATTGTTTGAGCAAAAACAATTGGGTTGGCGGGTTGGGTACGTAACAGGTTGAAACGGGTTTATGTCCATCCACTTAATTTTTGTACAGGCCAAATAAGGTCGTTTTGGGATGACCTGAAATGTGTTTTTTTTTGTCAAGCAAAATACTGAGCCAATTTGTTGAGAAAAGGAGTACTCTGCCAGTTGCTTCCAATTAGTATATCAAAACAAATCCTTACCCATATTGCAAAAATGCGGGATAATTAAAATCACCAGATAATTTATGGAGAGCCCTCCAATTTTACACCCAAAAGTTGCTTCATACCAGACTACGGGGCTACTCCAAACTCAGACATTGTATTGTATAAATTTATATGTCCTATTTTTTCTGGTTAATTTTTTCACTCATTTGATGAACTTTTTCGCTCTTCTGATGAAACACCTACACTACTTGCTGTTACATATATATAAAACTGAAAAATCCAAAATTCCCTCAAACATTTCATCGAACACTGTGTGTGCATACAAAAAAAAAAAATTCACATTCAAATATACTAATGAAAAAGCATCACTTCATAATGAAATGCATATAACATGTACATGAACAATAAGGTAATCAAATCACAATAAACCATAAGAGGACTCCTAGTGCCTTCGTATTATACTAGTGGTGGACTTATTTTTGCTCGGACCACGAGTCAACACCACTAGGGTTGACTAGTGGTCGGGCCATTCGTGATTGGGAATGCTAGCCTTTTTTTTTTTCTTTTCTCCCTCTCTCACATTAGTATAAAAAAAATATTAAAAATGGGTCATAGACTAGTGGTTAGTTAGGGTTGACATTAGGGATGTTGAAAAGAATTAATGGTGGCTTTTAGACATTTCTCTCCCTTTTCTGTTTTTTTTTTCCCGAACATTCAGTTGGTACACAACATTCACGAAAACCTCACCGATTAATGGTGAGGCCCTGTACGTACTCTAGTCAACGAGGTGGTTGACTATGAGCCGTTACAGGTATTCGGAAGGAGAAACCCCAAGCCATGTCATCCCATCCCAGAGGATCGAACTCATGACTTGGGTAAAACCCTTGCCCTGGATGTTGTGTTCGTGAAGCCTATGTAGGCTGAAACAATGTACTTTTAATGTTGTTTTTGTGTCACGCCCATTATGTTGGAACAATGTATCTTTTATGTTGTGTTTGTGTTTATGAAGCCTATGTAGGCTGAACAATGTACCTTTAATGCCAAGTTCTTACCTTGGGCTTATGGTATTGTTTCTGCCAAGTTTTCTTGGGCTTGCGACTTTATCAACTCCGTTGCCGGAGCATTAAGAAGGAAAGCAGTAGGATGTATAGGGAGCATGTCCTCGTTCACACCTTGCAGGTTTTGTTGGACCCTGAGACGCAAGGTTGCGAGCCTACGCGTCCGTATATGGTGAGATAGCTCGATCACCCATACTTTGTTAAAATATAGCGTTTGTGGAACCCTCCGGGTTTTTTGTTTTTGTTTTTTGAATTGCATGCAAATAGACTTAGTCATAATTCGTTTAAAATTTTATTAAGCGAATCATTTGTGGCCGGAGCCTTTCATTGAATAAAGCATAAGAGAGATTACATATTTTTTGGCTCACCGACTCTATAGGCCCTGATGGATAAAGTGCATGTGTTCAATGCTTTTATACATAACATTTTTTCAACTATGCACCATTCTATGTTCTGGGAAGGTCTTCTCTTTGCCGCGTGGCTAGCTTATGTGCTCCGTATTCGCAGGCTTCGGTTATTATGTACGGTCCTTTCCATTGAGGGCCTAACTTTCCTTGCTTCTTTGTTTTACTTGCGCCATTGTTTCTAAACACATACTCTCCGGACAGAAATGATTCTTTCTTGACTCTTTTGTAGTAATATTTCTGCATTTGTCTCTTGTAGGCCGCTTCTCGGATGGCGACTACTTCCCTTCTTTCTTCTAGCAGGTCTAGGTTCGATTCGAGTTCACTTTCGTTCTCCGTCTATGTAATTGTTCTCCGAGTGGTTGGTACGCTTACTTCCGAGGGTATCATGGCTTCAGAACCGTAGACTAGGTTAAATGGGGTCTCGCCGTTGCTTGTTTTGGGTGTGGTCCGGTGAGCCAATAGGACTTGGTGGAGCTCGTCCATCCACCTCTTTTGGCTTCTTCCTAAACTTGCCTTTATTCCTCTGATTATGTCCTTGTTCGTTACTTCTACTTGTCCGTTAGCCTGAGGGTGAGCAACGGGGGTGAAACAATACTGGATTTCCAGGTTCTTACAAAAGTTGTGAAAGACTCCTTCACAAAATTATTTTCCTATATCACTAACAATAGTCAGTGGGATTTCAAACATTATCACAATTTGTTCCCACATAAATCTTTGCATGTGTTTTCCGGATATCGTAGCCAATGGTCTGGCCTCCACCCACTTAGTCAAATAGTCGATTGCTACGACCAGGAATTTGATCCCTATCTTGGGCTTACGCATCTCAGGAGAGGCCCCAAGTATGACTTTTTATACAGGCCCTCCTCCTCCTGGAGCACATATTGTGGAGCCTTCATCCTTACCTTTCATGCTTGATCCCTATCTTCGGGAAGTATCCCGCTGGTTAGGTACTCAACTATGAGAGCCATCCATGTAGGGCCTTCTTCTTCCACTGGTATTCCCTCTACTTATTCTTCTATTGAGCTTTTTTCCAACGTTTCCACCAAGACTTTTTTTGTGAGATGCACAAAGGAAGTGAAGGCTAGCTGTAACACCCGACTTTTAAAAACATGGATTTTCAAAAACTTTTGCCAAACGGCGTTAAATAACGGATGGTTCATTAAACAAAACATGGTGTTACGATTTCATATCGTCACAATAGCATAAAGGAAAATCCACAAATGGCACCAACATAAATGTCAATAAATCCAACATAAGGAACATCTCAAAAATAGCCAACATCATAAGTAGCTAAAGCAATAATATTCTAAGAGGGGGAAAACTAAAAGTCTTCTTTATTATGCAACTACCCGCCTCACAAGCCATAATCTTACACTTGCTCAAACCTGCTCATCCTGAGGGCAC
>JAOXNX010000026.1:13515663-13531491 GCA_028566075.1 Solidago caesia | reverse complement strand
CCCCCCCCCAATGAAAACATATAAAAAGATCCACAAGAAGCAGCTCTAGGCTAACGTGCTTCCTGTGTCCTCCGGTCCCAAGTTTTTTAGAAAGTTTTGACCCCTATGTTTATATGTCTATGCTTCGACCGTTATACAATTCTAAAGCAAGGAACCAAGGGATAATAGTAATGCCCCAGGCGATCTTGTGTAAATGTAATGATATGGTTATTGGGGTGGCCTTTGTGTAACCTTTGCAATACTTTGGTGGCATATGCATACAAGATGTACAAACCAACAAACACGTATTGTTCTCAGGAAGTCTGGAACACATACTCAAGGGCCAACGGTCATTGATGCTTGCAACACAAGTTAATTAGTGTGGGGATTCATATGACCGTACCTGCAGTTCTTATGAGCACTCCAGCTAGGTCTTAATGAATTCTTCATGTGAGAAGGAAGAGCCATGAAGTTCTTCCAATCTTGAAGCATGATCTTCAGATCATGAACTTTGTTTTCCAAACCGACACAGCAATTTGCGTGCATTGTGCAGACTTTGTTCAAGTCTTTACTTGGTTCACAAAATCCACCAAAATACGTAGTATCTAGAAACCTTAACTTCAAGTTAATATCTGTAAGTATAGGGTCAAATTTGATATTATTGAGGACATCCTGATCATGAAAGTCTGGATATATTGCTCTTGAAGAGTACCAGTACTTGTAAAACTCAATTGACCGGACATTTGACCTAACAAAATTAAACCCTCCATTGGGTATATTGGTCCTGACATCGGTTGAGTTTCCAGAGTAATGATCACATGCAATCTGAAAATCCGCATCTGGGTCGAAATGTGGGAAGGGATCCCTGAACCACATGACATCAGCATCCTGTAAGAAGTAAAACCAACATTATTAATAATGTAAACACAGTGACAAAAAGCTGGCAATAGGTTGAAACGGGTCAAATGGATCACAAGTTATCTAAAGTGTATTATTCAAATGCTTATAATCTCTGAACTCTTTTTAGTGTAGGGTGATGAGTTTTATAGTTAATGCTTTTCACATGTGAGTTTGAATCTTTCCCTAACTGAGCAGTGGCTTTATGCAATTCAATATCTTTTAAACCCTTTACTTATGAGCAGGAACTAAAATAGTTGTTCTCACAAGAAAATACATTTTTAGTAATTTTGTATGTGTCTTATTGTATTCATTACCAATATGGGGCTTCTGCTTCATTTATAGATAGACGTTCATACTAACTGGCAAGACCCTTGTACCCAATATATCACACAGGTCATCAAAATACATTCTACATTGATAAGCTTAATCCGTGGACTTATTTAAGGCACACTTCTAATAATCCAATGTATATGCATTCTACAGGTATGTTTATTTAGTTGGATACTAAGTCATATATGGAGTAGGATTTTCCATCTCGTATCTTTCACAAACCAGTGGGTTCATTATTTGACTTGAATAGCAAGCAAAATAAACATTTAAGCATCAGTTTGGATTTGATGACCACATTGTATGTCTGTATCCGTGTGTGTGTGTGTAAAAGAGAGATTGAGACAGAGAGAGGATCACCGTAAAAAGAAAGTTGTATCCCATTTCAAGCACAGAACGTAAGAAATCAATTCGTCGCCACATCATCTTCAAGTAATCAGGGGTCATAAAATAGGCCTCCTGGGAGAAATCAACCCCCTCGGTAGTGAGTGCAAAGCAATGGGTATGTACACGCTTACAACTCGCATATGTTTTCTGATCTAGAGTAATAATGACCAAATGATTCAAAAGTTTACTGGTTTGGTAACCAAGCCTAAAGCTTGCCAAAAAGAGATCCAAAATTGAATTATTTGGATCCGCCCAGGCCTCATTCAAGGTTGTTAAAATAATTGTCTTGTCATCCATAGAAGCCTCTTTTAAGACAGCCTCCAAACTAGTATCAGCACTGCCCTACAATAGCAACACTTCATATTAAATTTGTCATAAAGAGTATGTTTTATGTTACGACAAACATAATAATTGCCGATGAACAACACCACCATTATAAAAACCTATTACTAGTAAACCACAGAACACATTCAGACAAGCATTTACCCCGAAATGCGTGGATAATGTCATTGTTGAAGTAGAAAAGATGAATACAAATATCCGGTTGCAGACATGACATATCCTTATTATCCAAGACAGTTGGCAAGTTTATGTGCCATATTTTTCTAGGCCAATTTAATTGCACCGACCGTTAATTATAATGAAGGTCTTACAAGAATCTAATTTTCACAAGGGACACATTAGGAAAGGTGTATCACAATAAGCCACGCATCCTTTATTTCTTTACTAGTTTATCATAATGTGACACTCAGCATGCCGGTATCCCTTGTCTCATTGAAGTCAAATAATCAAAGGGTGGTCTCTATTGCCTATGTGAATGACGAACATTAAGTAATTGCAGATACTAGTTCAACTGGTTAATTGACACTAGTGACACTACCCCGGCAATAATACGGTCTATAATCAAGTGAAGCTTGTTAGAACTTACAACCAGACATTTAGATACAGTATTATTCTAGAAAAAAAACGCATAGAGATATCATCATTTTAAATTATATCCATTTGAATCTCAATCACACTTGTTCCTTAACAGAACGTTGGGAAGTTACTATTTGGATAGATTGTATAATGAATACAACACAATTTTACCAATGTTCTATACTAAAGCAACAGAACAAGTTTCATCGTCAAAAGCTACTCTCTCCCTAGAATCTTCTAACCTTGCTCTCGAAAATTATAAAAAGGTCTATCCTTTGGAAGGAAAAAAAATATGTCTCAAAGTAAACTCTATACGTATTCTGTAGAAAATTTCTTCAAACTGAGTTCCAATTTCTTCACTACTCACACCATTTTCTATAATCAAATTCAAATTTAAGACGTAATTACCATTATAACAACAATTCATTACTTTTAAACCAAAAAAGCATAAGGGAGACTAACTACATCTTCTATAACTATCATATCTGCTCCTAAATACACATTCCGTTTATACATTACACAGTCCTTATATACAGCTTCTACATAACAAAGTTAACACATCCAAATTAAATAAAACCAACGAACTCAGAAACGAAACTAACCGAAATAAATTGCAAAATAAAAATGTAACAATCACTAACAAACTCTTAAAAACAACATGTAATATATAGTTTTATGAAAACGACGTCGTATTATAAAAAAAAGGAAACTAAATTAATGCTATATCAATGAACACGCAGTCAATTTAATCAAAACGACGACGTATATTTATTATACAAAATTAAAAAAACTAAATAAATTTATATATAGGAGAACAAAATAAGTGCATTTAATTTAATTTAATATAATCAAAACGACGACGTATAACAGCACATTAAACTAAACTAACCGAAGAATCAAAGTAAATAGCAGAGGAAAATACATCCGTCGACGAGATAACATATTCCGGCAACCGGATCCAGCAGGAATCAAACGCGCTACTCAAAATCATATAACAAAAACCAAACAATATCAGAAACGACGCGGCGGTGCGTGCACGGCGGAGCTCGCCTCGCGGTTTGAATTCCTTTAGATAGCGACGGAACATTTGTGGCGGTTCCGGTGATTTCAGTCTCATTATTATTATTATAAAATATAAAATTTTATTTGAATGGATTTTATTTAATAATGGGAGTGTGAATATATACAGAAGTGAAAAATGGGAGAATGATATTGTGGTATTTACCGTACCTTGGTGAATGTACAAGTTTTAATGCGTGAAGTATAGTTTATGGGTAGATGGAATTGGTGAAATTGTCGGTTAGGATAAGAAAAAACTGAAATTTAAGTTGGCTATTTTTTATTTTTTTATTTATCGTTTTGTTAGATAATTATTTGAAAAATTATAGTTTATCTATTATATATATTTTTTGAAAGTTAGTTATTTGTTTGTCTAATAGTATGTTATGTTTATCTACAATTCGAAAGATAAACACTTAATTAAACTCAAACACTTAATTAAACTCATTTATAAGACAATGCAAATTAACTATGTTATGTTATTCTTTTTTCCGTTTATGATATCTTTGTATTCATTTTTTTTATATTTATTATAAAAATAAATCGGGAATAAGTTAGCATATTAAATGTATATAAATAATAATATGATAATTATTCATTAACATTATTTTGATAAGTAAATTAAAATTTTTAATTTCAAAGGATTGATTTATAAATTTGTAGATTAATATAATAATAAAAGTTTATTTATATTAGGTATATTTGTTTACAAATTAAATAAAATTTTTAATTATATATTATATCTAAAAAAGTAGGATTTATTAATATAGACTAAAAGGACATGTGTCGTTTAAATATTGTATCACATATTGATCAAATGATGCTTCAATCTTGTTTTAGTATGTTGGTAGATAGATAGCAAATGCACTTTTTATTTTTAATTTGGATCATCTCATGTTTATCGGTTTGTTACATGTATTATTTTTCTAATTACTTTTTAGTTTTTACGTAAGTGTATTATGGATAAACATTTGATCAAAATTTACTTTAAATCTACTACTAATATAATAATGTGTCACGTATTACATGTTTTTTGAGAGAGATTTTTTTATAAAAAAAAATATAAGACAATTGTTTTATTTTTTTTTCCTCATGAAACTCTACCATAATTCATCATGTTGAAAATCAGCAAGAGTATTAAAAAAAACCTTTAGGTTGATTTCTAATATAACTAAACTCTCATTAATATATAAAGTGGTGTACATTTATATCAAGTTTAGTTAAAAGAAAGTGATTATCAAACAAATACTTAAAATTTAGTGATATGATTGATAGAATTCATATGAACACAAAAACATGTATTCATACTATAGGGGTACCTGTGCAATGTGACGACCCCGAATATGTCGTGTAAGAACTCGTTGTTAATCCCATTAAATATAATTATAGAAATAGAAAGTTTGACAAAAATATATGTATTAATTAATATTTAAGATGTGGGGGTTGACTAAATATATAAGGTAAGTATTAATTAAGATTTTATTAAGGTAAAAATAATGTAAAAAAAAAAAGTAATGTAAAAGATGTAACTTTTTAACAACGTGGTGTAACTTTTATATAGTATTATAGATGCTTGGGGACTTATGAATTCATATAAAGTGACTGGTGGACTTATATGATCGGAATCAAATGACTTGTATGATTCTATGATTTTAGTTTCTTAGATAAACTTTTGGTTTTTAATTATAAATATATATAAAGGTTGTTTATTGTAAAACAAGTATTAAAGTAAACAAATAAAACAATCATTTTCTCTTAAATCATTATGCATCATGAAAAATCTTTGTGCATCGATATATATATATATATATATATATATATATATATTTGTGTTCTATGAATCTTCGTATACCAGTTTTATCATTATCTAATAATCCAGATCTTATCATATTTGTTTTATTTTAATATTTGTTTTGCAATAACCAGCCCGTATATCTATACTCTCTTATAAAAGGGATACCCCCCCCCCTTTTTTTTTTTCTAACATTTCACTTTTGAATTTACTAAACTACCCTTAATGAAATTATTTACAATATACATCCCCCAACCCGTCATCGTTGCTGTCGCCGCCAACACCACCCGTCGCCGCCACCACCATCACCGCTGCATCGCGCGGGTTTCTGTCTAGTCTATATATATACATACAAACACGAATGATGTATTATCTATATGGGTAAATTTCATACAACATCTACATATATTTATTTTTTTATCTAATATTTGATCGTGATACTAAAACAAATTCCAAAATTGGCCACTATGGGTTAGATTATTTTGTTTGGTCATCAACTTAATTTGTCAAATCGGTCATTAAGTCAGTGAGTTTATTAAGACAATACACTACCCGTTCAACACATTTAAAAATATAATAATCAACGTGGAATAAATCGTAAAACTTCATATATATTATATTGACCAAATATAAGATCTTAATGCTTCTTTTTTTTTTAATCATGAAACACTAAAATAATATGTGAATTACTTGAACCAATGTCAACAATATTCAATCTCGTTATCAATAGATTATGGGGTCGCTCCTTTGTAATGTCGATGACAACTTTTGGACCCTATGATATAGTTTCTCCTGAAGTGGGTTCGATCTATCCCTTGCTAGAATGTACACGACTTCATTACTTTAGTCATACATGATAGACGACATAAATTTTGCGTATTGTCTAGGGTTACATTAGAAATCCACTCCTTATTGTCTTGATGTTGACATATTGTACGTGTTGGAATAAATGAACATCATCGTTCTTATGGTAGATATAATACCCTAATTTCAAAATTACGGATTTACAAACACTTTTTAATATAATAACAGAAATCCAGAATGTCTCTTTAATTTTAAAACCTTAGCAATACCAAAACAGTAAGCTCAACAAATATATTGTCAAGGTATCCAATACTTTTACCGGAGCTTTGTATAGTGAGATATAAAAGGTTAGGAGACAGTTGAGTAAGAAACAACATGAAAATAGTTCAAAGTTTCTCAATTTAATCAAATGTCGTGTGTCACAAGTGTAAGAAGTCGTATATAAAAACAAAGCATAGAGACCAATCAATTATTGGATTGAATTTGTTTTAGTCTTTGAACATCTTATTATTATTGTTTTATTATCTTATGTTAAACTGGTAGTTTTATTTGGTTGGGCCAAAGGCCATTTTCGGTCAGAACAGGGGCTGTTTTACAGCCACCAAAATTGCCCAGCCCATTTAGATTATAAAGTCTTTTAGGTAGGTTAATAAGGCTTACGGTTTCAGGTTTCTATGGTGGTTTATCATCAAAACTGAAACATCACAGCCATTTAGAAAAGTCATGTCTGTTCATATTAAATGTCTATATATAGTCACAGTTAGAGTCAAATTAGTCAGTACAAGTTACTAATATATCTCTGCGTATTTGTTTCTTCGAATACATACATACATACGGTTCTATTGTCAATTGGGCTTAGCTCAATTGGCATGGAGGCCAATGATAGCTGCCTCTTGGAGACCAGCGTTTGATCCTTGAGGCAAACGGTCTTTACCAATAACTCGTTGTGCCTAGGGGGCAGGCGGGTTATTGGGTTTTCCCCGGATCTAGAGTAACTTGAGGCGTCTAAGGCTCTGTGCGGCTGGATTGTCTAGCTAAGCGGTGACCTTTCGCCAATGGGTCACTCCGTAGCTGAACGATTATGTTAATTGGCCGTTAAAAAAAACATACGGTTCTATAACTTTCTGATTTATTCCTGTACGCATACATACATTCATTTCTGGTCTATTGCTTATACTGATCATGACAGGATTGAGTATGAGAACAAGTTATATTCTGGGAATGCAACTTCCAACAGTGGGAAGGAAATTGCTAACATCAATGAATCCCTAAATCCATGCCTGTCAGCTCGTTTGTCACAATTACTCATCTCATTTAATTATCTCATTAGCTCCTAACTATTCGTCTCATTTAGTCAAATTACTCCCCCCTAGGCTAGGTCTATTAGTGAATGTGTGCTCCTTGGTTAGAACCTCTAAGGGATCTCATCTCAGTCATTGTCTCATTTCTAACCTCATTTATCATGTGAATTATGATCACAATTATCACAAATCCTAATTCTTGTTTTATCGTATCTATGTAACTATATAACCCTTTTCTAGCAACTTGCTAGTATTAATATATTACCCTGTTGTTCAAAAAATAAATAAGATCTCAGATATGGTCATTCGGTGGACAATGTGCCAAACTAGCTCTTCATAAGCCAATCCTCCTACGTCGCCATGGTGCTCGTGTATATATGGATATGAATCACGATATAAAACACTATATATGTATCAATGTATACTTCTATCTTTCTCTGCAGGAAAGTTATATTATACAACTTGAATTCATATACAAGATCATAAAAGACCATAATTATTCAAACCCTAGAATGTTAATATACCATAAAATCTTGATATTATCCAAATATATATATCTAGAAATATCCTCTATATGTTGGAGTCCAGTAGTCTGATCCAGTGTTTTCATGGTATACTTGTGGAGTACATGATACAGGGACCAAACAAAGACCTTTACTCTTAAGATCAAGCTTTAAATCTCCTCTATCTTTCGTTTCCAATCGTACCCATGGGTCCTGAAATATAAAACATCAAAATTTAATTTCCGCTTTTGAACTTAAATCCTACTAGTAATTTACTATTGTACTAACTGATAAGAAGCATTTTTGTAATCCTGATCGGCTCACCTTGATGATATTGGTCTTCATGTATGGATTGCTCAATAACTGTGAAAGGGAATCGTATGTGTATCAGATTACATGCATTTTCTATGTATATGAATTATATATGATGAATTTCAGAATTTGATGTTAACTATGTAATTAAGTATGTATTAACAGTAATTATTTCTAATATATTAATTGGTAGTGAAATAAAAATATATGTATTGCATACGAAATTAAAGTGATGTTATTACCTGTACTTGCTCCTGAAGACACTTAATATAACCGATTGCTTCCCATAACACGGAAGCTGTATCTGTCTGAAAAATTAACGGAAGTACGGTTATATATCTGATCACAAGAAGAAAAAAACCAAAGATTCGATGATCAAACTTTATGCATATGTGTTACCTTCCCGAACGGTGAAACAATTTGCTGAAGGGCTGTTATTTTATCCCCGAGCTTTGCTTTAGGAAGCTGAATCTTTGTGAATTTGGGATAAAATATGAAATTATTAGTATGTGAAAGCAAAACCATATATCATGACTATTGGATGTAAATTGGCAATATCTATACCTTAGTTGATGAGACCGTAGAAGTCTCAAGCTTAATCTTCTTTAAAAATGACCCAGATTGGTCTTCTGATTTCTTTCTTTTCCCTTCATTAACAACTCCATTTCCTCTCCCGTTGATTTTCGCAAGCGTACTGCCTCTTGGTCTTATTGGCTGCAAATTTTGTGATAAAACAGGTAAAAAGTATAATTAAAACCTTAGGTATCATATATTATATACACATATATACATGTTTATATATATCTATATTTTTTGAACAGACATGTTTAATTATATCTATATATATATATGTATGTGTGCGTGACTAAGACTCAATATAACGACATAGGGTTTTTTTTGTTATGTTTAAGAGTTAATTACACTTCATAAGGTTGGATGAAGTTGTAAAAAGGTTGAAATGATGAAAGGTATGACCTTGCACCTTATGAAAAAAAAATATATGGGTATTCATTTTGTAAGAACTATATTATCAGGCTTTAATTTATTTATTTTTTAATTTTTAGAACGGCGAGTTAGTTATTAGCGATTGAGTACCCACAGTGACATCCTAGAGGGCAGTATGCAGATCCTGATCCACGATCCTCGTTCCCTCATTACCACCCCCAAGGGAAACTCTTGGGGATACCACTATGAAGGGGAAACCTCTTGAAGAGACTCAAACCCAAGACCCAAGAGAAAAACCCCTCCCCATATATGCACACTGCAACATTTAATTTTTTTTCATAACAATCTTTGGTTTTCAACATGATCAATTTGGATTTTTTTTTATGATATACTCTTATGCACCTTTCAGACCTTGAACAAAACATTTTCGTTATAGACACACACACACATATATGTAGTTATACGTATGTATAATCTATGTTGATCAAGAGATCGACTTGACACCCCTTTATATTATTTCTGATATATATGTGCTGTATAAAAGGATCAAGAGATATGATCTTACCTGATAAGAGTTATGGATACCCGGTTTCCTTCGGTCAGGTAGATTCATGGTATTCATCAAAGCCATGGGTTTATTAGACATGTTACTCTCGGATGGTGGCTTGTTTAAGGAGCTACCAAAAGCAACCAAATCAAAAAAGCCCCTTCCATTGGTACATCCCATGTCCGACACACCGTTGAAATAGTCCTTGTTATTTCCAACAGCTCCCATGTCGTTGTTCCCTGCTTGATATTGATCAATTGCATGACTACTTAATCCTCCTCTCCTAAATAACCCTTCACGTTCAATGTCACAATCGGTGTGCTCATTCTTTATTGCTGTGAATTGACCACCGTATTGATCAAACTGTGGACTTAGTTCAACATCTTGTGAGTTCTTGCTTTGGTATAGGCCATCGTTGAACCCGGTGAAATTCTTTTGAAACTGATTAAGATTTGCCGGGCTTGAAAACTCCCATCCGCTGTCTATTTTCTTCAAATAATCACAGGCTGGTTCAAACATCTGTGTCGATATGTTTTGCATTTCCCTGGTAGTTCCTACACCTCTACAACCAGAAAGAAAAAGTTAATGGATATTATACATTATATACACTTAATTAATTAGTTAAAGTTCTAATTAGCTAATTAATAAGCTAATGAACATAAAATATATACATATATATGGGATTTAGGTTCTATATAGTAAAGTAAATTAAAGTAGAAGAATGGAAAGAACAAATGAAATCCACTAAAAGAAACACTTTTGGTTTTCTCTTCTTAATTAATTCAAGAAGGATTCTCCTTTTCCTACTCACTGCTTAATCAAGCATTCATCATTGCAAGATAGGATTAATTAAATAAAAGCAAATCTATGACTACCATGAAAATGATTAACTTTTTGACAAAAGAATGTGTAAAATATTACATTTTCTCTGTACATGTTTGAACTTCTAGTGTTTTTTTTTTTTTTTTTTTTTTTTTTTTGTTGAAACGCTCTAAACTACTACACTAATACAATATTTTAACAACTATGATCGACCACAATGAAGCTTAAATCCCTGACCACTGACTTACAAATTAAGGCTGATACCGCAAGGCTCAAGGCCTATCGGTAGAATTTCTAGTGAACTGAGTGACAATATTAAAGGTAGACAGCTAATTGTATTTTTCTCAAAATCAATTTTTGCCTTATTTATCATATATATATATATAATATATATATATATATATATTTGTATGCAAGTATGAATAATCAAGTATTAAATCGTTTGACGTAATAACATACAAGAAAACTTGGTTCCAAAGATGATGATTATCGGAAACTGCCTCTCCATAGGGATCATTAGTGGAAGCTTTTTCTACAAGACGACGAGAGGACTCCATGCTGATCCCAGAGTTGTTAGAAGCATTGGTTGTAAAAGAAGTAGAGATAGAAACATCTTCTTCACCACCAGAACAATTGGAATTAGGGTTTTGAGGGTTATTGCACCTTGGATTACTTGCATAATTAGCATCACCGGTCCATGAACATATAGAACTTGCATGAACATCTGTCCACCATTTAGCAGTCGATGAATGAGTTGCAATCAAGTTTTCATTACATTGCTCAGCCATTATACACTTATCCATTGAGGTCTGAAATTTAAGTTGATTGGGGATTGGGGATGGGGTAGGGAAGGATGGGGGCATAGGGAACTTTGGAATATAAAGGTTGGATAATATATATGAGTCTTGCAACTCTATTATGAATTAAAATGATATCTATGTGTAAGTGCACAGTGCATACACTAAAATATGCAACCTCAGTTCTTCCACTTTGATGGTGGACAATTATTATATACCAATGGCTGGGCCAGCATGAATTTGTAATGTAAGAAAGTCATCCTTCCAACTTGTCATACATAGTACCATTCAGGAGGGAGTAGTAGACAAAAAAAAGAAAGCCGAATAATGTACAATTTTCTATCCTGCTCTCGATCGTATAGTATCTGTCATGAATTTGGGATACAGCAAACAAAGAGTGTTTTGTTTACGAAAGCTAGCTAATTAATATTGTTACTTGTTGTAGTTAATTTCTACAAATCGAATATATGAAGTTAGATGGTATTCTTATCGCATTTAGCTAGACGTACGTACAAAAACAACAAACGGGATATGATACTATACACTTTTATGTGCCTCTTTTTGTAAACACTGATCGAGTGAACAAGTAATACTTTTAAATATCTGAGAACCCAACCCATTTATTAAACAAGTTATTTGTGTCGACTCATTTACAATCTTATACTTGTTTAGACCCAATAATCCATACGTACACTTTTAATTCCACGCCCGGTTTGTGTATCTTGTCAGAAATAGTTAGCCCAAGAATTTATAAGTTCCTATATCATTTCAACTCTAGACACCGAGATATTACCATCCATATATGGTAGTACTTCATCCCTCGTCATTGGCACAATCACTATAATTCACTATGTAATACGTACACAAACACACGTGGAGTTCGAACTCAAGATCACCCACTTTCTATTTTAAGGATGTTTTTATCATTTGTATAGATGAATTAAGTTTTTAATCATATCCCTTCATTAATCAATGTCACTAATGAGACTCATGCTCAGCCTTCTAATTCCAGTTAGGTCAAGTGAGTTAATAAATTAACTACTGTATTAAATTGATCGAGCAAACAACCCAGATTACCAAGTTCATTCCTGCTTTTAAAAAGTTGAGTTTTTTTTTACCTACTTTTATAACGACCTTGTTAATATAGAAATTGCTGAATAGGATTACATGTTATTAGCCTTTAATTAGGTAGAGACTGGACGTACAAGTTAATTAAGAGAAACATGGTATCTTATTGGCTTGACGACTAAAAGCCAAATAAACCAGCTTTCCTTTTCAAGTTCTTTAAGAATATATTATCTATCACATAACTTTTGGGTTTTAATATTGGCTATTGTTCGTTAGGCTTTCAAGCAAATTTACATAGAGGAATTCTGGCCACTAATTAATCTTATGGATAAAAACATTGGCCGTTGAGTTACGGCTGTTATTTGTACGTGGTCGTGTACTATAAGCTGAATTCTTGGTTTCGTGTCTTTACAGCACAAACATGGTATGAAGATTTGGATGCCAATATAACGGCTTTAAGAGACAATGATTGAGTACTTTATTAAGATTGAAGCATAGCTTGCTTTTAAATTTTGAGTGGTTACTATACACATAAACATGTTTTATGGAAATACGCCGTCTCATATTGTCATAAGTTTTAAGTTGTGATTTGAAGGTATTGGGTCAATTCATTGGTCTAAGACTCATATGAGCAAGCCATGGTATATCAGGCAACCCAGTCAATAGTCAGTGACCAAGCTGGCCGAATGGCCAATCAGCAACCACGTTGTACGGTAACTTGTGACCCATCCCATTTGTAACCGCGTGTATCTTCAAAAATCCAATATTGGGAAGATTCAAATATATGGTTTCATCGGCCTATGATGTCCAGTGATGTAACCGATGGAAATCATTATTGGACAGTTCAATTCCGATAAATCTAATTAGGTGCTCTATATATACAACAAGATACATTAGATAATACATTAATACCCGCGAAGACTGAAACACTCTCTTGCAATCAGAGTATCAGACTCTTTGATTAATACCAAATTCAGATCAACTCTTTGTGCTATTCCAAAACAAAATTTTGTGAACCCATGCAATATATATAGAACCAAATTTTGTTTTAAAAAGATCGATAATTTTGCATTCGGATAAACATGACGTGGTTATAAAATAATGTACCGATTAACTCAAAGTCTCCAACATTTACCAACATCCGCATCGCTCTAGAGATCTATTGCATGTTTAGTGCCCCATACGTCCCCATCACCTTTGATTACGTTAGTGTAATAGTGTTTAGCATATATAGTTAATTTTGTCGTATATTATTTAGTCTGGCACCAATCAATCATTAGATGGAGTGGTACCGTCACCATGTGACCACATGGGGGCCACGTACAGATGAAGGCTGCAAGTCATCACAGGTTCGAAACTTGCCAAAGACAAGTGGAAAAACTATATCGTGTGATCCATGTGTGAGAATGGTGAGTCACCGGGCATGAGTTCTAAGTGGTGTGCGCTCTAGATACCAAGACGGTACATGGAGCTAGAGGGTTCCCACCCATTTACCCCTTTTATATTATTTAGTCTGGCTTAAATTCTAATGAACTTTTGGGCCCTAAATTCGTACTTGTGTTATGTATACGTACGTGTATATGTATACGTCTTCGCGGAATGTGAGATTTCTTATGTTACACAAAACACTGAGAGAATGACGAACATGTTACGTACATACTGTATATATACTACCATTATATATATTATATATTATATATGTAGACAAAATAATTCAAGTTAAGTTGCATATTTCAATCAATAGTGTATATATGAAAAAGTAGGTGAGATCATAGACAAACATTGGTGCCTAATATTTTTATTTATTATTGGTAATAATGACATAAGATCAATCTAAAATTCCATTACTGTTAGTGGCTGCGCCTTTTTTAAATTTTAATGTCTATGAGATGTGTGAAAATTAAAGGAACCGCACGAGTGTGATGTTTTCATTATTAAAAACGAAATCGTATTTGAAGAAAAATTATTGGTACTCTTGAGGAGGGCGATGGCACGTCGACAAGTCAGAATATTGTCTTTAAAAGTGTTCGTTGTGGCACCTGGTTTGGCGTACGCGAAGATATATATAATTCATTGCACCGGGTTTTGGCATGTGGCCATTTCCTTGCCAGTGTACGTGGTTTACAGTGTGATGAGAAATTATATAGAATTCGGCTAAAAGGATGTTAGGCTTTAGATAATATTGTGTTAACATATTGTATTTAGTAAACAATGGAGATTAAGTAAACAAGACTTGTGACACAAAATATTTATATTAGTTTCTAACAAAAGGTTTAGATCGGCAGAGAAACCTCGTGGTCATTTGGACCCAATTGACCCTTCCCCAAGGACTAGTCTCAAGCAATGAGCACATATCTTTCGATAACACTCTACAAAACTCAAAGAAACAAAGTTGTGCTAGTATATTGTTGTACTAGCATTTCTATATGCAATATCATCATCAGATCAATGCTGCAAACCATTAAATCTTAAACCTCACTGTCAAAACTTAACGAGTGGCTATTATATTTGGAACTCTGTGAATCAAAAATCTTAGATAGATTGAACTAAGCCCCAAACAGATGGTCTAGTGGTGAATCACTTGAACTTGATTCCTCGACCAGTACGTATCCGATTTCCACGAGGTGCTCTTTTCATAGATCACATGAACTAGTTGAGTCAAAAGGTTTCAGATATCATGGATGGACTACGAGTGGTTCCAAAACTTAACACTCAAAATGGGAAAATTTACACTTAATTAAAAAGTCGGGTGTAGAACAAATTTACCAAATAAAAGTTTGAACCTATGACCGAAAAAAACAAAGGACAAGTACTAATACTGTCATGGTTGTGTTCATGATATAAAACCATTGATACCATAAACTATAAAATGAATGGCTGTTGAGGTTAACCATGGAGTGAGAGCCTTTGATTCAAATGTATACAGGTCTAATCGGATATCTCGTGACATTTCTAAACATTTCCTTGATCATTTCCAAGATGTTTACCTAATGAGAACGTAAACCCTCTAGTGAGGAATCTGGAAGTCCGGCCACTAGGCCACCTTGAATGTGGTAACTATGTGTATCTATACTTCTATACTATTATATAAAAATTCTCCACCCCACTACCAAACAAAAAAGTTAGAAAAATTTATACATACGAAATTACCATTCTACCTTTAATGAATTAATTTACACCACCAATCCTTTATCTCTTAAAATATCTCCACCACCCCTTTGGCCTTTACATCAATTACTTACACCCACCACCACCAACAGTCGCCGTCATTACTTCCGGTCGCCGCCACCATCAGTGGCGGATCCAGAAAAATATAGCAGGGTATGCAAAATTTAATAATATTTTTGAAATTGCGTTTTTTAGTCAA
>JAOXNX010000026.1:13493508-13515563 GCA_028566075.1 Solidago caesia | reverse complement strand
TTGGCGGGTCGACCTGTTAACCCAAAGGGTCAACCCGAACCCAACCCGAAAAAAATCAGGTTAGTGGGTTGGTGGGTTGACGGGTCAAGATTTCACAACCCTAACTCGGTTTTTTTCACTTCGGGTTTCGGGTTGGGTCGAGTATTGACAGCCCTATTAAAAAGTGTGTTTTTTACGAGTGTGGACACTAATAAATATATACTTGAGTGACATTTATGGGTCTTGATCATTTGATAAGGAGATTTTAAAGGAATTTATGGGCATGTTTGACAAAAGTAACTGTAGCTGGTAGCAAGAGCTTTTAGTTGGAGCTGTAAGCTGTAACTTTTATTTTTTTAGAGGTGTTTAGTACGGTAGCTGTAGTTGCAACTTAAGAGAGAAAATGACAAAAGTGGATATTAAAAGCTCCAACCAAAACTTATGAAGGGGGCATTTGTGTAAATTTATAAATTAAAAACTTCATCCAAACTAAAAGCGTTTCATTTTGGAGGTTTTTTTTTTCTCCAAATAAAAGCTCAAGCAAGTTGCATCTAAACAAGGCTTTTAACATAATAGGAGCTTGTTGTTCAAATATCAAAGGTAAAACTCTTAAAAAGTTCCTGAAATGCTTTTGCCAAAATGTCATATGTGTTAAAAATTGTGTTAAAGTGAATAAGATATTGAGTCTCAAAAATAAGTGTTTCGTGCAAGTTTATATAAGAAATATTTGGATTGAAACTTGCTCTATATTAATATGGGAACAAAGCTTACCAACGGGTCATGCACAGTAATGTTATGACGCCAAGATCTATGAATGTACTTCTTGATTCTCTTTGATTCGGGAGTTACCAAATGGGGTACAAGTCTAGCCAACTCATGAAATCGGCTAGTATATCCGACATAATCCGCACCATCCATCTGTTGTTGAGTGAATTCAGCTTTTGTAGTTCATGGGCCGGACAATACTTTGCGTGCATCAAGTCTTTAAATTCTCCCCATGACAAATCCAATGTCGCATCTCTTCCTCTAGTTTCAACCTCAGAGTTCCACCAACTAAGTGCATCAGAAGTGAATGAACAGGTGACATAGTTGATCCTCTGATCATAGGTGCAATTGCTCCTAGATATCACTGATTCGATTTTCTCCTTCCATTGGACATATGCAGCAGCTCCACCCTTACCATCAAACTCCGGTGGACCACAATTTTTGAAGTCTTTGTAGGTACAACCTTGTCGGTACCCATCATTTGCTATCCGGGTATTAGGCCTGACATTTTCTCCATTCCCAACCTATTCCACATCCTCACCATCACCTCCTTGATTACGTTGTGCTCCCATAGCACCAGCTTGTTCACCATTAGCACCATCTTGTGCCCCAACATTACCTTCCATGGCTGTCGTGACTTGAGCCACCAAGGTAGGCATAAGAGCAGTGAGCGCCTGGTTGATCACAGTGGTCAAATCTGGGGGGTTATTTGCTTTCGTTTCTTGGTTACCACCACCTCTACCACCCCTATGGCCTCCTCCACATCCACCACCACGATCATCTCCACGACCACCTTGTTTGCTGTTGTTTTAGTCATTTCCCGAACATACGTGTTAAATCACTAAGTTAATCTCAAGATTCGTACGAAAAGCACTCCTAACGATTCGTTATTATGTTTTACGCGAATATCACTTAACGCACTAGGTCACATAGTATCCCAAAGTATCCTTATTCTAGTTATCATTATCTATAGTTTCAAGTTATCACACTAAATAGTTCCTCCAAGATCAAGATCTACACCATTCAAGTTCACACAAACATAATATCATAGTGAAAGAAAACGTAACACAATTATAGTTAAAATATGGTCCGGGTCTGATTCCTACCTTTAATGTGCCTTTGATGTTTATATATAGGGTATACCATCGGCTAACCCACCACATCTTGTGCATATTAAGGGCATATCGGGATCCGGTCCTGAAATATTCCTGTTGTACTGGTAATGTTTATGTATAGGGTGTATCATCGGCTAACCCACCACATTACCAATACTCTTAAAATATTTCAGTTTACCTACCATACCAAACTATGCATATGCAACCCGTGATACCAACAACTTGCATATCGCATCGTGTAACCGTAGAACCGTTGATCAGACGTTTCTATGGTGGCACCATGCCATACTACGTTATTGCCATCATTTTACTTTGCCAAAGATAACACATATATAAACAACTTTCACATTAACACACAATCACAAGTTCAAGTTTCACATAAGTATCAGGTTCACATAAGTTCAAGTTCTCACAAGTATCAATTTCACCAAGTTCAAGTTTACTCATCCTTAACGTATCAAGTTTCTCATAGCATCAAGTTTACTCTAAGGCATCTCACACTAGTTTCTAGTTCACCGCATAGTATCCAATCTTAGTATCAAGCTTACTATACTACGAACATCACGAGTGTACACTTAGAAGACTCAAATAAATTTCAAGTTGCACACATAATTTCCTATTATGCATGCTATATGAAGTTCCTAGGTTATAGTCTAGGCTAATCCACCTAATTCTCTACAACCACGGCTCTGATACCATTCTGTAACACCCCAACAAAGCGAAAACATGAGATGTCGAGAAAAGCACAGCATGACATGGAAAATATATAGAGCAACGCTAAATGATTAAGGTTCAAGCAACCAAGACATAGAATAGATCACATAAAAGTAGCATCTCAAGGTCTACATGCAACTAGTACAATTGCTAATATAATCGTTCATCCCAAAACAAGGGAGCATATGGGTTAAGGACCACATGAATGATAGTCAATCAAGTTAGCACCACTATAGTGCACATATCTCTGAACCTAGCTAACAAACGATGCGCGACGTCCTTGATCCGACAAGCTCTAGCATCCAATCATCCTTGATTCATTTGATTCACTTGGTTACCTGAAAAGTGTACTAAAATGTATCAATACTAGGTTGTTGAGTTCGTAGGTTTAAGATAACAAAATCTAGTTGTGCCGATATATCAAAGTAGTTGTACAATACTATAGAACTATAAAGTCACTTACTGTAAGTTCTTATAGTTTGGCACTAGTTTTTTGCACATTAGCTGCCCATAGTTCACATGCAAACAAACAAACAAAACACAACAACAAATATAAATAGAATCTAGTTAACCCCATAGTTTCCAACAATAGTTGCACGAGTTCCCATATAGGGGTGCATGGCCGGTAGATAGTTTCCAGCAATAGTTGCACGAGTTCCTATATAGGGGTGCATGGTGGGCGGATAGTTTCCAACAATAGTTGCACGAGTTCCTATACAGGGGTGCATGGCCGACGGATAATTTCTAACAATAGTTTCTAGGTGCCGGGGAATCATCCCTTAAGACACTCACATAAGCATTCATAGGTAGTTCTAAGCATATTGTACCATAAAAAGTTATTGACACACGTTTTAGAAAGCCGAGTACACTTCCCACCCCAAGGATTCACAAAAAAGGGCTACGAAACTCACTTGAAATGAGTAATACAACTCCAAGGATAGATGAGAGTAGGATCAATGCTCATGATGGCCGATTCCTATATTACACGTGTCAAGTTAACTTAAGGTGTCAAAGTGGAAAAGCCCTACTAGATATACCCAAACATGACCAAGGAAAACTTGTTTTACGCGATTTCGAACATTTAGGCTGAACAGGGGAAAAGTTGCGGCACAACTTCACAACATAAATATGGACCCAAAAGGAAGTTGCGGCGCAACATCAAAAGTTGCGGCGCAACTTTGGAACAAAAAGTCGGACCAACTAAAAGTTGCGGGACAAATCATAATTTTGTAAAAGTTACGGCGTACTTTGTCTAGAAATCGATGAAGATTTGAAGATGTTCAAGATCTGGGTAAAAGTTGCGGTGCAACTATGGGAGTTGCGGCGCAACATCTGGGTTTGGTCCATTAAAATGCCAATTACCAAGTTCATTTAGCTTTCAAAACATAAAACCAGTAAAATCTTAACCATTTTCGACCATAACACTTGCTAATAAAACCCCCCTTTTGTTTCAAACTTCTAGATCTAAACTAAATCTTACAAGATTTGACCAAATTTTATAGAAATCTTGAAACCTATAATGTATAATGGCAAGATTTAAGTATTTAAAATGTAGATTTACTCACAAAAATGTTACCTTGAAGCCTTGAACCTGAATTGAGACAAAATGAGAAAAGTAAGCTTGTGTTCTTGCAAATTGAGAGAAAGTAGAACCATGGATTTTGTAGAGGATTGTTATTACACAAAATTATAGTTGATTTCCTTGCCAAATTGATGATTTTTGGATTGAAGAAGAAAAGAGAAAGAGAGAAAGATAAGAGTGTGAGGCTGAGAGGAGTGAGGCGGATTGCCTCACGACGTCGGCTTAAGTTGCAACCAAGTTGCCAGCTACACCGCCCCCATCAAACATCTTGGCATAAATCCTTGGTCAAACGGCTTGTAGAAGTCGCCGTCCATCTCCCACTTTTCCTATTGTTTTTTATGATTTCATGCAAAGATGTTTGCCAAGATGCAAGCCAAGATGCCTGCTACACCACCCCCCATTTTTTGGATGGCATCTTGAGAGATGACTGGGCGCCACATGGCGCAAGACGCCCCTCCTTAAGTTGCCTCACTCCCTTCAGTCTGAGAGGAAAAATGAGAAAAGAAAATGAAAGAGAGTGTGAGTGTGGGCCGGTTTTGGGAGGGGGTTTGGGTAGGCTTTTGTTCCACTAACAACAATATTTAGCTAGTTGGTAACTCACGGGTATAAAGGTGTATTATGTAAATGTCTAAAAGCACAAATTACACTAGGGATTTATAGGTTCGCTTACCAATGACATTTCTAATAGTTGTCCAGTTTCACATAAACTCGCCGCTATTCATAGTTTCTAGCTAACCAATCAATAGTTTACCTGAAGCATACACCAATAAGATATAGTTACCCAAAATTCAAAGATTTATAAAAGTTTACTACTAATAGTTACAAAAGTTTACAGACCCAAATGACAGTTGTTACAAACACACACACACACACATATATATATGTATGTATGTAAATGGACACCTTCTTTATAGGATTTTTTTCTTTTTATTAATTTTTTTTTACAATAATCGCTATAACTTTTAACTTAGGTATTTGATCATATGTGAATTACTTGATTACTTCATTCACATGTAAAACATAATAAAAGTTCATACGAGAACAAAAAAATTTGTTAAAAACATGTAAATAAACTTATAACTTGATATGTTCACATGTGAATGGTACGTGAATAAAAGGTTAATTTTAAGGTTTTGAAATTTTTTATTTTACGATATGAATTTTTATAACTTTTCACATGTGAATAAACTTAAAAACGTATAATCTAATACAAAATTTAAAAGTTCCCACTGTTCAACGTGTGATCTAGTGAATAGTGCAAGGCTGGCGGGCTATTTTCTTTTATTTTTTGATTTTTGATTTTTTGTGTTTTTTTAGAGTTAAGGTATGTATTGATATTTATATCTTCAGTAAAGCATGCGCCTACTAACTTTGTATGTCTTAAGTACTTAAATCAAACTAATTACAATATGAAATTAGTTCAAGAAAGCACACAAATGCTTTATACACACATATGAATTTGTATTTGGTGTAGATGACAAGCTCAAGATTGATTTTTTTATTTGTATATTTAATATGTTACATTACAATCATTGTAGTTTGTTAATCCTTAAACTTAACTAGTTATATTTCGTTGTCATCTGATACTTTGATTGAAGTCAAGTGATTGATTCCAAAGTTTATTTTGGTGCATTATTTTGTATTAAATATATATTTTTTAATTAAGTCACTGTAAATATAGGATGAGGCTATACACATACTCACATTTTACTATCAAACACCCCTGTACATCACCTATAGGCCTCGTACAGGCTTGTACGAATGTACGGTGCTTATATGTGGTGTATAAGTTTTTGATCCGTAATAAATGTTGTCTAGATATCTCTTATACGTCAAGTACACAATTGTACATGGCGTATATGTGGAGTTTAGATAGCGGCGAATTACACATGACATGCTTTGAATGTCAGGTGTCATCACCTATACGTCACGTACAAATGTGTACTTGACATTTAGATGTTTAGGTAGCATTTATTACAGATCAGAAATCTATACGTTATCTATAGGTCATACACAGGTCTGTATGAGGCGTATATGAGTTGTTTATTTAGAAATGAGGTGTGACTCTAGCAACACCCGTGAGCAGGGGCAGATCTCTTTAAGGGCCCGGGGGGCTCCGGCCCCTCTATTTTTCCCTCTGTAGTGTTGTTTTATTCGTATTTCGTACAAAAAATTAATTTTTTAGCATCACTTCTGGATTCTGTGACTTTCGGCTCTCTCGGTAACTTTTCTCAAAATCCGCTACTGCCCGTCTGGCCAGTGGCGAATCCTGAAAATTATAGCAGGGTATGCAAAATTTAATAATATTTTTGAAATTGCGTTTTTTAGTCAAATAGTCAACCACCAACACTACAACGTATGTTATGTCTACTTAGGATATGCATTCATTTTTTTTAGGATATGCATTATTAGTAAAAAAAAATTTAATTTTATATAAAAAAAAAAATTAACACTAATTTTTTTTTCCATAGGGTATGCAAGTGCATACCCTGCTCTCCACATGGATCCGTCATTGGCCACCATCACACCGCCACCGCCGCATTGCGCGGGTACGATGCTATTTTATATAAACAATATTTGTAGTGTAAGACGTGTAAACACAAAGTCAAAAAGAAGATATTATATAGAAGAAAATGTAGGCTTTTTCTAGTAAACAATTGTGATTAAATAGCATAAAGTGTTGTTTGGTTTCTATATAGTTATTAATTTGTCAATATGTTTATTAATTGTTACTTTTTGAAGCACTGATGACAAAGAATTAAAATTATATTTCTCGACAATTGTTGTTGTGTGATAGTCTAATCTAACTCCACTAACACATAGTGGGTACAACTTCTTGAAAGTTATTGCAAATGTCAACCAAGGTCGTCTTGCACATAATTTGCTTGACCAATATTATGTTACTTTCAAAAATAACCCAAGTGTTTTCTCAATAGTGTGTCCCTATGATTTAAAAAGAATTAATATTCTTTTGGTTCCTTTTTTAACTTTCGTTATTGATTTCAAGTTTGCAATCATTCTAGAATCGGTTGGTCGTTGATCGTTAGATTGGTAACCGAATAAACGATGTGACATCGTTATTACTCTTCTTTGTGGTCATAGAGCACACATGTTCGGAACAATGGTTGTTACAGATCCGACTTGTATCGCTATCAATGAAGATGAAAAGCGTTAAAAGTTCTGTACAGATTCATACAAAGTTTATAAAACTTTGTTTTCTACAAATTGACATGAAAAGTTTACAAAGCAATGTTCTTGGTGTTTATACCTAAACCAATTCACTGATTGTTTCCGTTAAAACTTCATCAATTTAAAACATGAACCCTTGGTGATCGCCGACACTATCATTGACATGCATAGTAGGTTTCACCTGATGATTTTGATGGCGAAAAAATGAAAACCAAAGCTTATGAGCAGGAAGAACAAAAAAATGCATCAACTTCTTACTAATCAAAGTACAGATGGTATATATATAACCATATATACATAGAGGAAACAAAATCGATAAAAACATTAAATACGACAAGCTCCATTGAAGGTACTAAAAAGATCAAAGGAGAATCTAGAAGTTGAAACCAAAAACTATTCAAAGCAAGATCATTCCACTTTCATTCCCAGGTAACCGATATCATAGAATTGGCGAGCCCCGACTCGTCAAAAGTTGACTTTTTGTCATAGTCCAGGTCCTTCACCGCACCAGGTATTGCATTAGTCAGCCGAAACTGCTTTTCATCAGTACCCTCCAGGTTTGCATAGCAGAAGGACCACAGCAACTGAAGAAAACAAACAAAAGCAAAGAGTTGCGTCAAAATCCAAAAAAGAAAAAGTCAAAAGTCATAGGTTAAAGGATGTTACTTGAATGGGATCCGAGCGTAAAAAGTTCCGCTGAAGCCTGCGTCCATCTGGAAGACGGACCCCAACCCTGCAAAGTAAATTCCTATCAACCTTGGGTTCTTCGGGCAATGGTGGATAAGTAGGCTTCTCAGATTTAAGAATTTCTTTTTTGGCATCTACAGCATCCGAGTCATTCGAGGGTTCTCCAACGGTATCTTTCATTGTCCCGATAGATAATGCTTGTGCCATCTGCATCTCTTTATCTTCCTCACTAGTTTGATTTGCAACCACTGCATCAAAAATACACTTAAAGCAACTGTTGACTCCTTCAATCTGTTTCCTTTTAAACTAGTGATTTTTTTGGGATTGACCCGTTAAAGATAATCGACCGACTTATAAGAAACTGGGTCGAAATTGTCACCTTTATAAGTCAGTTATGCTTCAAAATCCAAGTGAAACAATTTACAAACAAATAAACAAAACAACCATATTGGGAAGGCCATACTACACAATAATCAAAATCAAAAGCTTTCATGTCATTTTCAGGATCCTTGTAATTAGAAAGCAAAAAGCTTATGTGAAAAACTGATCACATGTTTCATGTAATGTAACAAATAAGAAAAAATTTGGGTAAACGAAACACACAAAAAAAAATACCTGGCATAGCTTGGACTTTGGGAGGGGAAGCCTGATAAGTTTCTCTTGGACGTTTGTGGGACAAGCTGAAATGATGATCATTAGGGCTACCATCCATGAATTGCAACAGATCCTATTAAATTAAAATACTTTCCCATTTAGAATTCCAAGTGTTAAAAAATTGCAGCTTCTGTGTATTTCAACTTTCAGCACTTGTAGTACACTAAAAGCATACCTCCAATAGATTTTCTGGTTGAATCATTCCACGCCATAAGCGCATCTTTTGACCCGTGACAGGGTCAATGACAAGAGTTACAGGGGCAGAGTCCAATCTGTAGTATGTTTTTATCTTGCTGCCCTCTTCTGTATCATCAAACACCTGCATGAACCACCAAAAACAAATTTAAACTTATAAATGAGAAATATGCCCAAAAAATTATACGCATGCAAACCACAATAGGAAGAAAGGATATTGAAAATATAACTAATCCGAAATGGAAGCAAGCAAAAGGAAGTCCAATCTTTGATGACAGGATGAGAAACTTTGCCAACTACCAATGGGTTCTGCTGTCTCTCTCAAAAACCCTGTAATACAGTAATAATAAATAGAGAAATAGAGAATATATCATTTCCTTATTTATTATATGCTGATTAGATACCATCCGTTAAACCCTACTCAGCCTCGATAGAAATCTTGTACCCATCTATTTCTTGCTAGCAGCACACGATAAATGTAACTTTTCCAGTTTTGGTATAATTCACTGAATGCATTTCCATTAAACTTGGAAGTACAAGATCCTCAACGTTCTAGACTAGAATACTAGATACTGACGTCCATATGTTAGAATCGGTGTCAAAAAACGACATAACTAATTGAATCAGACAAACTCAAATGCTTTATCAGCACTTAGTAACTACATGTACTATTCCTCGGTTTAGCCTCATAGTCAGCATGGTCGTTAAAGATTCAGTACTTTCCTAGACTCTCAATGCAACTAATGTCATCATCATATGTAACCGTACTTGCCTTTCCAAATTTCTTACCTATGGAACTTATAAGAAGAACTTGTGTGTCTTCATTGTGTCACTATTGAACTATTTACAACCATGTCATTATCATTAATCACTAAGTTTGTCTTTCCATCTTTCTTAATATGGAAAGTAGAAGCAGATGCACTCAACGGCGGAGCCATGTGGGGGGTGAGGGTGGCCATGGCCCACCCCCAAATGCAAAACTGGCCATACTTTTGTATACTCCTATTGAAGCAATAAAAGTATCGTAAGCATTATATTTTATTATTATTATCGTTTGCATGGTTTCCGTAGTAAATAGGGTGGGGTCTTTAGTCAGTAAGGATACACAGCCACACAAGTGCTTTTTAAAACCATTTAAATATAAGAAAACTCCGCATATATATGACCGCTGGCAAGCTAAGATGGATGATGAGGAATTTGACATGTTTTCGAGCCTTTGATCTTGCAGCAGATTCTTTTTTTTAATCATGTTTCCGAGAGACCCCGGTAATTATTTACCGTCATTAATTTTGGCCACCCCCGTTCTAAATTACTAGCTCCGCCACTGGATGCACTGTGTGATGACATGGAATATCAAGTGATGACCCAAACCCCATTGGCTTGGACATCACAACACAAGAGTTGAGAAGTACTTCCTAAATTGATGAAAATGTAATACCATAATGAAGCATCCATGAATGTTTCAAACGATCATACTTTCCAAGAACGAAAATAAAAAAAGTCAACTGATCATTGTTCATGAAAAGGTAGCATTCAAACCTCCAAAATTATTATGCCATTTTGGGTTCATTTGGTTGATATGTTAACAAAACCATGAAGATCTCTATATGTGCATGCTATGAATAATTCACATATATGCTCCAACTTCTCGATGTTAAGATTGTTAGAGATTTACGTATCCTATAGCATACATATATGTGAGTTAGGGTAATATAATTTGAGTTGATTTAGTTTCCTTGATTAGGTTCATTTTGATTTCTTTTTGTTTAGGCCTAATACCGTATCTTATAGCATAAATATAGTTTGTGGTAGCCGAAATTTTTATTGAAGTGTTCGGCAAAAGTAGATAAAAAGTGTGAAACAACATAAAAGGATACGCATAACTCTTTACTAGGTATGTGAGTATTGTGGTGGTACCCCAGCCACAAACATCTCTGGTGTGGTGTGACGCTACCCTAGTTTCCTTCGGTGCAACAGGACACTAGCCCCGCATGTCGCCTGTAATGCGACAGAACCCTAGTATACGCTTCCTAAATGAAAAAAGTCAAGAACCTCAACTGTCATTGTCACCCATGTGACAAGATCTTCCTGTGTATTTGTTCCGGGACTTCCAGTCCAAAAAACATAACCTGTTTGTGGTCATGCAACAACCAGAATATGGCCTAAAATTCCAAGATCTACAGACTGGCCAAAATCTCATTTTGTATTCAAGAGACAAAGTCCTAGTTCAAGAAATCAAACTGTGGTGACTTATAAATTCCAAATATAATTCACTATTATTCTATTTTGAGGGTGCTATTGAAGCAGCGAAACAGGCAGAGGAAAAATGTTTGACAATAGCCTTTGAAAGTTCAGATAAAGATGATTAATATGAGTTAGTACCCTGCAACCCCGGAACCTAAAACCTGGTAATGAAGGTTTATTGACAGTGGAATACGAATTGTCGACAAAATAAACTAAAATTGCATGTCATAAGCATCGTCCAAACAAAAACTATGCTACCACAACGAAGATATTAGAGCACTTGCAGTTATCCCTCTCGGCCAATTGTCCCATACTTGCTAAGTGTTTGGGTGCTACTTCATATATCAAGCACAGTGACTCGGCCCTCAGCAAGAATTACACCAAAATATGATTGAAGTTAGTTTTTAGGCCTCTTTACAAGAACTCGGGATATCAAGATTCAAAAGCAGCAGTTGTCTAGAATATATATGTGATGACGTTCATTTCATTATTGCCTCCAATATATTATGTCGCTCATACATTCTATTGAGTTGTATAGCGTCGTTGTCCTCGGCATCCATGTATTATCGCACTCAAGGAATGTACTTGAGTGAGTCAACGTCACAAAGTAATCAAGCACAAACATCTTATTTGTAACAGTTAACCATGAATAACATTTTGGCTCCAACTTGAGGAGGGTGTTACATAAAATTGGTATATCTTATATCATACTTACTGTATTTAGGTTAGGCAGTTTGCAGTTTATCCATTAGGATGATTTAAATCAACTTGCTATAATTTCCCTGTTTAGGTTTACCGTTTTTAGTTCTTACCTTATATTGTACATAAAATTTGGTGATTACCTCACGATGTGAATACACAAAAATAAATAAATAAATAGCTTCTTTGTTTAGATTTAAACTTCAGGCCTATTATTGTATATAGAAAAATGATTAAGAGACCTAAAATACAATGAAGTGAATTTCACAGATACAACAACAAGGATTACAGCTTTATTTAATTTAATACGAAGTAGTATTTTAGGGTTGAATCAAAATCTGTAATTTGGTACTAGGGTAACAGCCTATACGTAAATTATATGTATAGTGTTGCAATTGTATATGAATTTTGGTCTTCAATTTTAACCACTTGTGGTAACCATGAATCCTTAAAGTTTAAAGCCAAGCAAACATCTTTTTGACTGAGCATAGCAGTAAATATAAAGGAGATGGTGGGGGTATATATCTAGATAATTCACGGCTATCCTAAAAAATATCAACCTAAAGCTAGATGAATGATTACATCAACAGACAAATGTGAGGCATGGAAATCCACTTCATGGATATCTGAAAGTGACCTGGTATGTTATATGTTATCTAGATCATATGTCTATTTTATAAAAACGGAAACATATAAACAATGTCCACATCTTTAGAGGAAGATGAATTCTGAGCATGATTATCAGGAACTGGATATATTGATATAATAAAATGGAGTAATGTAATATAACAAATTAACCAAAAGAAAAAATAACCTGCCAAAAAATGAAATTGGAGGAGATTGTTTGAGCAACAGCTTCATTGGCCCATGTATCGCGGTTAAGCTGCATAAGAAAGTATTGTGAAACAACACATGATTATAGTATCCAACAACATAAATTAGAACTATTTATGTAGTATGTTTGGTGTGTGTAAATATACCATGTGTGAGCTAAATTCCCTTGTAGATTGCAAGTTCACTAGAACCCATCGGTCTTGGCTTTTAGCAGCTTCTTTTGCCTAGCATGGTCACAAACAAAATGAATATGAACCATGGATATGAAAATATTAGATGACCAGCTACTAAACCAAATTTGAACATAAAAGTGACCCCCCGAATCATAAATTCATTACAAGACATAATAGTCGTCATCCAGAAAAACAATTTCCTTGATGTTTCAATTTCCACAGGTTACTGTATCTAAGCGGTAAAATAATTCTTCCATACCTAGTTAAATAAATCTACTAGATTTTAGTTCTGTATGAGTATAATAGAGTTTTGGGTTTCTAAACTTCGAGTAATGATTACCTGATATCTCTGTAGTTTTCATTTCTTACTACTTAACAAATTCTTAGGGCCATGTCAACATTGATTATGATACAAGACTTGTTCTCAAAAATGTACTTATTTCACACATGTTCTAAGAAATCTATTCACACATTAACTATGAGATGTTTGGTGACAATGGATTTGAAATACTTATGGAAACTACATAAAACTATTAGGCAAAGTGGTTAAATCTAATAAAGGCAAAGTGGATAATAAAGTACGTTACTATGCTTTTATCTTTTTCAATTACATACTCGAACAACAAGATATATCAATCACACACGGATATTTTATTAAAAAAGGGTAAATGGGTGGGAACCGTCTGGTCCCATGTACCACACCCACATAGAACTCATGCCCGGTGAAGCACCATCCTCACACATGGATCACAAGATATAGTTTCTCCACTTGCCTTTGGCAAGTTTTGAACCTGTGACCTGCAACCTTCATTTGTGGGCCCATGTGGTCACATGGTGGCGGTACCACTCCATCTATTGAAAGGTGTCTTATCTTATATGTTCCATCATAAGAACTAGAGATTTATCTAAATGATCATCCTATACTCCACAAACATGAGATTATTGTTGCCAAGTCTTGAGTTTTTACTATTGCATAGCTATTACTTATTAAACATGCTCTCCAATTTCTATGATAAATAAATTACTATCAGTAATCATAGAAATTGGAGAGCATGTTTAATAAGTAATAACTATGCAATGGTAATATATTGTAGATTTATTTATCCTGGTTCTGCATCATATTCGGTTCTATGTGCTTGTGGATGTTTGTATCTATCATACCTGGCATGCTACTTAGGGTAAGTTCCTTTCTTTTCTGTATTTACTCTTTCCTGATCCCAATGGATAAGCTTTTATGAGGATTTTATGATTGCAAAAAGAAAAAATACATAAATACATAAGAATCAGACGTGCGTTATTGGTGCATAAGATAGGAAGAGACCATGAATTAGCTTTCATAGTAGCCATTTGGCCCTTTTCTTATACATTTACTTCGATTTTAAGTTTAAATATATATATATATATATATATACAAAGTGCAGTAGGCGAGCAGTAAATGCTTGGATTCTCTAACGGAGGTCTCGAGCTCGAATTTCGTCAGCTTCAAGTCCTTGGATGGGGTGGCTGGGTGAATCTTAATTTCATGTCAAATAACTCACCATTACTTATTTCTCACCTTATTGATACCATTCTGACCTTATTCATACCATCATGGTTGTAAAAATCGGCAGGAAGATCGGAATCGGGCTCAGGGGCTTAAGGGTTCGAGTCAGTGGGATCGGACTAAAAATCGATCAACGGGTCAAATTTGGTCTAACTCGGCCGACTCGGTCAAGAAACGGCCGACTAGGTCAAGAATCGGCCGACTCGGGTCAAAACTGTGGTCAACTCTGTTTTTTTTTTCTTTTAATAAAATCTTAAATTGGTTTAAGTTTACGTTTCTAAACAATTAAGTTTGAACTTTGAAGTATAATGTTAATGATTTTAAAACAATTATGTTTTAGTTTAAAGTTTTTTACATATAATTTCATAAATTATAATTTTTATATATAGAAAACCCAATCCGATTTCTTCCCGATCCGATCCCGAGTTTTTAAAAAATCCTGACTCCCCCCTCGCCGATCCAATCCCAAGTCTGTATACCTGAACCCGTCACAACTCCCAACTTGAGATCAGATTTAATTTGGTATTCCTCTATTTATTTGTATGTGGTAAGCATTATTGATTAATTATATATTATTTATAAATGTATTACACTGACAGAGCATTCATTTAGGATGTTGGATATATTTAAAGACTCTACAGCCACTATTCATTCCTTTTGAGTTGTTTTTTTTAATCAATTTTGTTACTATTAACTTGGGAAATCCTCCTGGTGAGTTGGTCTACAATTACTTCAGTTTTTGAGTTGAGTTGAGAGCGAAACCTTCTCCAGAGCTACTCCACACCAATTCCAACAAAAGTGATAGAAGGGGGTATATTCAAATATAAGTTTACTTTTAATATAAGTTAGCTAATATGTCAGATTTCAATGGCTTTTTACACTGTTCATACTTCCTGATGAAAAAGCTTAAAAGTGAAACTACTACTCAATTTGTTACTAAAACTGTACTCAGCCGAGTGATTAAGAGAGGTCTAGGATTCTGCTTTTGGTTTTCTTTTTGGCTGGAGATATAGATATAAGCAGAGTAAACTATGTGCACAGGTAAATATCGGCAGGTCGGTCAGGTATAGTAATGAGCCAACATGGGTTAGGGTCAAAAGCGTAACTTCTTAACACGGTTCGGTTGGGTTGGGTGCTCAGGTAATACTTTTTGTCCAAATATCTTAAGAATTTTACAAATGATCAATGTAATACAAATTAGTAAAGAACTATATTATTTGTTTCAATAAAGTCAATTTAGGAGGTTCAAAATATTCAAATATCACTCTGGGCAACTTCCACGCTGACTGACGTGCTCGATCCATTTTACCCCGCTTAAGTAAGCAACAACCATACCCAATCCCACTGATGTGCGTAAGTATTAGGGAAGTGTGATGTAGACGGTCATACCCCTACCCACGGATAGAGAAACTGCTTTCAAAGAAACCTCCGGCTTATAAAATGTCAAGCATTATGCATATGTAGTGCATACAAGGTGAATGAGTTTAAATTGCCACCTCTACGAATGGGAAATACGGCAAACAATTTATAAGCTAACAGTACAAGTTATTATATTCAAAATAAGTAACTTACTCAATACTTCCTCAGCCGTTATTCTAGAATTGGCATTCCTTGTGAGAATACGCTCGAGCAAATCACGTGCAGGTTTGGAAACAGATTCCCATACTCCCGTGTGGAAATCGAGTTTCACAGTCTTGATCGCCTCAAAAACATCCTCCAATGAGTCTCCTTGAAATGGCAAGGCACCAACCAATAGAGCATGTAAAAGAATACCAGCACTCCATACGTCCACTTTCTCTGAATAGTTCCCTGTTATAACTTCTGGAGAAACATAAGCTGGACTTCCAGCCAAACCAGCTAAGCTCTGACCTGTTCGATAGATTGCAACTCTTAGCAAGCAAAAGTAAAGTAGCATCATGCACCTCTAAGTTACTTTCAAAACACAAGTGGTTATTAGCATAACGTCTACTACAACACAAGCAATACACAAAAAAGTCTATTCTCCCAAAAGAATCAGGGTAAGCTAAACATGAAGAATACAACTTACAGTACAGGAGTAATTTATCCGACCATGATGTCATTCAGTTTCATTTTATGGAATCACCCTACATTGTGCATCACTTAGCAAGGCTAAGGCATGCTGCCCTAGTTTTTAATACTTGTTCTTTGACTGTTTACTTCATATTTGATTGGATGCTTGCCACGTTTTAGTGAACCATTTGTTTTGCATGCTGCCCTAATTTTTAGTACTTGCTCTATGACTGTTTACTTCATATATGCTTGGATACTTGCCACGTTTTAATGAACCATTCGTTTTTGACTCTCTACTTTGTAAATTACAATGGAAATGATTTTTTCATGTTTATTGTGTTGACATTGGAGGATACTTAGAAGTTTTTCTATCTCATAAAAACTACAACCTATTAACTTACATTAGCAATTAGCTATATATAAGCATCAGTAATATCAAATAAAATCTACAGTTAGCTGAGCTGCATAATCACTAGCAGTTCTAGGTCAACGAAGGCCATAGTTTTAAAACAGTTGGGATAAGCCATGCAAGAATGCATAGTTGAAGAACTCTTACTGATACTTTAATTTCTTGGAGTTTGCCAAAATAAAAGAGAAGCACAATGTATAAACATCTTTATTTTGTTTTGTTAGTGAAGCATAAGAAAAAACTTGTTTCTACAACCTATCACGCTAGGCATATAAATGACTGGCTTGCAAAATAAAACATAATCAAGACAATTATTATGCCTGTCATGGATTGCTATACTGAAAGTTAGTGATATCCCTAAAGAATCTATCTATGACTCAGGGACCAACTTAAAAATCACTAAATTTTCACTGACTTAACGACAGCTTTTGGTAATTAAGGTAGTACCTTCCATTTTTACTAGTCCCCCTATGACACCACTCAATGTGTGCATCCATGTTTGAGATGTGCGCTTTATACTCATTAGTTACAAATGCAAGATGGAAGTGATACATCCATCTTCAGAAGAATTAGCAGACCACTAAATTTGTCATCTTGAGCTAGTACAATAGTTGCGTCAAAATTAAAAAGGTTTATTGATTCTCCAAGCCCATCATTAGACTGCTTCAAATAGTGATTTATAAAATCATAATAGCTCAAAGGTGCAGAATTCCCCTTACGCCCAACTAGCTTTGGAGTGATAACACTCAAAGGTCTAAAGGACCTATTCAAACCATTATATAATTCTTGTTGCTATTTTATTTTACTACAGGATCCTTTCCATTACTTTTACACCCTGACTCCATAAAACTACAGTAACATGTACAACATTTCCAACACTAGCTTTGGAGCAGCAACACTCAAATGTCTTAGGACCTTGGCTGTGTGGAAAACAACATTTCAATCAAATAGGCCAGTTGACTGTGTGAAATTGTCACGGAGGAG
This sequence comes from Solidago caesia, assembly GCA_028566075.1. NCBI lineage: Eukaryota > Viridiplantae > Streptophyta > Magnoliopsida > Asterales > Asteraceae > Solidago > Solidago caesia. The sequence goes on along the minus strand of JAOXNX010000026.1, from coordinate 13,497,766 downwards.
AAAAGAGTGAGGGCACATGCAGTGCAAAAGAAGACGCACTAAACTTTACTCATATGGTTTTTTAGTTGTGTCAATGATTCGGATTTTAGGTTGCCCGAACCAACAAAGTGCTAGTACATTCTGGAGCATTATTTTCTGTTTGCAAATAGATGTTGTGTCAACAATTCAAATTGTAGATGGCTAGTGTTGTAGCTCACTATCACTTTTGAACCTGACTTAGGTTATTAATTAAGTCTTCATTTTGGTTATGTGAAGGAAAGGATTCAAAGGTACCAAAAGAAGAATGAAGTCATGAACTTCTGTTATGTGGTTCTATATTCTTAGCAAGTGGTGTTGTTCACCAATATTACAGATGAATCTACTCTTTTGGAGCAATTCAGTACTGGCATTGCAAAAAGCAGCTGGGGTAGACCTAGTGGGGTTGTTTGAGAACATTAATATGTTTGCAATCCATGCCAAGCACATGACCATCATACAAAACAACATTCATCTAGTTACAAGAATCAGGGATGGCGGTTTGGTTGGTTATTCCATTTGGTTATGAGTAGTTAATAGTGAGATTTTTACCAGTACTAGTATATATGTTAAATGGATGGTGAATATAAACTCTAGTTTCGTTGTAATGTCTAATAGTCTTGTGAGCATAATTATTGATGATACTAACAACTCAATTAGTTCTGTTATTATATTTTGTCATTTTTATAACTTAACAATATTAATTTTTCCATGTCAACTTAATAGTTCAATAATCGGAAGTGCACAATGGATGATACACATTCAGACATAGATATTATTTCGCTTGTAAAGTCAAGATAATGCATTTAGACTCCAGAATCTACCTCTCAACATTTAGAAGTGGTTTCAGACGTATGCCATTATTCACCCAAACAGGGAAATAGAATAATGCAGTTAATGTATTGGACAGAACGATGAGCAAAAGAAAAATCATAGGGGATAGCAATATGGGGGTGGAAAATAGGTACCCATGCGGAGAAAAATGAAAGAACAGTATTTACTAACCAGTCTCGCACACTTGACTACGATACAATTCCTTCTTTTGACATAGATTCTACTTTCTATATTATGAACTACACATACACGCAGTTCTAACAATCAACTTAAATGGTGCATACATTAGAAGGCAAGCGAGTATATAACAATAATTAAACAAAGGCAGAAAGAAAGGACTGATACCCTTAGTGATCCTCACTGCCAAGCCAAAATCTGCAAGCTTTATTTTCCCTGAACTCGTCAAAAGAATATTCTCCGGCTTAACATCCCGATGAACAACTCCCATATCATGACAATACTTAATCACCATCATCAACTCTTTAAATATATTCGCCGCCCGTTGCTCAGAATACCTCCCTTCTTTACTCATCTGATCAATCAACCTTCCACCCGAACACAATTCCATAACCAAATGAAAACTCTCCTTATCCTCATAAACTGCCTTCAACGTCACAACACCAGGATGCCCAGACAAATGCTGCATAATCTCAACCTCCCTATGCACCGTCTCTTCCCCTTTCACCAACGTCTTACACGCATACTCAACTCCCGTAACCCTACACCTACACAACCAAACTGACCCAAACTTCCCTTTCCCAATACTCTCACCTTTCACATAATCCTCAACAATCTTATTCTTCCTACCCATTTGCGTCGCTACATCTATACACCCAATCTTCCTCTTAATCCCTCTACCTGACGAAACCAACGACGACGTCGCACGCACAGGTGCAGTCGCCGCAACACGCCTATTCTTAAACGATCCGTTACCATCATCACTACTATCACCACAAACTACATCATTTTCTTTACAACATCTCTTTCTTAACCTAACGTAATCTTCTAAAGAGTAATGACACTTGAGATTTTTAGATAATAACGACTCCGAATCACCCGTCGATTCCACAATTTCCTTTTCCTTTTTATCATCATTATTATTAATATCACTGCATAATAATAAATCACTACCTTTTCTTTTCTTCCTCATTTAAAAAAAAATTTTAATTTTTTTTAATTAAAACCTACAATAGATATAAAAAAAATGTAAGTAATAAAAATTGGAAAAAAATGAAAGTAATGAAGAAATTAGGGCAAAAAACCGAACCTTTGAAGAGGGCGATCAGCGTGTGTGTGTGTGTGTGTGTGTGTAGATTTAAGGGGTTATAGAGATAGAGATATGTATGTATAATAAATATTATTAAGATGAAGAAGAAGATATGATTGAATGAATGAATGAATGAAAAAAGATCTGATGTGTGTGTGAGAGAGAAATTTGGAGGGGGGGTTTTAGGGGATGGGAATGACGTGTATCGATTTGCTAATTACTAGGATACATGCGTTTTCTATTTTTTTCCCTTTTTATTTTTCTATTTTATTTTAGTTTTGCATTTCTATAAAAGTAATCGCCCCTTCCACGTATTTTGGATCTCAATATCTTGACGGTATATGGAGAAAATTGAGATGTAGACAACCTTATCCATATCAGCTTACAGGTTCTATCTAAGATTGAAAAAGACTTCCGGCCTTGCAAAGGATGAGAATAGAACCCTTGACTTCCGACTCCAGAGATAAATGTGTTAACTACTTGATCCAACCTTGCTGATTTTGCATTTGTATGTGAGTGTTTATTTTATTATTAGAGTTAATTTCACAAAAGGCCTTTGTAGTTGTCGTGATTTGTATTTTCGCCCCTCTAGTTCATTTGTATCATCGCCTAACCCTATAGTTGTACTTTTTATCACCACCCACCCGTCACACTAACAGTCGTTAATTGGGCTCCGTTAAGTACCACATGATGGTATTTTATTTTATTTTTTTTTCTTTTTTACTATCTTCTTCCTCAAAATTGAGATGTTTTTATGGATTCTTGCAAATCCATCCGATCCATAAAGCAATTCACTAACACTAAATCCAAATCCAACTCTAAAATATACATATCTATATTTGAAATCATGAACAACAATAAAATCAAAAAAAAATAATTCATCCTAATTGCACATCATCCTTACTGCAAATCCACATTTTGGATCTTTTTTGTTCTTGCAGATCTAAAAAACATGTATTCTTCTAAATCTACTTGTAGTTATTGGCACCCAACCTACAACACGTAGTTAATATTTCTCAGTCCATGTACCTCTGCAATCTGTCTCTGTTAGTAAGCAACATGAACAACACGACCCACTTCAAATATCTTTTGGATACTGTAACATCCCGAACTTTTTAATTCGTGTTGTTGACTTTGACCGTTAGTCAAAGTCAAGTTTATGATAGTTGTTCATTAAATGAGCAAATGTTTGTGTAAATTGGTGATTTTGTGCTATGTGGTTAAATATGTGATGATAAGTGAGTGACTTATTATTTGGTGTTAATTTAGTAGAAAACCCGTGTTAGTGTTCCCGATAGAGTTAGGTTGTTGTGTAAGTGTTCGTTTGTGTAATAATACGAATATGATGAAGTTAGTAAGTTGAGGGACTAAAGGCGAGCGAGTCCCAACCTTGGATGGCTGGGATATTTAGGAAGAAATATCCTTCCTTCTTCCTCATTTCTTCTTCCATTCTTCTTCTAATTTCTCTCAAGATCAAGATTAGCAAATCTTCAAGTTAATTAGTGAAATTCTCGGGAATCATTCCATCTACAACTGTAAGTAACTTCCCTTTGATTTCATACTCTTTGATTATGTTTTGAGCTCCATTCTAGTTATTTAAGTTTGAGTTAAATTGATGGTGATTGGTAATCAAATAGATTGTTATGAGTGTTAAAATCATTATAGTTTCATTGTATGATTCGTAAACGATTACAAGAGTTGTTATATTGTCAAGATCATAGTTAGTAATATCATTTTCATTTAAAAGTTTGAGTTGTTAAAACATGAAAATGGTGGATCATGATTTAGGCCGTGGGTTTGTGAAATAACTTGATGTTTATGCTTGGTTATGTTAGTAGTAAGTCGTGTAAAAGAATCAGGTCTCGATTTGGATCCTAGCCTAGTCGATTTGCATGTTAAACGAACTATAGAGCTGAACCAGGGTAGGATGCGTCGCATCCTATATGATGCGTCGCATCATATATTGCCGAAACCATTAGTGCGTTGACCGATGCGTCGGGTTGACTCTGATGCGTCCAGATTCGATGATTTTCTTAAAACGGCCGTAACTTTTGAACCGTAGCTCCGTTTTAGTCGATTCAAGCGGCTACGAATTCGTAATTGAGTCTACTTTCTAATGGTAATGTCATTTAAGAGTGAAGT
>JAOXNX010000026.1:13470422-13488766 GCA_028566075.1 Solidago caesia | reverse complement strand
ATAGGTTAGAGTTTTTCACCATAATAACCGGTTATTAACCGGTACCGGTTAACCGGTTTCAGTTAAATTTTTTTTATATAATAATCGGTTTCGGTTACTACCCAAAAAAACCTGAACCGGTTACCTGGTTCTTGCACCTCTAAGTAGGGGTTATGTGTTTTTAAATGTGTTCGACGTAACATGAAATGCTTAATACATTTTTTTTATGCATTGAACGATGAATTTGTTGTTATTATATTTATTGGATGACAGATTTAATCGGGTAAATAACTATATTTCTAGTAAAGTGGTAGCCATATATGTTGTCATGTCATAAAAATTATGCGAGGTCACTTATAAGAGGTCAAGTCCACCAAATGGTAAAAAGTAGAAGTCCACCAAACATGCACCTACCATATTAAACCATTAAGCATAGATCCCAGTTCATTTTATTCGTGGTTTTTGTGACAGATTTGCCATGTTAGTTTAATGTAATTATAACTTTATTATGTTTTCGGTAGCTTGCCGAAAACTTGATCTTCAATATCATTTGGCTGTTCAAAAATAAGAAGCATCAAGTATAAAAATAAAAATAAAATAAAACCACAACCCAATCAAACAAAGATTCAGAAGCGGGGCTACAAAAGAGCTGCCAAAATCAAAATCAAATAAAACCACATGTTTTACCTTAAAAACAATGGAGCTGCCAAGTCAGATCGAGACCCGTGTGGAATTACAACAATAAATCAAGAACAACAGAACTATAAAATAAAGGGTTGGAGAAGAAAGAGTGGAGATGAAATATAAGGTTTTATTTTGTTTGAAAGGTATTTTGGTAAAGTAGAATGAATTCTTTGAAATGTTTAAACTGATAAGTAAGGAATTATGAAATCATCCATTAAAAAATTTGAAGAAATGTTTTAAATTCCAATTCCATCCATTATCCAACCAAACATGAAAAGAAATGGAATTTAAATTCTAATTCCTATATGAATTTCAAAGAATTTTATCAACCAAACAACTCGTTAGAGTGTAATTTTATAATTGCTTACTTTGAGTTATAAAAGCACACGGAAGTTTAGTGGGAAACAAAAATAAAGTATTAGAAACTTTGATGGTTAAAATGAAAAGGATCAAAATTTTACTATTTTCACCTCAATTCATTTTAATTAGGTTATAATATAATTTGTAACAATACATTTACCTTAAAGAATTAAAATATGTTAACAACAAAATCATAGTAGTAAAATAACCATTGTAAAATAAAAAATGTAATAAAATAAAAATAAAATACTAATCTTAAAAAACGACCCCACCTAACACTTGGTTTGCATCGAAGGTTCTAGTATATATCTTTCTTTCCTTGATAACAAAGCAAAAGGGTATTATCGTCATTTCCTGACTCGTAAACTTCCCCGAAGACCTCGCCACTCTATAAAGTAAACTCGATCCACTCTCACACAACACAAATCTACATCAAATTTAACTTCTCTGACACACACACACACACACACACACAAACACATCAATCCAAAACAACTGCTCACTCAATGGACCAGAATTCCTACAATCGCGGCGGTTATCGCGGTTCAAATCCCCGTGGTGGTGGTGGTTACCGCGGTGGTCGTGACGGTGGTCGCGGCGGTGGTGGTCGCGGAGGTGGTGGCCGTGACGGTGGTCGCGGCGGTTATGCTCCACGTGGTGGCCGAAGCCAGCCACAGTACAGCAATTATCATCAACAACAAGCACAAGCACAGACACAGCAACAAGCACCACAGGATTATTATGGTGGGGGTAGAGGCAGAGGATCAGCACGTGGCGGTTACCCGAATGATAATCGGAGTTCGGGTTATGCTAATACTAATTATAGGCAGAATGTGGTGGATCATCAGTCGCCGGATCGCTCTCTTGGATCCGGTCAACCCACCGTTGACTCTCCGTCTGGATCAACTGTCACTCAAACTACTATCAATCGTGTTGCTGGTATATTTTACTAATTTTCTATTTATTTTTCTAATATATATATCTGTGAAATCTATCTAACTTGCTTTTTTTATGGTTAATTGTTAGTTGATCTAACTTTGCGTATTTTTATTATGAGATGTTTGTGATTAGTTATTTAAAATGCGTTATAAAATAAGCAGATATTTAAAAGTATTTTGTTTCTACTATATAACCTTGATTTAGCAAATCCTTAGAAAAGTGTATATTTTACTGTATTTATGTAAGTAAATAAATAAGCACTTTGTTAAAAAAAAACAATCATAAGGTTGGTGTTTAGTTATAGAAAAGTTTTCCTAATTCTCAGATTTTCTGTTTTCATTTAAAAAAAAAAAATGAAAACGCTTTTTTATCACCATTGAACTTTGAAAACACGTTTAGTTGTTTTTATCTTCATTTTTGAAGTTAAAAAAATGCTTAAAGCTATAACGACGAAGCTTTCTAATTGTAGTTATAAATAACTTTAGAACAGTGGGTAACCCGAACAGGGAAAAACTCCCTTCGTTTACCCGTTTACGTTCTTGTTTTATGTTTTTCAAGTTTTCCATGAAAAGTTTTTAGAAAGCACCCCAGTATTCCACAAGACATGCTGTTAACGTTTTTTCATGAAATCGATAACGTTTATTGAAAGTATCTGGTTTCATTTCTACCACTTTTCTGCTTAGAAATATGCCCGAGTTTTTGTGAAATGATTAAAATGCACTATGTTGTAGTATCAATTATTATACATTTACAAAAATGATATCTTTCATTGTATAAAAACTCTGTACATCTATAGAGAGGCTTGGTAGATGTCACATTTTGATTATAACTTTCATATTTTTAAATCTTTTAACGGGGAGGCATTCTTGTCATTTTGTTAGATTTTATTTATTTTTTGTATGAAAAGCTGCCAGTAAATATGTTTTTTATTAAATGGATGATATAGTAAAAGCTGAATGCCTGTAAATTTGTTTTGTGTATTACATTCATATTGTTTTCTCTTGAAACTATTTTACGCTAATAGTAAGATTTTTTTTTACAGATCTCCAGATTCAGGAAGTTCCGAATGAAAATGTTAATGTACCAATTAAGCGTCCAGACAAAGGGGGCACAGCTGCAATGAACTCAGTGAAGCTTCTTGTTAACCACTTCCCAGTCAAGTTTGATCCATCAAAGAGTATACTACGCTATGATGTAGATGTCAAACACGAGGCTAAACAAGAGGCATCGTCATCTTCTACCCGACCTTTGAAAAAATCAATTCCAAAATCCGACCTGCGACTGATCCAACATGAGCTATGTTCTAAATATCCTGATCAATTTCCTGAACTTAAGACCGCGTATGACGGTGAAAAGAACATTTACAGTGCAGTCTTGTTGAAACCAGGAACCTACACTGTTGAGCTATTTGGCCGGTCTTATTCGTGCACCATTAAGTATGGTAACGAATTGAACCTTTCAAAGCTGCAAGAGTTCTTGAACGGAAATGCTATGCAAGTCCCACGTGATGTGCTGCAGGCTCTTGATGTGGTAATGAAGGCAAATCTTTTCCGGGAGAAGGTTTCAGTTGGGAGAGGCATGTACCCACGAGAGCACCAAAGGGGAGACGACCTACGATGTGGTGTTGCTGCGTATAGAGGCTCGCAACAGAGCTTAAAGGTTACTTCAAATGGGCTGGTAATTTGTTCAGACTACTCTGCCATACCTTTTCGTAAGAGGATGCCTGTTATTGATTTTCTTAAGGAGTACGTTTGGGAGATTAAAGATATTAATGACATTCCAAAGTTCGGGAGCAAAATTGTGTCGGCGTTGAGAGGACTAAGGGTGAGTGTGACTCATCGTCGTACAAACCAGAAGTACATTGTGTCTGGGTTGACTGAAAAACTTACCAGGGATATTTCTTTTGAGCTAGAAGATCTTGAAGGGAAGGAAGAACCCAAAATGGTTATGCTTACTGATTATTTTCGAGAAAAATGGGGTAAAGAAATACAGCACAAGGGTATTCCTTGTTTGACATTGGGAAGTAGTAAAAAGGCGAACTATGTTCCAATGGAGTTTTGTTTCTTGGCTGAAGATAAAAGGTTTCCAAAGGAGCAATTGGGCAAGGAAGCTGCCAGCCAACTAAAAGATTTGTGTCTCCTCGCTCCCGATAACCGCAGGAGGGAGATATGTAGAATGGTTGGTGAAGAGTATGGTGCTGGCCGTCCCGGGTATGTCGCAACTCTTTTGGATTTCTTTTTATATTAAAACCTTTTCATATGCGTCTTGTATACATTTGTATTCATTTGATAAGATTGTTTCAGATTTGCATCAAGCTAAGTTGATGTAGGAGTTGTGTGGTTCATTATATTAGTAGATCTATATTTATTGTATATAGTTGGAGGTGACAATCTTGACCAATTTAGATGTGAATTGGCCGTCTAGGTTTTGTTTTTATCTTAAATGGGTCATGCAGCACCTTTAGCTAAAAGGTGATGGGAAAAAAAATAAGTCAAACAAGTAGGAAATCTCGCATAGTCTATGTTTCTACTACCGGCTCTAATGTTTGTGTTTCACTTTTGCAGTGCGGCTGTGATTCAGAATTTTGAACTCGGGGTTGGAATGAACATGACAGAGGTTGATGGTCGTGTCTTGGCATCTCCTCGACTAAAGCTTGGTAGTTCGAGTGGTAAAGTTAACATCATAACGGTGGACAGACAGAAATGTCACTATAATCTGCTTCAAGGAAAAACTTTAGTGATGGGCAAAGCAGCTCAGAGATGGGCACTGATAGATTTTACTATTGGTGATCGTCGTAATTTGCTAAATATCAACCTGTTCATTCCAAAATTGATGAACCGATGCAAAAGTATTGGGGTACAAATGGAAGAACCTCTTGTTGTGCATCGGACCAACATGAGGGAGTTCTTCAATAAGAATGGACTTCGTGATCTTCTTAATTGGGTTGTGGGCGAATGTAGAAAAAAAGATGAGGGTCGACTTCAAATGATTGTTTGTGTGATGGCTGATAAACATGAAGGCTACAAGTATCTTAAATGGGTTTCTGAGACTCAAATTGGCGTGATGACTCAGTGTTGTTTGTCACAAAATGCCAACAAATCGAATGACCAGTTTCTTGCCAATTTGGGTATGAAGATCAATGCCAAGTTAGGAGGTAGCAATGTGGAACTCATTGAGCGATTTCCTTGTTTCAGTGATAAAGATCATTTTATGTTTATTGGAGCTGATGTCAATCATCCGGCTCCATCAAACGTGTCAGCCCCATCCATTGCAGCCATTGTAGGCTCGGTGAACTGGCCTGCTGCGACTTGTTATGCTGCTCGTGTATTACCACAAGAACACCGGAAGGAAGAGATTTTGAATTTTGGGAGCCTGTGTTTGGACTTGGTCAACGCTTATGCTAAGGTTAACGGAGTGAAACCAAACAAGATTGTGGTGTTTCGTGATGGTGTGAGTGATGGGCAATTTGATATGGTTCTCAACAAAGAGATGGTTGATATGAAGAAAGCCATCTATACTAAAAGTTACCGCCCATTTGTCACTTTTGTTGTGGCTCAAAAACGGCACACAACTCGTTTGTTTCCAAATAACGGGAAAGACTTTGGTAATGTGTCTCCAGGAACGGTTGTGGATACAACGATTGTTCATCCTGTTGAGTTTGACTTTTATCTTTGTAGCCATTATGGAGGCATTGGAACAAGTAAGCCCACACACTACACTGCGATATGGGATGAGATTGGGTTTACATCTGATGAGATGCAGCAGCTGGTTTATCACTTGTGCTATATCTTTGCTCGTTGCACAAAACCCGTATCTCTGGTTCCACCGGTGTACTATGCTGATCTTGTGGCATATAGGGCTCGGATGTTTCAAGAGGTGGCAATTGAAATGAATCGTCATGATTTGTCATTTGATAAGTACTTCTACAGTCTTGAGGATCACCTCAAGGATTCAATGTTTTTCATTTAAGGCTGGTAGCCTTTGAGATGGTGTCGAAGTGCCTATACGCAGGTCAAACATCCTTTTCTAGTGAAGGAGTTTGTGCGTGAATCTAATGCATTTCGTTCTTCTGCAGTGTTCCTTTTCAAGTAATAATGTGTGGAGTCGGTAGGTGAGTGGGTCGAATAAACCTAAGTTATGTTGTTTCCTTTGCTTGTGTTTTACCCTTCATGTTCCATTTCGGTGTATATGATGAAGGGTAGTTTATGTTTTAAGATGTGTAAGACGATTGAAGTTGCTACCATGTTTTATCATTTCAGAAGTATCCTATGTTTATGTTTAAATGTTGTTGGATTATATCTTCATTTGAAGTTTGTTAGTGTTCTGTTTTAAGATGTGTAAAGACGATTGCAGTTGCTACTATGTTTTTATCATATCAGAAGTATCCTGTGGTTATGTTTAAAAGTTGTCCAGGTCTTCGGTGTACCAGCTGAACTCATTCATTTGTTATTTTGCAACATCAAGACGCAGACGCATTATCTAGACTAATGCTGCAAATGACGTACAAAAAACTGAAAAAATCAGAGAGATACATTCGTTGCAGCTCAGTAAGGGCATGCGTTGACCTTTGAATTTCTCTGCTATGAGTACATTGATAACATCAAAAGTCGAATATGAATGACCCGATAGTGGTGACCACCGCTATTCCTTGTTCAACAAACATTGTTAACAGTTTGGTAAAAACAGCAGAAAAAGACGATTTTAGCTGCTCGTGAAGAATGCAGGAATTGCGAGGTTTTTAAATGCTGCTATCAAATATTGTGCAAGACCATTACGTATCAACACCATGGATATAATGTTTACATACAATGTGCGTAAATATTTGAGCATGATCTCGCAATGACGATAAGCAGGGACCATTTATCACCTTCATTGTCTAAAAAGGAAAAAAAAAAAAACTGGAAATAGATGAACAATGTTAACAGATGATCATTACGATAAAGGCGAAAACAGCAATACTTGTAGTACAATATCTTCGCCAATATGCTCACAGGTCCAAAGAATGGATCCTTGAACTAGTTTGCCAAGCATTGCTTTAACAAAAGTTAAGCGGGCACCAAAAGACAATTTTTGGATTACCTTGATGAAAGGCAATGAATTACGTCTCCGTCCTTCCAATCTATTCATATTTTTTACTACAGAGAAGCCCAAACAAATAAATGGAGGGGAAAGAAACTATGGTGTGTAAACTAAAGAAAATATGTAGACTTCAATGGTTAAATAGGCTTACAGGCAATAGTATGTTAAGGGGGTGTTTGGTTTGAATCTTGGTATTACTATGGCGATGAGAGCGGTAATGGGTTTTCCAAACCCACCATACCACTTGGGTTTGACATATACACAAGTTAATGGGTTTAACTTTCAAAACTAAACCCATTAAACAATATATCATACCCTCCTTTCAAAACCCACATTCCAAGGTTTTAAAGAAATCATTGTTGATCGATGTATGTACCAATTAAATGATCAGTAGGAGTAAGTTTGTATTTCTAGTTTTGTTTGTTGATGGCATTTTGCTTGCGGCTAAAGAATTTATCTTCAAAAGGTTTAGAAATGAAAGATATGAGAGAGAGACATCCTATATATGTGATCGGAATTTGAATATTTCGCAATAGATCTAAGTATGTCTCAGAAAGGCTATATTGAAAAAATTCTTGAGAAATTCAATTTGAGCAACTGCTGAGCTAGTGTACGTTGTCGTTGTCCCTATTCAAAAGGGAGATGACCTTAGTCTTAAGCAATGTCCAAAGAACGATGTGGAACATAGGAAATGGAAGCAATTCCATATGCTTCTGTTGTGAACAGCTTGATGTATGTGCAAACCTATACTAGACCTGACATCGGTTTTGCAATATGAATGTTGGGTGGATTTCAAAGTAATCATGGTATTGATCATTGGGAGGTTGTAAAAAAAAAAAAGTTCTGAGGTGCCTTTAAGACTAGTGGGAGTAGAGCGTTCAATGGCGTCAGTCACATCCGGAACGCCGGGCGGCGGCGTTCTTGGAGGGTTTGACCGGGTCAAAGTCTTAAATGGGACGGGAATAAAATTTTGGGTATCCGTGCAAAAGTCCTCTCTTTCCTCTGCAAAGCCTCAAAGATTCCCACTTTTAATTTTTTTATTACATTAATATTAATAATATAATAAAGTTTTTTTAATTAATAGTATAAAATAAAATAAATAGTGGGTCCTTTAAGGGCCTTCTTTTAGACGCCCTACTCCAACCAAAATCAAGAGACGCCCCCTTTGCTGACTAAGCGCCACATGTCAAGAGACGCCTTCATGAGGACTTCCATTAGGAGCCCTCACTCCTGATAGTCTTATTGTCTTTTCAGCTTTCTCGCCTAAGGACGAAAAGTGAAAAAATGACCTATTTGAGGGACGAAAACTGTAATTTACCCATTATATTCATATCATTATACATAATACATAAAAAAAAACCATACATATTTATCTACATCTATATAACAAATTCATTCATATATATCTAAACAAAACCCATTAAAAACTCTTTTCTTTCATTTTGGCAGCCTCTTTTCCAGCCAGATTCAGGCCAATCAGGCCGTTGGATCACTCCACTTTCTTGATATTTTGTTTGTTTTTAATTAAGCTTTCAATCCATGGAACCAACAAGACCTGTGCATGAAATCCGACCACCATAGAAAGCTGCCAATAACATTACTATGGCAGCGCCGCCACACTCTAACTTCGCACGGGTGACCTCCGATCATGGGGTTATCCCTCTTGATAATAATACTTTTAACAATGATGAATCAGGTTAGGGTTAATGGGAATTCCAAAAAAAAAAAAATAATACGGGGAACGACACTCATGAAAACCTTTTGGTAACGAAGATAGCCGATCTAAGGTAATGGTGGCCGGAGATGGCATATCCAAAGTGGCGGTAGTAACGAAGATGAAGATGGATGTATATATGTACACACTAAGAATATGAAATCGGATGGATTATGAACATGAGATTTGTTGCTATACTTTTTATCTAATTTTGTTTTGTTCCCTTTTCTACTATTACAACATACAAGCAATAATCATCAATGATGAGGGATAAAAGAAATGTGTGATTTGTGTCTGTATATATGTGTTTTCAAATTTATATTTATAATTTATGTGTATAACATTGAAGATGGATATATAAAAAAATTGAAGGTCATTGTGTTCGGATTTAGTTTTAATTTATGTTTGGATATAGTTTTCATTTGTGTTTGGATTTGTGTCTGGATTTGTTGTTCATCATGAATGAGGATGATGAGATGAGGAAAGAATTGAAGAAGAAGAAGGTAGAAGTTAGAAAAAAGATTATGGGTAATTTAATATGTTTTTTTCACTTTTCGTCTCTCAAGTATTTTATTTATCACATTTCATCCTTAGGCGAGAAAGATGAAAAGACAATAATGCCCTCACGTGTTTGTCACGTGGGGGGTTAACGACATGTTTTGGGGAATGTTTGGTTGCAGAATGTAAATTGAAAAAAATGACCAACTTTGAGGTCCAAAATTGATATTTTTCGACTTAAGGGCAAGAAGACAAAACGTGTAAACTTAAAGAACGAAAAATATAATTTTCTTGTAATTAAATTATACTATTATATCTACTTATCATTATCTTTTAAATTTTACACGTGTATGATTATTAATTAAAAAGACTAGAAATCTATCCGGATAATGTATAACGATGGATGATTATTAATCTTGATGTTCAAAAACTACCATGATTTTGTTTTCATATGTTTGATTATGATACAGTTATTTTGTGTTGTCCTTCTCCCTAATTAAACACTATGTGTGAGAGAGAAAAACACGAGAGAGAAAAACAAGAGAGAGAAAAGGGAGAAGCTGAATGGGTTAGGGTTTCTTCCAAGAGAAAACAAAACGTCCATAGATCAGGCGGCTGTGATGATCGAATAACGAAGTTTTTTGTTGCTAACATCCCCGATGGTTGTCGTCCATGGGATTTAGCAGATGTTTTGAAGACTTTTGGTGAGATTGCTAGGGTTTACATTGCGAAAAAGAAGAACAAAGATGGGGAACGTTTTGGTTTTGCAAGTTTCAAAGACATTAAAGACGTTAAAGCACTGGAGACATCGCTACAACATGTCAAGATTGGTAAATGTAATTTGAAGATAAATCTGGTGTGGTTCGCTAGTGAAAATGATGCGAAGGTTGGAAATCGGAGGAGCTTTGTTAATACGCTGAGGGTGCGTAATCCTAGTATTCATTCTGCTAGGGGTCCTGTTAACCACTTCTCTGATGCTAGGTTTCATTCAACGGGGTATGTTAATGGTAAGTCATATAGTGCGGCAGTCAAAGGTGGTGGGTCAACAGTGGTGTTGGAGAAGGAAGCCGAGTTTCTAGTCGATGATGATTACATGGGGATGTCTGGTTATTTCAACAATGCGGTGGTGGCGAGATGCTCCAGTTTTGATGTTTTGTTAACGCTGTTTTCTTTGCTGGGATTTAATGATTGCGAGGTTGGTGCTTTACATTATCTGGGGGGTTTGTTTTGTCTGTTGATATTCAATAACGAAGAAGAAGTCAAACAGTTTTTGTATAAAAAAGAGATATGGCGGAGTTGGTTTTCTAGAGTCGAGATTTGGTCGGGACAGATCCTGCCATTTGAACGTATTGCATGGGTAGGTGTTTACGGCCTCCCGCTTCATCTTTCAACCGCTGAGGTGGTCAACAAAGTTAGTGCTAAAGTTGGAAAGGTTATTAATCCTTCTGTGGCTAAAGATTCCGACGTCAATAAGGCAGTTGAATGCGTTGGATTGTTAGTAAGTGATGGTGTGGAGTTCAATAAAACGGTGTCGATTCGTTGGCGAGATAAGGTATTCAAGGTGTGGATTGTTGAAAAAGCTCTAGAATGGTGCCCCCCTGTTGGTACAATTCCGTCCCGCACTCCTTCATCTTCTTCTCCTAATCATTATGTGGGGGCCAATGTTGGAGTATGTGCTGATGTGGAAGAGGGTGAATTGATTAACTCGGATATTGAGAATGTCAAGTCGGCGTGTGAAGAGGTGGTGAATGGTGATGCTGGCAATGTTAATAGGGTGGATGAGAGTTTCATTTTTTCTTCCACCCCTAATAATACGGTGCATAAGGGTGTTTTTACTCAAGGCAAAGATGACTGGAGCTTCAACATTGCTAGCGATTCTTCGAGACCGAAGAAAAGACCCAGGGAAGCTAACCCGGTTTTCTTTGATAAGTTTGGAGGGCCTGGTTCTAAGCCAGACGATAGCAATGGAAATGGCGTGGGTGGTGATGGCTCGAATGTTGACAGGGATGTTCAGGGTGGTCCATCAGGAGTTCATGCTTCTGGTGTTCAAGTACCCCCAGCTGGGGTGGATGCTCCTATCTCATGTGTGACCGAGATTGAAAATGATCAGATGGATATGGAGGTTGAAGCTTTGGAAACTATTAAAGCGGGGAAAGATATGGGAGTCGATTTGGCCGGAGTAAAAGAGAAGGTGCTTCATGCAATCCATTCCGAAGGTATTAATGCGGTTCCCAAATGAAATTTTTATCCATTAATATTAGGCGGATTAAGGGGGGGTGGTAAAAGTAATTGGATAAAAGGTATTAAACAAAAGGAAGGTATCTCGTTTATTGTTATGCAAGAAACTCAATGTAATGGCCTTTCGAAAGATGTGTTTT
Organism: Solidago caesia; assembly: GCA_028566075.1. Classification (NCBI taxonomy): domain Eukaryota; kingdom Viridiplantae; phylum Streptophyta; class Magnoliopsida; order Asterales; family Asteraceae; genus Solidago; species Solidago caesia. The sequence continues at coordinate 13,477,135 of JAOXNX010000026.1, read as the reverse complement.
GCGGTTTCTGGGGGAATTCTGTTTTTGCTTTTGATTTGGTTGATCCTTGTGGTCGGTTAGGGGGTTTGGTTAGTATATGGAATCCTAATGTTTTTAAGAGGTTGGATTGTGTTAAGGCTAGTAATTTTCTCTTGGTTAAAGGATTGATTAAGGGTAGTAATGTGCCGGTTTTTGTAGTCAATGTATATGCGCCTCATAATAGTATGGAGAAAAAGTCTTTATGGGATTCCATATATCGTCTTAAGGCGCTTTCTCCTGGATTGTGGTTTGTTTTGGGGGACTTTAACACCGTTAGAAATACCGAAGAACGGATGGGCTCAATGTTCAAACCGAGATGTGCTAGGGAATTTAATGATTTTATTGCAAATGCGGACCTTCATGAGTATTGGATGAAGGGCAGTAAGTTTACTTTTCTGAGGGAAGACGACAGAGGGTTGAAATTTAGCAAAATTGATCGGATTCTTGTTAGTCGGGATGTCATTGACTCTTGGCCTGATGCTTGTGTTCAAGCACTTCCCAGGTATCTTTCTGATCATAATCCTTTGATGTTAAAGATTGCTTCTGTCGACTTCGGGCCCAAGCCATTTCGATTGTTTAATTCTTGGATGGAGAGACCCGATTTTGATGATGTGGTGAACTCGGCTTTGGATTCATTTGTTGGTTTGGGTCAGCCAGATGTTGTTCTTTCTTTAAAATTCAAATGGCTTCGTGAGAAGCTTAAGACTTGGCGTGATAATGTGGTTCGTATGGAAGGAGAAGAGGCTGAATTTTGTAAGAAGGAACTTTTGGATTTGGATTTAAGAATGGAAGATGAGGATCTGCCTGAATCTGAGTTATGGACCACCCGCATGGAGTGCAAGTCCAAATTGTTGGATTTGGAACGGAATAAACAAATGGATCTCAAACAAAAATCTAGATGTAAATGGGCTGTCGAAGGTGATGAGAACTCCAAAAATTTTTCATGGGATTGTTAATAACAGAAAATGCAGTAATGGCATTCCTGGGCTTATGATCAATGGCGAATGGGTTTCTAATCCGAAGCTTGTTAAGAGGGGTGTGTTCTGATTTTTCAAAGATAAGTTTAAGGAAGACTGGGACTCCAGACCTATTCCGGATTTTATGGTGGATTCGAAACTGTCAGATGTGGATGCTGCTTCTCTAGTGAGTAATTTTTCGGCCAAAGAGATTAAAGATGCAGTTTTTCAATGTGGAGACGACAAAGCTCCTGGGCCCGATGGTTTTAATTTCAGATTCATTAAACGATTTTGGAACCGGTTCGAGGCCGATTTCGTGGCTATTCTCAACGATTTCTTCAGGAATGGCAAGGTTAGTCATGGTTGTAACTCTGCTTTTATTACTCTCATTCCTAAGACTATTGACCCGGGGAATCTCAATGACTATAGACCGATAACCTTATGGGGGTGATTAGCAAAGTGATTTCCAAAGTTTTGAGCTTACGGTTAAAGAAAGTGTTGAATCAGTTGATTTCTATTCTCAATGACTATAGACCGCTTTCCTTAGTGAAAGATTAATTTTGGATGGTCCTTTAATTTTGAACGAGTTGGTTTCCTGGATTAAGAAAAGGAATAAAAAGGCTTTCATTTTCAAGATTGATTTCAACAAAGCTTATGACAACGTTAATTGGAAGTTTCTTTAAGCTATTATGGATCAAATGGGATTTCCTTCCTTACGGTGTAAGTGGATTCATGGTATTCTTTATTCAGCTAGAGCGGCTGTCCTTGTGAACGGTTCTCCTACATTTGAATTCCATTGTTCGAAAGGGATGCGTCAAGGTGACTCAATATATCCCTTTTTGTTTTTGATTGTTATGCAAGGTTTTACATGTTTGGTGAATAAAGCGGCGGTGTCGGGATCTTTGGAGGGTATAAAATTACCGAACAATGGTCCCGTTATTTCTCATCTTTTATATGCCGATGATTGCACTTTCGTGGGAGATTGGTTTACCGATAATATCTTCAAAGTGGCTAGAGTTCTTAGAGTCTTTTATCTTTGTTCAGGGCTTAAGATAAATCTCGGGAAATCTAATTTGTTTGGGGTTGGTGTGGATGGTAATGAGGTTAAACGTGTTGCCGAGTTAATTAATTGTAAGGATGGTTTGTTGCCGTTCTCATATCTTGGCATCCGGATTGGAGCCAACATGAACCGTGTTTCGAGTTGGGATTTCTTATTTGATATTTTCAAATCAAGACTTGCAAGATGGAAGGCCAATTCTCTTTCAATTGGTGGACGGGTCACGCTTATTAGATCGGTTTTGGAAAGCTTACCAACTTATTATTTTTCCTTGTTTGCCGTCCCTTCCAAGGTGATTGACGGGTTAGAATATCTGATCAGAAGATTTTTATGGGGAGGCTCGTCGGATATTCGCAAAATCAATTGGGTTTCATGGGACCGGGTCGCTTCTCCTACTAAGGATGGTGGACGAGGAATTGGCAGATTGAAGGACTCGAACTTTGCTTTATTATCAAAGTGGATTTGGAGATACCGCAACGAACCGGAAGCTTTGTGGAGAAAGACTATTGATTCGCTCCATGGTTCTTGTAGAGGATGGAATTCTATTCCGGTTAATCGCTCCTTGCCTAGCATCTGGAAGGCCATTATCGGGGTGGTGGGTAAATCTAAAGTGTCGGGGACTGCTCTAAACGAGTTGTTTAAAGTGGTGTGCGGTAGAGGGGACCATATTCGCTTCTGGTTGGATCCTTGGATCTCTTCTCACTGCTTGAAAGATATGTTTCCGCTGCTATTCAGAATGGAGGATGATAAGAAGTGTTTGATTCAGGATCGTTTTTGCACTGAAACGAGAAGATATGTAGGTAATCAGGAGTGGTATTCGTCACCGATTTTTGGCGAGGTGATACATGAACGGCTGCTGCTTCGGGATTTAGTGGGTGATGTCAGATTGTCGGATTCAAGTGACAAATGGGTGTGGCTCGGAAACTCGTCCAAGGTTTTTTCGGTTTAGAGCGTTAGAGATTTTTTGAGAAGTGGTACTGATTACAGTGGTCGTTTCGTTTTCAAATGGGCTTCCAGTGTGCCAAAGAAATGTAATATTTCTTTGGCGCGCCGCTATGGACCGGGTGCCCACCTTCATGGCTCTACAGGTTCGTAATTGTCACTTTGGGACGACTCTTTGCGGTTTATGTGATTCATGGGATGAGTCTATTGAGCATTTGTTGTGCCACTTCCCCATTGCGAAAGCGGTTTGGAGTCTTGTTCAGGTTTGGTGCAAAATTGGCTCGCTTTCCTTTTCCTCGGTGAAAGACATTATCGAGGCTTATCACATTGTGGGCTTGGGGAAGACTGTTAGGAAGATCTTCAAATGCATCTTATTCGTGACCTCTTGGTGCCTATGGAAGAATAGAAATGAGAAGGTTTTTCGAAAGACTAGTATTTGCGCCAATTTTTTTTTTGCGGATTTTAAGGCTATCGGTTTTTTATGGTATAAAAATAGATTAAAAAAAAGTAGTATTAGCTTAGATGATTGAAATAGTTTCAATGTAAACTAGTCTTGTAACCTTGGTCTACTCTGTAAGTGCGGAGTAGAGTTTTTTTTTTATGTGAATGATATATACTTTTGAAAAAAAAAAGTTATTTTGTGTTGTGATTGATCACCAAACCGCAATTACCTCCGTTCAGATTATAGATGGATGAATAATGTATGTTGTGTTAGTTGGCGATTCCCCGAGGGTAGGGAACTCCCTTTACGCCAAGAAGGTTGTGGTGTATGTCGGCTATGGTGGCGAAAATGATCATGTCGAATTAGATGAGGGTTTCTCCCTTTTTATATGCCATCTTAATTTGGGGATAAATCCTATATTTATTAAATGTATCAAGATAATATTTTATCTTGATTTGGTTGTTACGGAATGCATATCCAATCCGAGTTTAGAGTCTATGTTTTAGGAAAGGATTATGATCCTTTTCTTGTAATCAGCATCCGCTGTTGAGCTTTGTATGTTCATCCCTTCGTATGTTCAAAGGGGTATCAGTAACCTAAACATGCAGATACATACCGTATACAACAAACATATGTATATACGAATGGCCTCATACAAATACAAACTTTAAATAATCCAAATGCAATATGCTTAATTAAGTGGAATCCTAGGTAGCGCTTTTTTTATTTTTATTTTTATTTTTATTTTTTATTTTTTAAAGGTGTGAATTATTCGTAAATATCGGGAGGTCTAGCATACGTTGTCTTAACCAGATCCGCGCTAGAGAACCCCTCGCAGAATAAATTCCCAATTTAAATCCCTTCGATGAGAAACCCCTATCATCCAGATATCTTGAGGGAAAACTCACTCAGTCCCACCATAAGTGAAAATTAAATACATATGGTCACCCCCAAATATGCCTAGGGTAGGACTCGAACTTGAGACTTCTTGTAAGAAAACAAGCCTCCTAGATGGCTCCTATGTGGGCAGCTCGAAAGCTTGACAAATAAGTTTGCTTAGGTCATAGTAAAGTCCTCTTTAGCAAGATAGGAGATACACACCATACAAGTACCTGAAAGCAGGGGTGGTATTAAAGGGTAGGAAGGGGGGCCAATGTCCACCCTCGAAATTTAAATTTTGTCATGTATTTTTAAAATTTTCATGGATTTTTTAAATTTTCCTATGTGTTTTTTAAATTTTGCCCCTCTTGAAAAAAATTTCATGGATTTTTTAAATTTGCCCCCTTTGAAAAAAATTTCTGGTACCGCCCCTGCCTGAAAGAATCCCTGATCTCTACATGCCCAACGATTATAGGATCTTGATCCGGACGAACATATTTTGGTGGAACGTATAGTAGTGGTTCTTTGGCCAGTTCTTGTATACATGGTACTAAAAGTGAACCTCGACTCCTAGACATGTTTCCTTTGTTTCCATGATATTACTTTGTTATAACTTATATAGTTAATTTCATTAGGTGTCCCTGTGGTTGTCGCGATTTGAGTTTCGCCCCATGTGGTTTATTTTTATCATTAGGTACCTCTGTGGTTGTCGTTTATTACTCTACCCACCCTTTTGACTAACGGACGTTAGTTTTCTTCCGTTACATAAGGATATTTTTCGTACTTTTACATCTAAAACATTCATTTCTTCTTCCTTCTCTTCTTTTTCTGATCAAATATAGGGAATCTATCTATATGCACAAATCAAACACACACTAACCCCTTTAAACATCATCATCAAAACTCCAGATTCATCAGTTTTACATATACACACATACACACATATATATATATATATATATACAATCTAAGAAGAATCATATTCACAACAATACTTATCTCACACACACAAAATGGTGTCCAAAATCAAGAACCCGAAAAGATCTCCGGTCAAACATACCCGTCACCGTCGCAAGAAAACACCCGTCAAAGCCGCCACGAAACAGCCTCGGTCATAGTCTCTTCGATTACTAAACCGATCTACACTTGTCACCGCCGTCTCGATGGGTTTGAATGATGACAATGTTCGTCGGTCTTTGTTTCAAGAACCACCCATTCCGCTTCCTCCATTAAAAACCCCGAATCAGAAATTATATGGAAAGCATAATGTTAATACCAACATGGCAAGTATATTTCTTGTTCGGGGTTTTCACATGGATTATTTTTTCTTCAGTTTTTAATTTCACCAAAAAGATTAGATCTTTAATACAACCATGTGTTATTCATTGTGTTGTTTCTGGTACTCCTACTATTCTTCAGATCCAGGTATACTTATATATATAGTTTTGATTTTTTTTTCTTTTTTGTTTTGCGTAGACCCATGTTGTTAATCTCATAAAGTTTTGATTTTTATGTTGAATTTTGGTCATTTTGTGGTTTTTTTTTGTGGTGGGTGTGTGTAGAATAGAAGCATTGTTTGAATTTTTGGGAGAGTGGATATAGATATAGATATAGATTTTGATTAATATCTTTAGACATGAGCAGATAGAAAACGTGGTCCAACTACAGCCACATGTCTTTTTGTTTTTAGTGATTTGGTAAAAGAAAAAAAACCAGGTTATTATATGTATTTGTTACACCAAAAATCATGTTAGTCTTGGAAGGAATAGTAAAAAAATCCGAATAGGTGGTTAGATCTGGTAGTTAGATCTGAAAAAAAAAAGAGGAAGAAAAAGTAAATGTTTTGGATGTTAAAAGACCAAAATGCCCTGCTTTAACGGCGAAAGACTAACGTCCGTTAGTCAAAAGGGTGGGTAGAGTAATAAACGACAACCACAGGGGTACCTAATGACATTTTTAAATCACAGGGGTTGAAACTCAAATCGCGACAACCACATGGGCACCTAATGAAATTTACTCTTATAAGTGTTATAGGGATGTAATCATTTGAAAACAAAAAAATGGTGAAAACTAGGGGACAAATCTCAGTCACACATTTCCTCTCATTCTCTCCTCTTTTTGGTATGTATTTTTATTTTTATTTTTTGATTTTTTTATAATAAAAACCCATTCCCAAAAAAAAAAAATTATGTGTTGAAAACGGATGGAGACGGTACGGGCGTAACCCTTAATCGAACGGCTACGCCGTTCCGAGGGGCTTCGCCCTTACCGATCGTAGACCTTAAGGCATTTATAGAGAGGTTGGAAACCGGACGCATCAGGGAATGGTTTGGATTTGATGTGCGGCGATCCAAGAGATGGTGGTGGTTGGATACGGTACGGGCGTAGCCCTTAATCGAACGGCTACGCCGTTCCGGGG
>JAOXNX010000026.1:13427649-13440317 GCA_028566075.1 Solidago caesia | reverse complement strand
TTAGAGAAATGGACGAAACATGCAAAAAAAAACCACTTTTGGACCGAAATGACTAAAATTCTTGATGAGGGACTGAAAGTGCAAAAGTGGTATAACCACAGGGACCATTTATGCGATTAACTCTTCTTAATATGTTAACTTAACATGACAAGGAGAAAAATTCAAATTCCATTCTACCAAATCTCTATAGATTCTGTGACCCAAACAGTCCCTTAGATTACAAAAACATTCTTAAAATAACGTTCTGTCGACCAACTCTTCGAGCACGATAACTGCTTGTCGAGCAGACCCACTCTCGGAGAACAAAAGTGAACTCCATGGATACACCTAAATTTGAGCTTTTTCCAAAAACTTCAAATCATTTTCCAACAAAATCAGATATCATTTTTTTGTTTTGTACGTTTTCGAGTTTCTATGAGTCAACGAATTTGTATTCGTCTACCATGTAGGGCCTGATATTTTTGAATGACTCCGGTTTTCACCAAAACCAAGCTTCGAGCTAACTAGATTGATTATTGTGATGGTATTCTTGGTTGAGTATGTTCGATCATACCAGAATCCGCTATATACGTACAATCTATTTTGAATCTTTCTGGTCATCTAAAGTTAGGATATGATTGTGGATAGTGCGTTGATCATTTTCTTAAACGAATGAACATGATTTGTTCGAGTCATATATAGTCCTATATGATCAGTAAACCTTGTGTCCTTGTCCAAATTCAGTCAGGTAGTAGTGGTTTAGTTGTCCTTGTGTCATTTATACAATATATATTCGTTCGATGTGCATGTATCACTTGGTTTGTTCGACATGCATCACCATGCTTGATATATCATACTCACGACTCAACCGTACATCTATTACCAATGTACATTTGACATCCTCTACAAACTTCAATCTTTATCACACATTCATGACCACTACCCTATTGCGAGGACATATGCCCCCGCTAAAAATGATTTTTGTTGTTGTGACACGAGTCTTCATCATGGTAATTAACTTCATTATAAGAAAAACACGATCACATTTGCCAAGCTGGCCGAACCAGATCATAGCCAAACAAGCCACCCTAACATGTTTGATCACCAGACATCTTTCTAAAACCATGGTCTCTAAATTGCCCGAGACTTCTATTCACAATCTATTAGACCGTACCAGCTGGCCCTTTACAACTGATGATGGTAATGGAACAAATATATATCGAGTGAAACCATATCCATATCCGGTAAATTCCAAGTCATTCTTCCACAACCGTGTATACCCATTGGATATAACTCTTATACCCAAGGTGGCTAATCCTATTGTTGTTTCTGAGTTTAGACCGATAAATCTCATTAGTGTTCAATATAAAATCATAGATAAGCTTCTAGCTACTCGGCTTGCAAATGTTGTTGATTCTGTAGTTAGCTATGAGCAAACAGCTTTCATCAAAGGCAGACAGATATTTGATGGGGCCCCTCCTTCTGAATGAGTTAATCGATTGGAAAAACGTAGAAAGAAAAGATTGATGCTTCTCAAGATAGATTTTGCTAAAGCGTATGATTCTTTGTGGATGATTATGAAGTGACTTCTATGGCTAATGTTATGGGATGTAAGCAGAATCTCTGTCTTTCAAATATCTTGGCATCCCTATAGGTGGAAGCTATGATAGGATTGCTACTTGGGATCCGATTATTTTTAAATTTTAGAAAATATTCTTTTCATGGAAAGCTAACATGTTATCTATGGGTGGTGGGTCTACGCTCATTAAATCGGTTTTTGGTTCCTTGGGCATTTATTTTCTTTCTATTTTCAGGATGCCAAAGAAAGTTAGCAAAACTATGGAATCCTTAGGTCTGACTTCTTTTGGGGAAGGACTGCTCAGAGTAGAAACATGGCATGGGTTAAATGGGGTACGGTTCTAGTGGCTAAAGAAGATGGAGGTGGGGGTATCGGAAGCCTTGATGCTATGAATCAATCTCTTCTTTACAGGTGGAGATGACAGCTATTTCAAATCCTCTTAATCTCTGGGTTAAAGTCTAAGCGGCGATATATGGAGAGGATTGTTTTATTAAATTATCAGCTAACAACAGAGGTCTTTGGTCCAGAATTGCTCACACCCTGTGTCTTATTCATAGTGAATTGTTTGTTCGTTTTGATTGCATCATGTGCAAGATGGGTAACAATATTCAAACTAAATTCTGGCTTGATCCTTGGTGTGGTCATGAAACTCTTGAAAGGAAATTCCTAAGGCTGGTTGCGCTTGATATGGACAAGAACTATTTCATTTGTGATAGATGGAATAATTCGGACTGGATTTGGAGTTGGTGAATACCATTAAGAAGTTGTCGAGAGCATGATGTGTTATCCAACTTGGTTAATTTTATCCCTAGATTGCCGGAGTGTGATGATAATGACAAATGGGAGTGGAATCTCAATGGAAAAAAAGAATCTTCGATTGATCAATTGCGAAATGCTCTCGGCCATGAGAGTCTTCCCACTCTGTTTATTTGGAGATTACGGGGCGATTCTATTCCTACTAGTATCAATCTATTTTCTAGAGGTGTAGATGTGAACACGTTTCACTGTCACCATTGTCATAACGGGGGGAAACTACTGTTCAATCTATGTACGCGATTGGACATTCCGGATACACACCCTGAAGATGTGATCAAATGGTGTGATAATATGAAGATTCTTGCTAGAGATCATCAAAGATGTCAAGCTATATTATTTATTTGGTGGTGGTATATTTGGAAAGCTAGAAATAATATTTTTCATAACAACATCCTAGAGAATTGCTCGGAAATCTTTAATGCTATTGTTTCTATAGCTTAAGGCTAGATTCACAATCGGGACAAAAAAGATGGTATGACTTGGGAAGAGTGGAACGAGCGCCCCTTTCGCATTGGGTAGGCTTTGTTGGTCTCGGTTTTTGCGTATTTTAATGGATAAATAGAAGTTGTTCGTTTTTTTGGCTTTTTTTTTTCTTGTTCCTATTTTTCCTTTTTTGCCTCGAAACTTGTATGGGGTCGTTAAAAAAACATCTCAAACTGAAAATCGGTGACTCGACCTTTGTAGATATGTTTTTTTTTTGTGTCTCGGACTATTGTAATTGACACAAGTTTTTTTTTAACCCTTTAGCGATCTTAGGAGTCAAACTTTCTGGAAGGATCTAGATGTGTATTTTATTGTATTCTAGATTTGTTTATTTTGTATTTTGGCCACTAGGACCTTGCTAGTTGGTCCTTTTGATTAATATAATTTTTGCCTTTCTAAAAAAATAGATATCTACATCACCTATTTTGCAAAGATAAAAAAGAAAAGAAAAGGAAAAAAAAAAACCATCAATAGATTGATTGGTATTTAGTGGAATTTAAAAACTTTGAGGTTTTGGATTTAAATCTTGCTGTAAGCAAAATATTTTCAAGAATGATGATGAGGGTTTTCTCATAATGGATTTTCTCTATAATTGAAATTGGGTATATGAAGAGGCATGACCCTATGCCCAAATTTACCGTTTAAAAAAAAAGTACAACCCAAGTACATATAATCAAAATATAAGGGGTATATTTGCTATTTCAGTATAATAGAAGGAAGGTTGTGTACGTTTCTCTCTTTGAATAAAGTCCAATGATTGTCAAAATACCCTCTAAATAATTTATTATTATGTAAATTTTAATTTTATTTAAAGTCGTAGCTCTTCATATTATAATCATTATCTGTAGAGAATTGAGTTCGTCAGTTTGACTATAATGGTAACCTTAACTTTAAGGATATTCCTATTTTCACTTTATTATTTTATTTCCGTGTGCAATAGTTTATTTATAGTGTGCAATTGTTTATTCCACAAAATGAAACGATACAATTAGGAATAAAAAAGTGGAAATAGGTACTCTCTTAACTAATTTGTAAGATTTTTTATTATTATTATTATTATTTGAACTTAATCCAACTTTGACTTCAAGTTGTATCCAACTATACACGAATGTCTACAGTATGTATTCAAATATAACCGTATTCATCATATGTATTTAACTTTTAAAATTTTAATATTGTATGTACCCGACCAATCAAAAGTTTGTAAACTTACAACTTGGCACTCGACGTGGCAGTGTATATGAATGTCACATATACCCGGGTATGTACAACGTTAAAAGTTTGAAAGTTAAATATACCTACAATGAACACCATTATAGTTGGTTACATACAATAAAAATTCATGTATAATTGAATACATTTTGAAGTCATTAACCTTAAAAAATAACTTGAGTTTATTTAAAACTAAAAATTTTATATGTTATCTTACACAAAGAAATAGTTATGTTTTTTAAACATAGGAATGACGACAGATATAAATAGTATTCGTATAAATAAATGGATAATTGATACATTATCAGTCCCTCATTTACTAGTCTCATAGTCAACATAAAAGAAGATAAATTATGTAACATTATGATTAAAAGGACATGTGTAAGTCATTCCAAAAAAAGAAGACAACTGTGAGATTTAAATTCATAACCACTGTTTTTATGTTATGTTTCTCATAACTAATCTACCATGACTATTAGTATAAGTAAAGTATGAAGATAGTGGTTTTTTTAAAAAAATTTAATTAAAAAAAAACTAACTGAAGCAAATAACTTAAATATAACATTAAGGAAAACATTTAACATGACATTGGTTCTTTGTTAAAATAAATACTGTAAATAAATAAATCATATTCGTATCTACTACAAGAAAATAGTATTTGTGAGTGGAAAAAACAAGCCGTCAACTTCATGCTCCTGCTACCACCTAAAAGATGGACAATGTTGTCCGAAAAACTTAAATGGTTATTTGGAATACTTTGAGAACTAATAAAGAGATTTTATTTATTTTGAAAAGCGTATAGTGCTTGAAAAATTATCAAAGTTATTTATTAACGTATTCTGAAGAAAACTGCTAAAAACAAAATGTACTATTATGCATTGTTTAAAATGATAAGGCAACTACAACATAAATTATTATAAATCTACATTGATTCACATGAAGAATAAGGTTATAAATGAACCAAACGTTCACCGAATTATCCGTTAGATGGAAAGTTCCTTTGTATTAGTTCATTTAACAAATCGAACGAAGATGAACACGACTATAGTTCGTTCATTTTGTTTATGAATGTTTGATAAATGTTTGTGCGCATTCGTTCACTTATATTCGTTTTTGTTTCTTCATTTATGCTCAAAATTATGATATTTGGAGTTTATTTTTTTGAGCTACTTGAACGTATTATAAACCTTGATTAAATTCGCAATTAAATGTGTTGAATAATTATTCTCATTTTGAATATTTTCTAATATCCAATTTACATTGTAATACTTAGTTATTCGTTAATTAGCTTGCATTCAATTGTGTTTGTCTGCATTCATCGGAGTTTGTTTGTGTGATTTTATTTCATTGTGTTACTTTATAAAAACAAATAATGAACAAACATGAATATAATTTTTGTTTGACTATCCGTTCGTGAATCATTCATAAATTTAAATGAATGAAGGTAGACTGAGTGGTCATTCAATTTGTTTATAACCCTAATAACTAGTTTATAGATCTATTTAAACCCACAATACACGTTTACAGAGACAGTATGCTAAGATTTAATTGATGTTTGAGCAAATGCTATAATCTTTTTTTCTGCTATAAATTTTTTTTTCTTTTGGCACACAGAACGCAAATCGCATAAAAAAATTACAACATATTAATTGATTTGTAAATTTTTTTTAGGATTTTTCTAATGACAGCCCTTAGGGTTGACATTAACCTGCATAAAAAACTTGTACCTTCCATATCAAAAGCCCACCCCTTGAATTTTATGGTAAAAGTATAATTATTTTATGCACGTTAATGACAGCCTTAAGGATTGTCATTACCAAAATCTTTTTTTTAAGTGAAGTTATATTTTCTCTTTCTATAAATACTTTATCATTTCGTCCATATTAAAGTGAAAAAATATAGCGTCCATCAACTTAGTTATATTTCAAATTTCAAGTGATGTTGTTTATCCATATACGGATACATTAGCTATTATAATTCATTAGTTGGATGCCCGCGTAATGCGGTAACAAAGATGGTGGAAACGGTAGAAAGTAGTGTGGGTAATTGATATAAAGGTAATTTATATAAAGGTGTAGTATGGTTAAGGAATAGATAGTGGTGTAAATTAATATGGTATTATTATCTGTGGATGTAACTAACTATGATAATTTATTATGTAAAAATTTTGTAAAATTTATATGTCATTTAATGAACTTTCAAATCCCGGTTAGGGTAGGAGGAGTCATGACTCCCAAATTTTCAACTCTCCCAAATTCTACAAATAAAATTCTGCCAACTCATTTTAACCCTTCAGCCTTCTCAACCAGCCCTCCCAACCAATTTCAGTCGCACCCATGAGATTCCAGCCCTCCCAAATTTTTTATTTTCCCCCCTAAACTATTAAACTAAACAATACTTATAAAAAACATAACATTTTATTAAAAATTAAAAAAATATACATAAATATTTTAAAATAATATATACATAAATATTAAAAAGAACAATACTTATACTCACCACAATACTTTCTTTTACCAACTCCCAACTCCCAACACCAAAACACAATCATCATCTTCATCTTCCTTAACAAAAACTTCATTCACATTCCTACCACCGGCCACCGCCTACCATCGGCGGTGCCACCTCATCACTGCCAAGCCATTACACTGCCAAGCCATTACAAGTGTTGCTGACCCACGTAGCCTACCACCGGCGGTGCCACCTCATCATCAAGCAACTGGTATGAAATATTTGTTGATTAATAAGTTTAAGTTTGTTACACAAATAGTCCCTGTAACGTTAACCTCGCCGGCTTCACCACCGGGTATATAACCCGTCGACCAACCCCGTAAGCTCAACCCGGCCACCATGGGGCGGTGTTACCGCCGGTATGGAGGAGCCCGGTGGGAACCCGATACTCCACTCCGCCCCCCTTATCGGATGTACTCGACCAATCAAAAACTTACAAGTGTCACATTATATGGTTGTCACATATACCCGGGTTCATCCAATAACCGGGAATTCATTACAAGACATAGACATTTGATCATAGTTAGTTACATTCACAAATAATAATCTCAATTAATAAAAGCATTATAAGTATGGGGTTGCTATAAACACTCCGATTATCTATTGACACCCCTCAAAAGTGATTAAATTTATTAGGGTAAATTTTGCCCAATCTGATAATGGTTCATAATTTAAAATATAATTATATTTTAATATATTAATTAGTTATTTAAAATTTGTGTTTTATCTTTATAACTTATTATATATACACTTTTATAAAATTTTAAATATACGGTTGTAAATGATTTATTTTTATCTACAATTAAATCATTTACAACGGGTCTCTGAAAATATCATAAATTTTTTCGGTATCCGATTTCGACGAAATTTATATCAAAATGTAGATAAAAATAAATCATTTATAACCGTATATTTAAATTTTTCTAAAAGTTTATATATAATAAGTTATGAGGATAAAACGCAAATTTCAAATAGCTAATTAATATATTAAAATATTATTAAATTTTAAACTTCAAATTTTGTTTTTCATAAGCAAACGAGGCGAATTTATTAAGCAAAATAAGCGAAAATCCCCTCTTTTGGTATATAAAATTAAAATATTAATAATTTTTAAAAATAATGAACGATGTGACAAAAGAAAAAGGGGCAAATTTATTAAGCAAAAGAGACGAAATTCGTTTCTTTCGGGGTCGGGTGTCAATAGACAAATTCTATGGTGTCTATAACATGTCTCTATAGGTATATCAAGTGAAGATATTTAAAATAGTATATAAAGATGAGGGACATGTTTGGTATATCAAATAATCTTTTGAGAAATGAAAGATGGGAGAAATGTTTTATATAATATTATAGATTATTGTGCACTTATATGTGAGTTACAATACATCAAATTTCAAAAGTTCTATAATATAACTTTTTGAAAGGGTTTTGCTAATGACAATCCTAAGGGCTATCATTAATTTAAATCTATAATTTTTTAATTGATGAATTACCCCGACATTAATAGGCTAAAGATCCTTTTATATCTTGAACGTACTTTACGCAAATCAACAACCATTTATTAAGTAGAGTAACTCTTTTAAAATTCAATCTCTAAATAGTTTAGTACATTGGAATTATATGCATATAATTAAGTATGTGAAAAAAAACAAATTATTTCACTATTTCAGGGAAAAAAAATTCAAAAGTAGATATTAAATTAATCTTTTTTACTTACTGAAAATGGAAAAATAATTGACGCTAAACAAAATGCTTACCTTTTGTGGATGGTTAGGTATATAAGATGACAACGTTGATTAATTAGTGGAGCCGAATGATTGTAATACAAAATAATATTAATTACAAACTCGTATTTTAGAGAATATATAAGGATAATGATAAATCTTTTTTTAAAATTCCTCTTAACAATATGATATGAAGTAAAATCAAAAGATTGAGATTTCGAAAAAAAATTAATGGATTACACTTGTTATGTAGTTATGAAATTAAGAAGATTATTAGAAGGATATGCTAAAAACATTTACCATTTTCGAATACATAAAGTTAATTTGTAAGATAAAGGTCATTTTTGAGATCTTTGTATAATTTTTTTATTATAGGTTTTACTCAGAGGACTATTAAGTTCAGATTAAAGAATAAATTTTATCCACAAAGTTTTTCCGCAGGTCAGTTAACTCTCAGAAACTAGTTTTTTTTTTTGAACGGCAATAAAAATTTTTATTAAAAAATGCTAGTAAGAAACTAGCAAATACAAGACACGATCCAACAACCAAAAGAAAATAAGGAACATAATAAATTTTAACGATACAGGACAAACACGCAACATACCGATGGCTACTAAAATCAAAAGGGAGATCTCAGAAACTAGTTCTTCATCAATATATCGACAAATTTAGATTTTTAGAATGCACAATAACCTGATTATAGTATTCTTTTATCAATTTAATTTTTCTTTTTTGGGAATTTGGGGGCTAGTGGAATGGTCAAGCAATGATTGTTAACCCACCAAATTAAGATCTTCAATAGATTTGTGACATATAGACCTCGTTACAACACCACATGAGATTTGTGATAAAGAGATTTCTTATAACTTTTAGGCGAAGGGTGTGGTTAGCATAGATGTATCAGCATGAGACATTGACATACGACATCATTGCCCCTTACATTTTGGCATCAATCGGCATGCGGCTTGAAGTACTCAAATCGGCATCACCATTCCGATGTAAATAGACGTTCGGAGCGTGCAAAGTGACCTTTATTTTTAGATTGGTCCCTCTTGACCGTTTAAAACAAAAGGAAAAAAAAATTCATCCCTATAAATTCACATTAACTTAAACATTTTCACAATAAAATACTTTCTATCAAATATTTTCTTTCAATAGTGGAATAAAAATAAAAATAAAAACCTCGAAAAAAATACCGACCATGTGCTCAAACATCACAATCTTCACAATCATTTCGTCTCCCGCAACCTCGACAACCACAATACCCACAAGATTACAACGTCAACTCGAAATGCAACAACAAAAAACAAATGGATCAAGTGCAAAAGGATAATACCAGAAGAATCAAGATCTAAATCAACCTTATTTATAGCGTGCCAAATACCAACTTTTGTGAATCTTGGTTTATTCCAATCAGAGAAAGTCACGGGTTTATGAATGTTATTGATGACCATAACCCAAAGCGCCGATGGATTAGAGACATACCTCCACCTCCATTGAATTAACAAAGCACGATTTAAAGCATCCAAAGAACACAAACCAAGACCACCATGAACCTTACTAGCTAAAATGGATTCCCATCTAATCCAATGCATGTTTCTACAGTCATCATTCCCACCCCATAAAAAATTAGCATTCGGGGATACCAGCTTCTTTCTAACATTAGTAGGAAGCCTAAATAAAGACAAAATACGTACCAACAGCGCCAAGAACCGACGAGATTAAAATAGATCGACCTCCAATTGAAAGCATGTTGGCTTTCCATTTCGATAATCTCTTGTTGAATTTTTCAATGACAGGGTTCCAAACTTCAAATCTTTTCATAATCTCTTGTTGGCTTCCAGATTTCCTAGACTATTTAATCTTGAGCAATTTAAGAATGCTACTATTCTGGATCGGTGGAAGGATAATATTATAGTGTCGAATTGGAGGCGTAACATTAGAGGTGGTGTGGAGGGATGTGAGTTAAATAATTTCATGTCTTTAATGAATTCTGTTGCTTTTAGCGACCTGCTGGATAAACGAGTCTTCTCTACTTCTAGTTTGAAGGACTTCCCAGTGAAAGGAGTACGTACTATGATTGATGATGCTTGTCTTCCTATCAATCTCGCTGCCACTAGATGGAATAAAAAAGTTCCTTGTAAGGTTAATATTCATGTGTGAAGGGTTTTATTGGATAGATTACCTACTCGTATCAACTTAGTAAATAAAGGAGTTGGTATTCCATCTTCGCTATGTCCATTGTGCGCCTCAACTGTGGAGTGTGGTGACCATATTTTTGGATCGTGTACCATTGCTTCTAGAATCTGGATGCTGATCTTGAATTGGTTGCAAATTGCCTCTTTGCCTTCGCAGGGTCCTTCTGAGCTTATCTAGTCTATCGATTATATGCATATTTCTTTGGATAAAAAGCGGGTTATTGAAGCCATTGTTTTCTGTGGGTGATGGTCCATTTGGAAATATCATAATGAGAAGGTTTTTAATTAATATTGGGATTCTTCGCAAGGAGTACTTATTCGATCTTATTGCTACCCATTCTTATGCTTGGTATTCCAGTAGGTGTAAAAAGACTCAGATTTCGTGGGTGGATTGGCTCATGAATTCTCTCAATGTTATTTAGTTTGTCGTGTTCCTTGGGGATTATTTGGGAATGCATCAAAAACACCGCGGAGTGAAAATCGGTGGCTCGGCCTCCATTTAGGTGAGGGTTTTTCTAATGTCTTGGGAAACTATAATTGACACGAGTTTTTTTTTGTCACCTTATGCATTACTCGCAGTTTGAGCTTTAAGAAATATCTAGGAATGTGTGTTTCGTTTAGTTTCTAGATATTGTAATTGTAATTGTATTTCTTTCTATTGATCTTGGCCGTCTAGCACTTTGCTAGTGGCTTTTTAATTTATTATATATCTTGTCGTTCAAAAAAAACAAAAAAACAAATGGATCAAGACTTGAAGTTGTTTTCCGAGCCTCGGGATCATTTGGTTGAAACCGTGCGAGGTATTGTGTTGCAAAGAAAATGTGACATTGTCGACAAATACAGATGGCCTTATCCCGAATATTAGAAACTTTTTATATTTGTTCCCTTTTTTTAGTTTTACTGTTTTTTTAATTTAGTAATGGTATTGTATCTTTATTTTTAATGAAATGATAGTTTTTATTAATGTGAATGGATGAATTGGTAAAATTTAGTTGGTAACATTTAGCAAAGTTTGACAACCACATCTTTAAATTTGGCTTCTTCTTCTTTTTTTTTTTTGCATGGTTTGGCCTATTTTTTAGAGGCCACATGACATGTTTTTATTGGCTACCACCATGCCAAATTTTGGCATGGTGGTAACCACACCCTTCACCCTTACAAATCAACCTACATATCATTTTATACACACATATCATTCATCAAATATACATAAAAGAAAAGTCAATTTATTTAAACTAGAATAATATTCACGTAATGCGTGGAGGTGAATCATTTTATCATAGATACGCGACTAAGGGTGACAGCAACGGCCACTGGTGGCAAGGGCGGTTCAACATGCTTATAACCCAGTTCCATGTTGGACACATGTTATTCAAGATTTTGAAAAATTTTGGACACATGCTTATAACCTAGGTTAGATTGGAAAATTTATTTAGGAAATATATTAAAAATTATGTTTGGACATATGTTATTCAATATTTTGGACCCAATTAAATTAGAAAGTAAGCATGTTGAAGCATTTGAAATAGACGAATTATAATTGGACACACTTGATTTTTATTCCCAGATCCGCCACTCACTAGTGGTCGGTCTTGATGTGAAAGACTATTTAACTTTTATTTTGAAAATTGAAGAAAATATTTGGTATTTATTGCTAACAAATTAATTAATATAAATTTTAATGCATATTAATGCACTAATTGATAATTGATAATTGTTAAATCAATGGACAAATTAAATATTTGATGTTCTTAAAATAATAATGTACTCCATATACACTTATTTTAGAACAAAAGGACACAAATTTTTTTTTCTATTTTCAAAAAACTCCAAAAATTTGAATTTAGTGACTATTAGTATCAAATAAAGTTTTCTTATAGTTAGTTTAGTGGGTAACGACGTCGCGCTCAATGATGGCAGCTTAAGCGGCAGCGTGAGCCACCTAGGGCGGGGAGGACAAGGTTGTTTTTTTCTTCTTCTTTTCAAACGGTAGGATTAAAAAAAGTTATTTTTTTTAAAGAAATAATCCATATTATATTGGGTTAAGTCACGGGATTACCTACGTACTTTTTTCTTTGTACACGGTTGCCCATTTTACATTTTTATTGATACGTATCACCCATAAACTTTTAAATTTTGTACATGGTTGCCCATTATCTTCAAGTT
>JAOXNX010000026.1:13404642-13421489 GCA_028566075.1 Solidago caesia | reverse complement strand
AGCCCGTTAAGGCCAGCCCGTCGGGGGCGGGGCGGTGGTCACCGGCGGTCTGGTGCTACCCTTTGGCAACCCGGCGGGTGCTCCGTGGCCTCTAAGTACACAAATTGAACTTTCAAGTATTATGGTTTTGTAGGACTGATAACGTATTTAACATAACAACAAAAACTTTACCTTGGAGAAAGAGAGTGCGGAAGAGCAAGTGACAGTGTGGACATTTTGGTAAGCGAGTGATTGCTTCATGTAAAGCTGGCAATAAATGGCCCCAGAAATTCAGGACACTCGATGGCCGGGTTTAATTTGTGACGTACGTTATGTGTTCTTGGAAGAAACATGTCTTGTTTTATCATATATTTTTGCATTACATGTTATCTCGAGATTAAAAACAAATGGACATACTAAAGCTTAAAACCTCCTTCAATCTACTAAAAGAAATACATACTATACATTCAGAAATTACAGACATATATGAATCTAAAAACGTATCTTTAAGCCCTCAAAACTAACACTCAAACTACACTACTACTACTTGTCGTTTACAAATAGGGCAATCATTTTTCCGAGTTAGCCATTGGGTAATGCATTTACGATGATACTTGTGTTTGCAATTCAAAACCGCGATATTCTTGTTTCTTTGGAATTCATCTTGACAAATCGCGCAAACTTCGCCTTCTTCTTCTTCTTCTTCTTCACAAAATTTCGTAATTTGCAAATTCTTATATATCACTTCCTTTGTTAACATGCTGCTGCTACCGTATGAGGTCACGACTTGATCTATTTGTGGTACAAAACTTTCAGGATGATGTAGTACTTGATGAAGAAGCATGTCGGTGTAAGAAAAAGACCTTGGTCGGTACGGCAGACGATTACTCAAGTCGACACTGTCAATTATAACCCCATCATCATCACCAATAATTGCAGACGACCTAATGTTCGGTCTCGGCGGGGATGAAGGATATCCCATCGCAGGATGGGATGTTTGTGGTACAAAACTTTCAGGATGATGTAGTACTTGATTAAGAAGCATGTCGCTGTAAGAAAAAGATCTTGGTAGGTACGGCAGACGATTAGGATGCATCAAGTCGACGTCAAAAATCATAACCCCATCATCATAACCAATAATCGCAGGCGACCTAATGTTCGGTCTCGTCGGGGATGAAGGATATCCCATCTGTCGACGATGTTGTCGGGTACCAATCGTAGGACTAATGTTTGGTCTTGGGGATGAAGAATATCCCATCTGTCGACGTTGTTGTAGGGTGGCGGCCGGTACGACGGCGGACAAAGAATGCCCATCAAAGAATAATTCTCTGCAATAAGTATGTGGGTGTGGATTCACCATTTGTTAGAATTATTGTGAGATTAAACTGTGAATTAATTCCTTATAAATCCTTTACCAATTTATAAGTATTAATCCCTCACAAGACTTCTTAGCTAGTCAGCCTAGTTAGATAAAATAATACCCTAACTATACTAGCCACCTAGTAAAAAACCAAACACCAAAGCTGATCCAAATACACTCCTTCTGTTTCTTGTTTGTTACGAACAGCAACCCCAAGACACCCCTTTCTTCTTCTGCTTTAATACGAAACCCAATAAACCCTTTGTATTTATATATTCGACCAGGAGAAAGAAAGATCAGAAAAAGATTCGATAAAGTAGAAGAGATGACAAATTACTTGTTTATTATCCAAGGTAATTTTTCGTATGTTTGATGTGTCTATCAATCAGCCTCCCCCCTCCTCCTCTATTTATAGAGTAGGGGGACATCCTAGGTTTCCTAATTGTATTATATTACCTAGTTTAATTTAAGTTCACCTAGGATATGGAAACTACCGGGTCTTAGTTTAAACTTGCACTCCAAGTATTACGTTTACATAAAACTCGTATCCTAGTCTAAAACTAATACTACATGTATTACAATTTAGCTAATAATATTTTACACCATTGTTTTTTGCAAAGTTTTCGTTGGAAAAAAATAAATAAAGGAAGGATATAACAACGAAGGTTAGGGTAAGTGTTTATATAGATCTTAAAACCGCGTCAATTACTTCACCGCCTTATAACGGTTATATTTTCCCACGAAATTCATTAATTAGCGCGGTTTAATCTTGTTTCTTTTTTTTTTTATTAAACATAAGTACAAAGCTAATGGGGTGGATTCGCCATTTTTTTGCAAAGTTTTCGTTGGAGAAAAAAAGAATGAAGGAAGGATATAACAGTGAAGGTTAGGGTAAGTGTTTATATAGATCTTAAAACCGCATCAATTACTTCACCGCCTTATAACCGCTATATTTTCCCACGAAATTAATTACTTAGCGCGGTTTAATCTTGTTTCCTTTTCTTTTTTTTTATTAAACATAAGTACAAAACTAATGGGGTGGACATTTTTTTGCAAAGTTTTCGTTGGAGAAAAAAAGAATGAAGGAAGGATATAACAATGAAGGTTAGGGTAAGTGTTTATATAGATCTTAAAACCGCGTCAATTACTTCACCGCCTCATAACGGTTATATTTTCCCACGAAATTAATTAATTAGCGCGGTTTAATCTTGTTTCCTTTTTTTTTATTAAACATAAGTACAAAACTAATGGGGTGGATTCGCCATTTTTTTTGCACAGTTTTCGTTGGAGAAAAAAAGAATGAAGGAAGGAAGGATATAACAATGAAGGTTAGGGTAAGTGTTTATATAGATCATAAAACCGCGTCAATAACTTCACTGCCTTATAACGATTATATTTTCCCACGAAATTAATTAATTAGCGGGTTAAATCTTGTTTCCTTTTTTTTATTTTTATTTTATTAAACATAAGTACAAAACTAATGGGGTGGATTGACTGGATTCATTACCCGTTTATACCATATGATTACAAATTTAAATTTATTTAGTCTTAA
Source organism: Solidago caesia (assembly GCA_028566075.1). Lineage (NCBI taxonomy): Eukaryota > Viridiplantae > Streptophyta > Magnoliopsida > Asterales > Asteraceae > Solidago > Solidago caesia. The sequence continues at coordinate 13,418,598 of JAOXNX010000026.1, read as the reverse complement.
CTTAGTGTTATAAAACTATGCCGACTCGACCGAGAATTCGGACTCGGATTTGGGATCGGCTCTTCTATGAGTCGGATTTGGTTGGATCGGACTAATAATTGGTCAACATTCAAGATTCGGGTCAACGTTGGTCCAACTCAGCCGACTCGGTCAAAAATTGGCCGACTCGGGTCAAAACTCGGGTTAACTTTGGTCAATTTTTATATTTTATTTTTTTAAAATGCTTTTACTAAATTGTAAATCAGTTTAAGTTTATATTTCTAAACAATTAAGTTTGAACTTTGGAGTATTATGTTAATGTTTCTAAAAATTATGTTTCAATTTGAAGTTTATTACATATAATTTCAAAAATTATAATTTTTATAATATAAAAACCCAATCCGGGTTCCTCCGATTCCGATCCGAATTTCCAAAAACTCCTGACTCCCCCCCTCGCCGATCCGATCCCGAGTCACGAGTTCCCCAACATTGGTCTCAAGTATTTTCCAATTAATTAACCTTTATAATTATTGTTATCTAATTATAACTAATTATTACTTAACTTTTCATAAAAACTAGAGGGAGAACCCGTCCGATGGACAGTATGGATAATCGTACACTCGTTTCATGTTGTTGTGATGTTTAGGTAATCGAAAAATAAATAAATAAGGCAATGGTGGACACTCCGTTTCTAGCAAGTTTTAACACTATCTACTTGATAAACTGACACCGACACATAGCTAAACGTAAGGATGATATTATATTATCATGGCCCCATAATTGAATCGAGCTTTGATGGATCAGAAGAACCAACTTTGACACTACAAATTGAGAAAACATATTATTTTGAGTCATGCTCTCAACAATCATTACTCAACACTCATTTACAATCCAAAATTCACAAATATATAATGAACTGCCATTAATTCACAATAATAAAATTTTCAATTTATATTAACACTATATTATCAATAACCAAATTTTGAAGTATCTCTAATATATAATAAAAGAGAAACCTCAAATCATCATTGAAGAAGAATGGACCCTTAAATGAATTTCTAAATTTAATTTATAGCCTTTAGATCAAATTGATGATGTCATAAACATTTTAATTTTTTATTATTTTAATTCAATTAATATTTAATATTTAATTGTTAGTAAATTAGTACATGCTCTTAGTTTCCAATTTTTCACATATATTTCACTAAATAGTTTAATACGTAATTATTATTAACTTTACTATTTAATTATTATTATTAACTTTACTATTACACCAATACGATAACATTATTCCAAGTGTTAAAATAAGTAAAGATACATAAATTTACATCATAGGACTAAAAAGATACATAAATGTACATTATTATGCCGTTAAAAATATTATCTCAATTTATTCAAAATATGTATATATTATAAATTACACAAATTTTAAATTATATACATAAATAGTTATAAAAAAAATGTGTTTTTAATATCCTTTAATTAAATTTAATACATTTATTAAATTTAATAAATGTATTTTAGTAAAAAGAAAAGGAAAAATAATAATTAGTTTATTACGTCCATGATTTTGTTAAAAAATCTAAATGCTAAATTATGATATAAATTTAATCGTTGTTTAAGTTATTTAAACCCATTAAAAAGGCGATGTATGTAATACTTATTTGTACCAATTATCAACTCCATACCTAAGAGAAATGATATATGAAAAACATCTTTTATACAAAATATTTTTTGAATAAAATAGTATTATCATATTTCAACATGTCTTATCTATAACTATTAATTATGTCATTATAAAAACTTAGTATATTTATCTCGCGTATTACACGGGAAATAATCTAGTACTTTATAAAGCATATACTCCTTCCCTCAATTTTCAAAATTAGGAGTTGATGTTCATAATTTGTCTTTCATCATTATTTATTATTTTAAGTATCTTACTTGATATATTTATAATATTCATATTAATTTATTAATTATACTTTCCTTATTCGTATAGTCAAACTTCTCTTCTTATATAATTACCTTATTTAATTATTAATTTAATTTATTATAACTTATACTTTATAACTTATAATTATGAAAAATAATAATGAATTTTTTTAATTCACCGGAACATTATCTTTTATATTTTGTGCGGGTAATATGTTATAATTTTTGTTACACAAGTTTTTGGTTTGAAATTAACGCCGTCACGGCTCCTGACACATTGTCTATTGTTGCCGCCGCATCACACAGACATTAATCTAGTTAATTAAGAAGCATATCTCTTGGATTATCAAGTAACTATTTTCATTCCATATTCTTCTAAAGGTATTTTCAAATGATGAATTTTTTAAAAGGTTCATAATATTATCATGTAATGCTACATTAACGATTCAAGTCACCAAGCTTTTCTATAAACTAATATTTACTATGAACTTTTTAAGGCTCTTTAAATAAGTGTCACATTAAGAGGAAAAATAAATTTAAATTAAATTTAGACCTCTCCAAGATTTTAGACACTTTCAAGCCACATATGCATAAAATGGTTTCTCGTTACGGTTCAAGAAGTTATGAACGTCTTCAAATTTTATAAGCCTCATTTTAAAACAACCACTAAAGATGTTTTAAGTCTAGATTGCTACATCAACAATTCGGCGGCGGCGGCGGCGATGGTGGTAGCAGTGGAGGTGGTAGCGATGGCAATGTGGTAATGGCGACGACGGGTGGTGATGGCGGCGACGGCGGCGACGACGGGTGGTGGGGGAGGGGACGGCGGTAGCGACGACGTCGATGGCGGTAGCGGTGTGGCTATTAATGTAAAAGTAATTGGTGTAAAGGGGGGTAATGTAGTTATTTTAAGGGTTGAGGGATGTATGTTGTAAATAATAGATATTTTAAAAGTTGAGAGATGTATATTGTAAATAATTTCATTAAGAGTATTATAAGTATATTAGGTGGAGATATTTAAATTAGTTAATAAATGAGAGGGTAGTTTAGGAAGTTCAGTAGGCTTTTTTGAGAAAGTGGGGGTGGGGTTCCTCTTTTATTAAGGAGTATAGATAAACTAATCTTCACTGTATTTGAACATTTTAAAGCTTTACAAATAAATGTCACATTTAAACTGGAATTACATAAGAAAAAGAAGAAAAAAAGATTTTGAAAAATTTCAAACCATAAGCATTAAATGGTTCTTTATTAGACCATTTGTAAAGGTTGGCTAAGAACATAGGTGAAGAAGAGGTGAAGCAAGGTGAATGGTTGAGGGCATTTCAAACAATCTCCATTTTATTAGCAAATTTCCATGTTGTTTTCAACCGACTCTAATTCCTCATATCTTCAACCAACTCGATCCCTTATATCCTAAAAAAAACCCTTCCAGACACACCTATCATGTTTCCATATCAAACTTCCCCCTTCTTGTGAATGCCTTGTTCCAAGTGTTAACCCTGGTAATTCCACCTGCTTGCAATGAATCTCCCTAGCCTTTGTATCCACGTGTTTTTCCTTCAGTTATCCCTCTGCATTCTCCATGTCACAAGCTGCTACATTAATACTTGTTTTCCTAAACTGTGTAAACAACACCACTTGCTTCCCTTCGTCTATTCAAAGCAACTTGACCATTCCTCAACACCTTAATCTAACCTTGATGCTTTTATTGTATAACCATGCTCTCTTGATCATTTTTTAACTCACGATCATCCATTGGTAGCTCCACCTCAAGATGAACATGTTTGTTCTCGTACACCTTGAAATCCTGCTTCAATCACCTAACCAAGATCTTCATTCATCTGTACACCAAATGCTAGTGCCTTGTGGTCCAATGTAAACACATTGTTTTCCTCCAGAGTTCTAGTCAGCACCACTTGAGAACCCTTGATCACCAGTAAGCTGTCGTCTAACATCTTCGTAGTGTATCCACTTTAATCAAGAGTGCCCAAAGAAATTAGATTTCTTCCCAATTTAGGAACATACTTCTATCCAACATGCAGGTTGTATGCCCATTCCCATGATCACACATGTTTTGCCATCACCCAACATAACTGTTGCACTACCATAAGACTTCTCAAAGTCAAACATATAGTCTCTCCTTCGTGTCATGTGACATAACCCCCTGAATCTATAATCTATTCAGATCTTGTATCACCACTCACAGCCATCAAGACATCCACGCTATCATACTCACCTGGATCAAAACCAAAACCTTAAGCATGTTCTGTTTTCTTCCGATCCTTGTCTTTGACTGTGAGCTATCTCTAGATAAATACCTATCTCGATACTCCAGTTTGCCCTGAGCAACCAATCCATCTCCACTGTCCTCTTTGAAATCAATTCTCCTATTTAACTCTCTTGAATTCAGAGCTGCAAGAACATCCTCCATGGCTAGCTCTTCAAGCTTATACGTCAACGTGTGAACAAAGTGGTCATAGGATTTAGATAAAGAGGTGAGTAGAATGAGAGTCTGATCTTCTTTATCAATCTCATTCTCGATATTCTCCAAGTCTAGAATGAATTTGTTGAAGTCTTCTATATGATCCCCCGCCTTTTTACCTACACTCATATAACATGCGTATAACCTCTTCATTTAAATATAACCGGTTTTGCAAGGACTTCGTCATATACAAGCTCTCCAATTTTGCCCACATTTCTTTTTCTGATGTCTCATACTCTACCACTCTCAGAACCCAATCACCAAGACATGACATGATAGCACTATGAGCTCTTTGCAAACATATCTGACTTCTTTCTCTGACAATTTTGCTTTACCTTCCAGGGCCACTGTGATTCCTTGTTGAACAATCATGGCTTGCATCTTCACCCTCCAAAGCCCAAAGTCAATATTTTCATCAAACTTATCTATCTTGAACTTTCTGATCCCCATAACCTTGTATTTTTTCGTAGTCTGGAATATAGGCTCTGATACCATTTGTTAGAAAGGAATATCTAGTGTGATAATGCGGATAAACACTTACAAAATTTTCACCAAACTTGTAAGCTCGCACCCCTAAAAAGTTTGACCTACAACTTCGACAAGCTATATGCCCTTGTTGAACTTCCGATCGAAGATCCCTATGGTCAAACCGTAGATCCATGTGTCTTGAACCTACAATTCAAATTTCGTAACGATCCAATGGTTAACGTACCCGAAACGTAAATTCTCCCCTGTTGCGCATAAATCGATGATCCAGAAAGTAGGAAGAATAGAATAGAATTTGCTAAATTGTCCTTGTCTGTTAACTAAGCAATTCTTTTATAATGGGATGTGTTAAGTTATGCATATTATTTGATGCAAGTTTATTCTTATTACTTGTGTTTACTTTTGTAGAAAAAGAATGTTGAAGGACCAAAGGTGTCAACTTCTTACAAGAAGCAAGTATTGTGCTGATAATGTCAAAAGAGAAAATGAAGGGTGAAGAAGAGAAATATTTCTGCTATATATAGAATGCTACAGTGCTAGGGTTAATAATTATCATCAATCGTTTATACATCTCATATATTTCTTCTATATTCATCTATTAATTTCTGGATATATATTCTTAATATATCCAGATTTCTTTTGTAATAATACTTGATATCATCTACTAATAATAAAAATAATAATCATCTGGTTTGATTATTTCTTGTGGTTGATTCAGATCATCTTGTTGATCTGATTTTGTGAGTGGTTTTATAATAGTTTTCAGGATGAACAACCATTCGGCCTCCACCCCCTCTATTTAGACTAGTAGACAAACCGGTTTTAACCTTGTACTGCAAGAAATATAAATTGAATAATTTATTGTAGGCTTGTAATTTGACTAATATTTATTTTATTATTTGAAATGAAGGCAAAATGCGCAACAGATCAATTTAGTAATTTGGGTTTTAGGGGAGTATTGTTGAGTATAAAGTATAAACCCAAGTTCTCACATTGATGGACAGACAAACTCTACACAAGTATTTGCATTAGCCTTCGGCTAGCTTGGATGCTTGTTAACTTGTAACTGATGAGACTCACCTAGTGCCATAGAACTTGTAGGAAAAGGTCCTTTGCGTGCTAGAGGAGAATGTGATATAATTCCCATGTGCATCCCTTCCTGAAATAAGAGCGAGGTTTACCCGGTTGATTTGATCAGATAATTTTTCTAGAGTATAGATGCATTGCAAGATATCTCAAACTGTTTTATGCTCCACTAAAATTCTAAACTAATCCACACATTGGAAATGCCAAACACTACCATGCATCTTTGATTCCCTTCTTTTCCTCAAAATATAAAAAAAGCCTTGAGAATCAGATGTACTTATCATGGCTTCAGTAAAGCCGGAATCTAATTACAAGAACTACCATCATGTTTTCATATATAAAACGTTTCATCTATAACCAGTTGGTTTTATATAGATTGGTCCAAAATCTATATATTGTAGAATCCTAGATGTAGCATTACAGTACCAAAATCTATATACACACACACATACAATACATACATATGTGTATATATATATATATATGCTGTTTCCCCAAGGAAATAGGCAAAGACATGAATGAAATGACGACATACAAAACAAATACAGTTTGAAGGAAGAAAAAAGATCCCAAAAAAGGAGGACGGGTTTGCATGAAATTACTACTTAATCTCCATCGCCTTCGGTAACAGCAGATGACATCTCATCGGCTGTAGTGACTGCACCATTATTACTAGCTTGAAACCGTTGCTTACAAGAATGACAAGTGATCTCTAAGATGGTGGAACTAATTTTTTTAGTAGCTTGTTCGCGTAAAGCTTTAGCCCTTTCCAACTCCGCTTGAGCTTGTTTCCTGATCCTTTTTGCGTTGGCAAACTCCAACTCTGCGGTTTCAATCTGTCTCTTGGCTTGTTGCCTAGCTTCTTCTGCCAACTCCTTTTCCGCGATTGCCATCTTCATCTTTTCTTCTTTGTGGAAGCTAATTCCACTTCCAATAGATAGCTTCAAATTGGTCTGGTTATCGTTGTTTTGTTCATATAATGAAGATGATGGTAAAAGTTGAAGTTCCAAGTTGTTTTGGGTATGTGTGTCTTCTTGAGGTGGGATGTGTGGAATTCGTTGCAATGACGGGATGTTACTCAAATTTGTGTCGCTTGATGGACTTGTACTTGATGCGGTTCGCGATGAACATGCCTGCTGGAACATTGGCAGGTCGGGATGGACACGCCGGACGGTACAAGCATCCTGGTGCTCGATAAAACTTTCGACTCTACAAGACAAATGTGTCAAGACAAATTAAAAAAAAATGATACTACTGTACTAGAATCGATCATTACAAGGTTGACAAAAGAACTTAGATACATCATGATATTTAATGGGAGACATAGATCAAGTGCTATAAGACAAAAGTATCTAATCAAATGAAAAGATTTAACCTTTCTCGTGTAGGGCTAGACAATTATAGAACAAAGAAAGAGATAACTTAGTAAAAATGACATTAATTTAATTCTTAATGAACTAAATCCAAGTTTAAACTTCAGCTTAATCATAAGTTGTTGGATAATATAAAACAATAATCTGTTTTATAAATGGCCAAAAGTCTAATATATACAATTAAATATGAGATCATAGACTCTAGAGGGTGATTTAATGTTCATTTACTTTATTATATAATGTCAAAGAGTCAAAGTAACATAATATTATAATTATAAACATAATCAGAAACTCAAACAGAAACAATTTACAAGTACATTAATTAATTAATTAATTATGATATAATACTCCTAAGTCCACATTTTCTGAGTAAAATCATAAAGGAATTTTTGTTCCTTATCAGTTGTTGCTGAAAACCATGTATGAGCACAAGAAAACAAACCCCAAGGATAAAAATATGTGTCTTGGCTAGGTTCCAGTCTTTGCCATTATTTGTATATTCATTTACTTTTACTATTTAGCTACTTTAATACAAGAAGGTAAAAATTTGATATAAGTATATCATTATCCCTTTATTTTAATTAATGAATTTCTTTTAAGTTTTAAATTTGATTTTTAAAACTATATTGTGTTTAAAAATCAGATTAAAGGGTACATTTGTATGGCAAAATTTTGATTCTCAAAATCTGATCACACATAATAACTAGTACTAATACTAATTAAAGTTAGCTTATCCAAAACTTATCCGTACATTTTCAAACCATATAATCTATTTAAAAAACGCAATGGAAATCAGAAGAAAAAAGAACCTGGAAAAAACTCGGCCACAATCACAAGAATGGCCTCTAGTGCCACAAGTTTTGAGATGAGCTTTATAATCAGATTGAACCGCATAGCCCTTTGAACATTTATCACAAACCCATTGTTTATCATTGCTATGTTTCCTTCTAAAGTGTTTTTTGATCCCTACTAAGTCTCCAAGTGCATGGCATGGATCATGGTGCAAACAACTTGGTTCCGGGCACACGAAAACCCTCTTTTTAACCTCCGGTGACTCCCTTTTTAAGAGCTTCCATGGCACTTTATGTCGGCGCCGGTGCATCTGTAGATTCTGATCTCTTTGAAAGCCTTGGTTACAGATCTCACATACATATCTGTCTGATTCCAACAATGTCTTGGGAGATAATGATACAACTTCAGCATCCGGATCTAAATATATAAACATATACATATATTATATATTATTATTATTATTATATGTTATTATATATATACATCATAGCATGGGGTATAGTAGGAGTTGCTTATTGGTATAGTAGTAGTTGCTTATTCAGTACTGCTAATAAACAGCGGTTCTAAATAAGCAACACGCACAACGTGCTTTTTCGGAACTGATAAACAGTTCTGAAAAAGCACGGTTTATCTGTTGTATCAAAACGCGATAAACCGTACCTGGGGTACCAGCAGGACGTCTTTTTCTTTTGTTGGAAAGACCATTATCTGGTGAAAGAAAGGGATCAGAAGAAGAAGATGGATTGTTGTTGTTGCTGCTGTCAAACATATGGGTGGATTTGGATTTAGAACTGGATATAGATGTGAGTATAGTGCAAAATCTATCAGAAATCTTATTGATTCAGTAGTACACAGATGCTGAAGTGGGGGTAGTTGTTTGTTTGTTTCAGCTTTATGAGTTCTTTGAGATGAAAGAAGGGGAGATATAGAGAGGAGATGAGGGTAAAAAGAAAGAAAGAAAGAAAATAAAAAGCAGTTTGCTTTGAGAAAAATCAGCTTTCTTTTAAGCTTTTAAAAACTTTTAGCTTTTTCGATGAACTTTCTTTGCTTTTTTTTTCCTCATTGACCCCTCAACCTTGAGCAGGTAAGGTTGAGCCAAGTCTTCTATTTAAAAAGTTTGTATACAGTGGAATAATCAAGAAGAAAAGAAAAAAAGAGATTAATACACACACTAAAACACACACATAGTTGTAATGTGGGGTTTAGCTGAGGTCGAGAATGAAAGAGATAGAGCTTCTTTAAACCCCAATCAAATGAATTGAAACTTGAGCCCACAAAGAAAGAAAACTCAGCAGATGAAACCAAAAAAACATCCCTACCTTATAACAAAAAACAAACAAAACAGTCATTATTATTTATTTATTTATTTTAATTTTTCTTTCTTTATTTATGTATTTTTTTTTTTCTTTTCTTTTACAAATATCGGAAAGAAAGTGAAATGTTATGTTTTGCATGAATAAATGCAGGACACGTGACTTACTGAGATACCTCACGTGACCTACTCTTTTTCTCTACTGTAAAGTTGATAAAAAAAAAAAATAGTGATGGAAAGGTGATTCCCATTGTCAAAAGTACCCCATACTACTGTTAGAAAGTAAAAAAAAAACATGATTATGAGTAGTAGCATAGTAGATAGTATATTTATTTGGAGAAAGAATAGAGTGTTGCACCTAAAAAGTAAATAGAAAACATGATGTGCAAGTAAGCAGAGTGGAAATCGTATGTTTGGGGCACATGTTTTTCAACTCACCCTTCATGAAGCCGGGTTTTTTTTTTTTTTGTTCTCTTTATGTATATTATGGTGTGAGAAATGATTCACAATTTAGTGGTGTTTGATTCTATCACTCAAGTAGTCAAGTCTCGCATGTCTTTAAACATCTATATATATATGCCAATTGAGCAATGACAGGGAAAATAGATTTCATGATCCTGACTTCTGGTTTCAAAAGAATTAAGAGTTTGTTTATAAAACCAAAGGTTAGACTAACAGGAATGGTGGAAAGGGCGGGACGCCCCTTGTCAGCTTTTTAATTATTTTTATTTTTTTTGAATTTATATTTATATTATTAAAGGTATTGTGTGTGTGTAGGTAAGACCAAAACGCCCGTTCCATTTAAAACGTGACACGCTTTTTAAGACAAAAGAACGCCCCTTGGGGCGGTGTTCCGGGGCGTTCCGGAGCCAAAAAGTGCAAAAAAACGCCCCCATTCCTGATGGTCTAAGAACTCACAGTCTCTTGATTATAAGGTAGGGGTAAGATTGTGTCGGTTTTGGCTCAAAACTGAAACCCGGACCGTACTTTTCGGTTTTTGAAAACCGAAAAAACATTGGATTCGGTTTCGGTTCGGTTTTTCGGTTTTCAGTTTGGTTTCGGTTTTTTTTTACACTTTTAGATTATTAAGTTATAAATTAAACATTCAATTGTTAAGCAAAAAATATGATAACGAAACTAAAATACAAAGAAGATTTTTATTAACTAATTATACTTTTTAGGTGTTCAAATTGTTATAATTTTTTATAAACCAAATTGTTTTTGTTGTGTATATTTTCATCTAAACAATACAATTGATTTTGATTTGTACATTAAAAAATAAAATGTTTAAATATATTAACATATTTACTAACCATAAGTAATAAATATAAATATAAAATAAATTAAAATATATATGGTTTCAGTTCGGTTCGGTTTTTGCATGCGAAACTGAAACCCGAATCAACCCGTTTTTGGTCTTTAAAAAACCAAAACCAAACCAATCGGTTCGGTTTTCGATTTTTACGGTTTGATTTTCTCTGTTTTCCGGTTCAATTTTTGTTCGACCCTATTATAAGGTTACTTCCAAATAAGGCTAAGCAAGAGATCATTTAAATGAACATATGTGTAAAAAAAGCCATTATATATTTAATCGTCCCATCCTAATTTTTTTAAAAACTGTGATATTACTGTTATACTCTCCCTAACAAATGAATATAATTTAAGTCAATTATTTTCATCTTTAACTATTCCACCAACAAATTTAAAAAAATTAATAAATATACCAGCCTGCCACCATCACCCCTATCTGCATTTACTAAACGAAATTGGCCTTTGAGCAGTTTACCATCAACAATAACTGGGTAGCAAAGGAGATTCAAGTTCTAGCCTTTTTATGGGTTAAATTTAGAGCTAAGCTCTCTGCTTTAAATTAGGCCAACTGGAGTACTTTCAATATTCTCCATTTCTGTCTTTAATTTTTTTATTGTGATGTGTATCAGTAATCTGGTATTTGCTGCTATTTTGGATGTTTATATCGATCATATCGGCATCTTGCTGCTCTTTTTAATAAAATTGATTTAGTAATCATAGTGGTGATCTTGCGATCTTCAAGAAGGATAACTAATATATATAATTAACCCTAATATAACCATGCAATATGACTGACTTCACTCCAGAGGAGAATTCTACTTAAAATGGACGGAAAATCAATATGTGGATGTTTTCAAAAATTAAAAGTTATAAAATTGTTCTGTTAAATTTTAATATCTAATTAATTAATAGCTAATTAAACATAATGATTCGGCTAATTGGTCAACGAAGTGGGCTTAACCCTGCCACAATTTTGTCAAATTTGTTTTAATGTTAATGGGCCGAACCACGTCTGCATAATAGTCGTCCTTAAATAGTTAAATGTATATATTCATTTCTAATTTTAAAACACAAGTTGGGTTTGGGTCTACAATCTACATCCGTCATTAGTCATAATCCCAATCCTAATCCTAATCCTAACTAGGATTTTCGACAAGTTAATAGCATAAATTTGTAGAACTTTCACTAATATTGAATTTATATGTAATTTATTTCGCTTTATTAAAATAAAATCAATAAATACATTGCTTTTAATATAAAAACAACTTGGAACTTTAAGAATTTACATGTTGTAAAGTTTTTAACCATAACAAAATTCGAATTATAAATAATTAACTTCCAAGAAGCTCCTCCAACAATTTATCATCCAAATACTCAAACTCAATCACCTCTACCGTCTCTTTCTTAGATCTGCTACTCTCCGATGTAGCACCGATGCGATAATGGCCTTCATTAGGAAAGTTAAGAATAGCCTGATGCCCCCTTAAAGCATATGCGGCCCTATCATAAGCACGAGCTGCCTCCTCGGCAGTTTCAAATGTTCCTAGCCATGATCGTGCTCCGTTCTTTGTAGGGTCACGTATCTCCGCTGCAAACTTCCCCCAAGGTCGCTTTCGGATTCCTCTATACGTGTTATTTCTCTTTCCCTTGGTTTGTTGATTTGCATTCATAGTTGTTTGGTTCATGGTTCCTGTCCCACGTCGAATTCTTTAATTAAGTTGGATAGATATATATATATATATATATATATATGTATGTGTGTGTCGTAAGTGGTGGATTGCACCATTCAAAGGTGTGCACGTGTGCTAGTTGTTATAATTGAATTTCTAAAAGTAGAAATTTACTGAATCTAGGTTGAATGACTTATTCTAGTTTGGTGTCTATTTGTTGACTGTTGCGAAGACCCATACGACCGTTTTTAATCCATCATATTAAAATTTCACTCTCTTGTGTCTTTTTTTTTGAACATTAAACTGTGGGATATATTATTGATATATGAAATCTAGCGAGTAGCTAGGAAATACATACAAAAATCAGAGAAAAAACATACAAACAGGGGTTAAACGTTGAAACTATTCTAATGGGACCAGACTAATTTATATAATACAAAAAGCATAATTAAGGATAAAAATTGAAACATAAGAACTTTAAATACATAATCTCGCTAATCTATAAAACAATTATATACTTCAAGCAATTCGAAAAAAAGATTGATGTTATCTTGGTTCGATAATGTGAAATTAGAGAACAAGATACTAGATCCAAAATTTTCACTACGCACAACCTTCCAAAGTTCCAATTTTGCTTCTTATACTATAAGAGTATCCTTGCAATACAGCGACTTATAATTTTATAAGAAAAATATCTAACGACATGTTTATATGGTTGTTAAAATGAATAATTTTTCACATTTTTAATACACTTTTATATTAATGTTGCTTAATTTTAATATAGAGTGAATCACTTGGATTAGCTTTTGATGAATACTAAAGAAAAACTTTTTCTTTTGATATTCTAGTGTTGAACTTGCTTCTGTTTTTATAATACTTGTATTTCATTATAGATTTTTAATGAGAAATGTGGGATAAACTCGCACTTTAACATAGACAAAAAAAAATATTGAAAGTTATATTTTTCAAGAGATTTTGTAACATTCATTCCATATCTATATATATTCTTAATTTCTTACCGATTTAGTATCTAATGTTTCATAATGGTAATAAATAATAGATACCATTGACTTAAATAATTTCCTTATATATAACTAGGAAGTTCTATGCCCCACGATGCGGAACCTCAATTGTCGTGTTGATAAGGTTTCATTATGCTAATGTAATTACGTTGAACCTACAACCGTCTAATTAAAAACTACGCTATCACGGATAGGTATGCTTAAATGTTTGTCATATCGAATATATATTTATTTAAAGCAAAATACCGCATTTGGTTCCGTCTGAAAACAAAAGTAAAATATTAAAAGAAAATTTAAAATACCAAAAAATAACAAAAAATACCAAAACAACACTAAAATACCAAATGAAAACTAAAATACCAAAAAGAAATTCAAAATGCCAAAGAAATAAAATAAAATAGCAAAATAAACAAAAATACCAAAAAAAACTTAGAAATGGCAAAAGGTTTGTGGTGGGTTTAGAACCCATGACATATGGGTATTAAAACCAAAGACTAACCCTTTTACC
>JAOXNX010000026.1:13379773-13392415 GCA_028566075.1 Solidago caesia | reverse complement strand
CCCAAGAACTACCCCCTCCCTATCATACCCCCTTCATCATCTCATCCCAATTAAAAATAATTAAATTCATACACACAAACACTCCCCATACCCCACCTCCTCTCTCTCTCCCTTCACACAAAAACTCGTCGTTCAATTTCTAAAAGATAACGAGGCTCGACGATGAAGGGGCGAAGACGACACACTGCCTATCATAATGAGCATAATTTTTATACATAATTACATATACTAAATATATATTAGTATCTATACGTAGAAGCAATGTCTAATTATTTACTCTGCGTTGTAAGTCTTCTCAAAAGCTTATTCGGAACGGATGAGGATCCTTTCAAGGAACTTGACCTATTAAGTTCATTTTGTTAAATAATACAAACTAATAAAATAAAAAACTGGATTCATGGGCAAAAAAAACTTATATGTTTTTACACTCACAAAAATCAAATTGACTTATCAAGTTGTTTATTAACTTGAGAGGATACTCATCCATTTATTTGATGTCATGTATTTTGATAGATAAAGCTCCTTCAAATCGAACTTAAAACTATCATCCCAACTAAGCTTGGATCTATCACTGAATATCATTGGTCGATATGTTTAACAAAAGATTGAAGAGAAAAGAATTGAATAGGAAGATGGGGGTGGCCAAAAGGAGCTTTGACAAGGCTTTGAGCTTAGATTTTATGTCAGCTGCTGTGAGTGCAAGCAACATCATCAACCTACAACATCTGAATTTTTTGTTTTATTTATACTTATTTATTTATATTTATATTATTTTATGTATATATTATTATTGATTGATGCAAGAACAGAACAACCTCTATTTTAAGTCCCTCTTTCCATTTCTTCTCTCTCCTCTCTCCTATCCCATCTCTTTCTTTCCATTCTCTCTCTCCTCTCTCCTCTCTCCAAACAGGCCTGTTTTTTACCCACACAAGTAAGTCTTTTCGTTTCTTTTCTTTTCTCTCTCTCCCTCTCTCTATATCTATATCTATTCAATATATACATATATACAAATTATTATATATCTCTCTTTCCTTTTTTTTTCAATCTAAAAATATTTGACTTTATTTATGCAACTTATATGCAAATGGGCTCATGTTGTTTTTCTCAAAGTTCACATCTTTTATTACCAAGTTTTGATTTTTATAATTCCTTGATATAAAATTCGAAATGGGGTTCTTTAATTAAATCATTTTTTCATAATTTGCATCTCCTTTTCTGCATTTTTGATCATTATTGTGCATAAAGTTATAGTTTTTATTCAAGATCTGTTATATTTTATTACTGTTGATGTTAGATCTAGCTTTTGTGCCTTAGAATCCTGAAATTCTTGATAATGCAATTATGTATAGATTTGAGCTATTTATATTTGAATTGGGTTTTGTGGAAGCTTATAATGTTTGTTAGTTGTATATATTATTATTAGATCTAAAAAGATTTGATTTTTATGTTCATATTTGGATAAAAAATGTTGGATTTTGGCCCACCCATGAATTTTTATTGTATAGAATGTGACAAATTTAGGGTGTTTTACAAAATGGTATTAAATTTGATGATTTTGTTTTGTGATTGGTAAAAAAATGTAGGGTATTCATGGATGATGACGGATTCCGAAATTGGGGGTATTATGATGTGAGTCCTATTAGTCCATATAAAGATAATCTTGGGTTGCAATTGATGTCTCCTGTAGGAGACCATAGAGATACAAAACCATTTCGAGAAAACCCGTTAATGATAAACCCGAATGGTAGTGGCAGTATGGCAGCAGGGTACCACCACCACCACCATCACCACCAACCACCTATACCGGTACCTTATATGCGAGATAGTTGGATACAAAGAGAAAGACAGCTTCATATGCAATCTGCAAACCCTGGTTATGAAGTGCATCATGATACTTCGGCTTCAAATTCAATGCACATAATGCAGTCGATTGATTCATTGAAGGATCATGGTATGAGCGTCGAGGATAATGTAGCTAGCGATGGTGATGTTGGTGGTGATGTTGGCGGTAGCGGTCCACGTAAGAAAAGATCGGCAGGGACAACAACCCCCAAAACCCCAAGAACTAAAAAGCCGAAGAAGGCGAAAGAAAACGGAAATCCGACCGTCCAACGGTCAAAAGTGGTGAAACGGAGTATGGATTTGGTAATAAACGGTATAGATATGGACATATCAGGAATTCCAATACCAGTTTGTTCGTGTACAGGGACACCTCAGCAATGTTACCGGTGGGGTATGGGTGGGTGGCAATCAGCTTGCTGTACCACCACGATTTCAATGTACCCGTTGCCAATGAGTACTAAACGTCGTGGAGCACGAATTGCTGGGAGGAAAATGAGTCAAGGTGCGTTCAAGAAGGTCTTAGAAAAGTTAGCTTCTGAAGGTTACAATTTTGCTAATGCAATTGATTTGAGGGCACATTGGGCTAAGCATGGGACTAACAAGTTTGTAACGATCAGATAGATGGCTGGACCTCTGGCTGTACCATGGTGTATGGTTCAAGTTATGCTGTATGTATATGCATCGGTGGTCAGATGCAGAGGTATACTTTGTTCATGAATTTTAAGGTTTTATTGAGTTTTAGACATTTGGGGTACCATTTTTATTTCCATTTATGCAAAAACAATGATGTTTCTTGGTAACTCTAACAGTAGATTTATGGATTTAGTTTTCGTTATTTAGTTTCTTTTGCTTCAACTCGCATCGCCTAGATCTTGTTCTTGCGTAATATGTATGTATGATGGATAAAATGTTAACCATTTCGATTATCTTTTAGTGCTTGAACACTTGAGCAAGATCAAATGGATGTTTAAGTGGACACATTGAATCCTTTATTGTAAGGGAAAACATGGTTTTGCATTTTTTGTAGAACACAAATGCCATCAACTATGACTTATCAATAAGAAAATTAATTCTATGTACTTATCATTCACTTAAAAGTATGTGTAACAAGAAGGAAAAGATGACCATGGTCCATGGAGTTTGGATAAACCGAATGATGAACCATTATCAATCAACACAAAAAGTCGACTGGCGTGGTTGATGTTGCGATAAAAACATTAGTACTATACGCCGATGAAAACTTCTTACCGCGGGGATACGAGTATTTATATGTATTGTGAAAATTTAAACCTAAAAACATGTCTAAAAATATATAATTGATATGTTAACCTTTAATCTTGTCATATACTTTTAGACTCATTTTAAGCCCATGTATTGTTTTTAACAGAAACTGTAATTGAGAATAAAGTTGGAAGGTATATTAGTTAAAATATGTACTAGATTTTAAAGAAGTTTTTTTGTTTTCCAGCCTCAACATACATGAACATCATCCTGAGATGTCATAGAGTTGAATGATGTGAAACTGTACCACAAAGGGGTGAATTCGATCTAAATTTGGACAATTAGAAAGTAATCAAATCGGGCAATTCATGCGTGTGACATTGATCAAGAAAAGGGTTTGTGTTGTGCATTCTAGTTTTTATGGGGAAATCTAAACTGATAAATGGTAATCCTTGATACAGTTTCTTATCATCTTCCTCAAACACCTCCCATTCTTCTGTAATGATCGTCTTCAAATCACCTCTCGGATCATCACTTTCATGGGGTTCCGTCATCGATGTCTTCTCCTCCATAATCACATGTTTTGACTCTTCTTCCATAAACTTTATAAAGTTTTCAAGATCTTGAATACCTATTAAGGATATACGCCCGACTTTAGGACATTCGGATGCATTTTTAACACCCATGTTTCTACAGAAGTCTAGATATTGAGACAGTTTTTCGCCTTGAGCTGTTGCTTTTTCAAGAATGCTTAACATTATTTTGGCTTCTGTTATCCCACCTGAATCAATTCTATCAAGAATGGACATGATCCCATTACATATGCGCCTGTAAATATTAAAACTCTCAACCACGAGACAATCCATTGCTTCTAGTACAAGCATGTTTGATTTTGCTGCGTATCGTGGTTTGATTTGGAGCAAGATGTCAAGCAAATGTTGGATTTTTTTGTAAACAAACAAGATCTTGGAGTATGACACATTTTTTTTCTCTTGTTTTGATCTTTGAGTTGTTTGGAATGATGTAATAAAAACATCGATTTCTGCTCGAGGAAACTGTAGTAAGCACGAATAAACGCCTCAAAGATCCATCTCTTAGCACTTCCTGAATACCCGTGTTTGAAATTTGATAGGTCGAATGGTAATCGTCCGATCGTTTGAACAACAGGGACATTGCAACAGAAAATACCATGTGTAAGCATGAGGCCATTCAAGGCCACCACCCAATTGTGGGTCTTCTCCAATCTGTTGGAGACGGCTCACAACACAGGCTGAAGATAATCATCAGAAACACGAATCCATGCAAAGACACATTGGGTGTGTCGGAAACCGATGTAGGATTCATCATGGCTCGTAGCCTTGATGACCGCCTTCTCAATATCAGGATTCTGGAACGTTGAACGACGACCGAGTCTTGTTTTATAAAGACTGGTTTTGTCTTTTAACGCTTCAGAAACCTTTTTCCACAGCCTCATTTTCTTTTCTGAATGCCCCTGCTGTTTTTCTTTGTTTCTTTTTTCCAATTCCTTTTGTTTGTAGTTTACTTTTGAATTTGTTTTTCTGTTCTAAAATCAGAACCTAATTCCTTAATTAGCTATTATTTCACTGGTAGACATTTATTTGTCCTCTGGAACAATTGTACACCAATATATGGTGTTTGTATAAGGTGATGATTACTTAAAGATTGAATATAATTACATCATACTCCTCAAACACATTTGAAAAGATAATATAATTCCTCATTTAATCATTTTGTAATAAGAAAGTGTTCAAGACATTTTGTTCTCCAAGTACTTGGACAATTAGGGCACAACTGAGCTTGCTCAATTGTAATTCATTTTTCGAGCTGTTAATCTTAAATGGCTCAATATACCGTCATTGTCGGAGCTTCAATAAGCTCGAGTAATGAATTACCTTTGAGAAACAGTCTCAATTATGCCGTAGTTGCCAAAGTACAGCTTGAGAGCAAAAGGTCCAACACTTTTTTACTGCAAAACGATTGAATGACGAACTACGAGACTTGGAACTCTATACTACACGGTTGCTCTAACCCACTTAAAAGTAACCAATCACACAAATCCACATAGGCCATGAGTTAACTGACTAACTAATCTTGACTTTTGTTGACTATCCCCAAATGACCCATATCAACCAAGACAACTATCCCCAAATCGTGCAGCTATATGAAGATTATGAGTAATGAACAGATAGAACACACTTAATCAGTAAAGACATGAGACATTTTTGTACACCAATGTTAAAATGAAGCATCAAAAATGGTACTGAAACTCAAAAGGTGACCGGCGTTTATAATACCATTCAGTAACAAAAATATACTACAAATACTTGTGTAATACTGCTAAAAGTTTGTGAACTCTGGACTTAGTGTAATACTGCTAAAAGTGTAATGAATTAACTTACAAATACTTGTAACAAATTCAATAGATTTGACACATTTTATAAAAACTGATACTTAATACAAAGTTTTAT
The DNA here is from genome assembly GCA_028566075.1 of Solidago caesia. Classification (NCBI taxonomy): domain Eukaryota; kingdom Viridiplantae; phylum Streptophyta; class Magnoliopsida; order Asterales; family Asteraceae; genus Solidago; species Solidago caesia. The sequence goes on along the minus strand of JAOXNX010000026.1, from coordinate 13,386,860 downwards.
ACTTTACAGAAAAAGCCATGTAGTTCACGTGAACCTCGTACACAACGTTGGGTCGTCCACCCCAGCTCATATCATGACAAATTTAAAAACTACAAATATCATCCTGAAAATACTTTTGTGAGACTCTTTAAATTTTAACAGAAAGTAATTGATATTGTCATGTTATAAGATGACAAAATAATTAATACTGTAGTAGAATAATAATAAAGTGCTTAAATAAGAGAATTTAACATTTGTCGAACTAATAACATATTTATATCAGAGTTGCTCAAGTTTGGTGGATCATTCAAAGTTCATAGCATTTATATGTTGCAGTAGCAGACTAGCAGTAGTCTATTGGGCTGGTTTTGAAGTTAATTTTGATGGCTAGATGTCACAATGAGTATCGAACCCATGTGTTTTATAATTCATTGTTTGTCTTAGATATGGAGGAGCCCAAGTACTTGTTTGTTCAGTTTCGTGTCACCAGTTTTGGTAGCATTGCTGGTATAAGTGGTATTAGAGTGTTGCTACAAAAAAGTCGCATCATAAATTGTGTTTCATTTAATGGTGAAGTATAATAAACAAGAATAAAGCTCTTATAGAGCATACAACCAACCAAGACTATATAATATCCAAATGGAACCTGTGTTGTGTGTTCTGTACATGTTAGTACCAATGCGGTACCGGGGATTAAGGGGTTCCCTTTGACTTACCTTTTTCAGTTAACAAAAAAATACTTATTCGTACATCTTTATAGTTCCGGTCCGTGTCACAAATTTAACAACCAATAAATACTGCAACCATTGGAGCAAGTGTTATAAATTAAAGTTGAACCAAAAGATTGAAATCCAATCAACAAATGGATTTTTGACTATTTCAAAAGTATAATGACAATGATTTACCAAATGACGGATGATATTTGTGTCTAAACATAGGCATAAAATTGTGCCTAATTGACACTTGACGACATGAATCTATATATTTATGATTGTAATGCTTATTCGAGCATCATGTATCGTTGTATGATGCCAAACGACCCAAAACGTCACATCAACACCAAATCATTTTCTACACTTCATCACTTTTTTTTTTATCCCCGGTATGGTTGCAGGACGACAAGGACATCCCTTATTTACCATTAATTAATGTGTGTGAAGAAAAAGAAAAAGTAAAATAAAAACCCATGAACAACCTAGTATGGTTGTCGATTGTCGAACGTTGTCGGACGCAAGGCCTAGCGACCCAGGCACCATACCGAGTGCTCTTAGCGCCGGGCTATATGTTGAAGGCAGATCGAATGGGCTGTGGCCCATCAAGAACTTATTTAGTAGCACACATGACAATATCACCACTTAACAACTTACAACTTACGGAGTATTTGGTAAAATCCTCTTGATTAGTTGCATTCTTTTAGTTGTTACCTCAATAGTACATTTTAGTAATAAAAGGATAGAATAAAGAAATTTAAACCATATATTTTTGGTTTGATTCAGTTTATATTGATCCACTTTTCACAGGGGCGGCTCAATAGTTGTTATGGGCTAAGCAATCGCTTTGGGCCCCAAAAAATACAGGGCCTCAATTTTTTGTATAGTAGACTTAGTATTTGGAATTTGGGATAGGTATCATTATACAATTTGCATTGCAGTAACATCCTTATTGGTTTTTGCATCAATCTCTGCATCTTTTTTCTACTAGTAGTTCAACAACATAAGTTGAGCTACCCTATTTTTTTGGCTTTCTTTGTTTACTTTAATTTGTATGCTAATGAACTAGGCCCCCAAAATTGATCTCGCTTAAGGTCCCTAAAAAGTTTAAGTCGGCACTGACTTTTCATATAAAACTGAAAACCGGAACAATTCGTTTTTAGAAAACCGAAAACCATTTTTTGGGTTTGACCTTTTCGGATTTTTGGTTTTTAGTTTGGTTTTAGCTCATCCTTGCATATCACGAACTACAAGTTTCTTTCTTAATTAACTTTAATGACATTCTACAGAGTATAATTTTTAGGAAAATCAGAAAGAAAAAAAAAACCTTTCACGTTAGACGTACAAACGCATATATGATACCTTACCCAGAGGTGATTAAACGACCTTTTGAGCTGTGTCTAGCCGTTATGTGGTGTTATTTTATTTTCTTCGAGTAGCGGAGTTCTAGGTATACTTATACGGGCATTGTTCTTATATAGGTGGTCAGGTGGATTGTTTTAACTGAAGTTGACGTCAAGGTTCTGGTGTTTTGAGTTATGTATTTTCTAGCTACTTGCTAGCTATTGTTCGACGAATACTGTCCGAAAAAGTAATGAGAAAGCTCTAATTGATTGATTTTCAATGTTGATTACATCAATCTTTTGTAACATCAAGTATATGTGGTGAAATATTTGAACCAGATGAAATCAACTCTCAAAAGTTAGACGCAACGGTACAACAAAAAGCTCATACATACATATATATAGATATAGAAGTTTCACCAAAGTACTTAAGCATCCAAACCGAATTTGAGTTCACTAATAAGATCACAATTACTCTAGGTTAAGTGTCGTAACACCATGATGATCATAATGCAAGAGACGGTTGGAGCTAAAATTGGCAACTGTCAAGATTTGAACCTGTGAACTTGTTGAATCTTACTGAAAACCATTGTATCCATGTTTTGGGGCAACTGAGAATAAGTAGGCTGCGGTGGCGGCTGCATCAATGGTGTGATGGTATTTGTATGGTCATGATGCCTCTTCCGGACTGTTCTAATGGGACGTGGTTCTGTAGCTTCCCGTGCATTATTTTCTTTGTGGAGAACGGTTGACGCTTCTGGTCTCTTGCGTTCTGAAAAACGATCATCCTGTGTTCTTTCATCCTATATTAGTTTATAAAATGTTAATTGCAACACAAGAAGTAAGAACGATCCGAGGTCCAAAAGAAACATGATTTTTTCACTCAGAATGTCATTCTTTAACTCCTTTTCTTGTAAAAGTCGCAAACATCAAATCATTGAGATTTAGGAGGTGTTTGGATTTGTGTTGAACCGAAGGAATCAGTTTTTAGTGGTTAGATAAACATATTATATGATAGTTTAGGACTTTAGGGGTTAGATAATCAGTTTTGGCTAACAACATGTCTCATTCTTTCACAATAATCGATTATGCGATTGGATTATTGAATACGACGTTGTATAATCACTTTCAAAACACATATCGAAACACCCCTTAAAATAGGTAGATGATCACTTGAAGGACTTACATTGATGAGGTGGGACGAGTGAGGCATAGGACATTGGACAGGTCTATCTTCATGGGACGGTTCGGACGGGTGTTGAATTGGCCAAAACTCAAACTCAGTTTCAAAATCAAACCCGTCGGTTCCCACATTTTCGATCATCCCATTGTTTCTACTCCCCCTAATGTCATCTTTCAGTTGAACCACCACCCCTTCTTTCATTTCCTGTGATTCCCCAAGACAGAAAAAAGAAAAAAAAAAGTTATAAATATCAAGTCTTGAAATTTACAGCTTATTATTAACAAAAACCAAAAAGTTCATAAATAACATCCAATTAATACACACATAAACAAGGAGGAAAATGAAATAGTGAGTAAGAAAGTATATAGAAAACTAAAATTCTAGATATCTTGAGCCATGAAAACATCATAAAAACCAAAGATAAAGAAATCTATATAAAGAGTGTGACATTTTATTTTAGATTATAAGACAAACACAACACATGTGAAAAAGAGTAACATATATAGCATAAACATATGTCAATTAAAAAGACTTACAAGATCATCCAAGAATGAAGAACCCATATCAAGAACTGACATTTTAGTCTATAACACACAAGCCCAAAGCATCACAAAAACACACACAAGGCTCAAAAAATAGTGTGCAAGTGTATAAGAAACGCATGCAAAAAAAAAAACAAACACACAAACAGAAGTGCAATAATGCAAGTGAAAGTGGAGAGGAAATGAAGATATTGGGATGCTAGAAAGTAAGCAGAGTGAAATAGTATGTATAGTAAAGAGAGACTTACAAGGTCATCACCTAATGAAAACCCCATATAGAAAACTGACATATTACAGATCATAACACGGATCCAAAACCACTACCTAAAATGACAATAAAACACAACATTAAAGTAAGGCAAGGCAAAGCAAAGCAGTCTGTGTATGAAAATATGGGCAGAGAGGGGACTGCTAGCTGCTAAAGGCAACAGTAAAAGAGGAGAAAAAAAGATTCCTCATCATCATTTTAGTCCTCCTGTTGGCTACTGACCATTCTTTTTTTTCTTTCTATATTTGGGTCCCTATCATTTCCACACACTCTGGACATGTCATGGTTCAGTTTTTAAAGGATTAATAACATATTAATCACTTAACTTTGATACCATAATTATTTTAATCACTTAACTTTTATTCAAAATGGTAAAAGCCCTAAACTTTAGCCGAGTTAGTGTTTTTACCCCTTAAACCTTCAACTGAACTAGGGTTGACAATATTCGACCTGTAATAACCCACAATCCATAAACCCATATGATATGTTTGACCTGAAACTAACTCGTCAACCATATCAAGTTAAACATATCACATGAGCTTATGAGTTTGTGGGTTATTACGGGTCGAATATTGCCAATCCTAGTTCAGTTGAAGGTTTAAGGGGTAAAAACACTAACTCGACTACAATTAAGTGCTTCTACCATTTTGAATAAAACTTAAGTGATTAAAACAATTATGGTTTTAAAGTTAGGTGATTAAATCATTTAATATTAAAGTTAAATGGTTAAAAAAATTATTGTTTCAAATCTTAGGATTATATCATTAAAAAAAATGTTAAATGATTAAAACGATTATTGTACCAAAGTTAAATGATTAAAACGTTATTAACCCTAAAAAGAATAAGGCTTCTTTGAGAAGCTTATCCACACATACTAAAAACACCATAAAAAACATACAAATTTCATCACTTTTGACATCATAAATCCAATATGGCAAACCTCTTCTTGCGCCACATCAGCTTTGCTGATGGTTTGCCAAAACTCCTCTAGTAGGAGAAGATGATTATATCATTAAAAAAAAATAACGCCCTTTACAATTTACAAATAGATAAATGTGATGAAAACCTACTAACTGAAATTCCACATATTGTGTCTCCAACTCTCCATCATGGGTTTAAATTGGTTATAGTAACAAACCCTTTCCCATTATCTTAAAAAATAAAAAACCGTCGCTCGTGTCCCCCAATTGGAGTCGGCAATTTTAATGTGGTTAAACAATTTAATACCTTTGTTTGAGATATTCTCTTGGTGAGAGATTGTCAATAATTAATATTTTGTTTGAGATCTTCATGCGTTCATCAACTGGATTGTTAACATGAATAAAATTACAAATTTGATCATCTTCTTCATTTGTACATAACGTTAAACGCAGGTATCCGACTTTCGTTGTTCCGCTATTTACTTTGATTTAATATTTTATTTAGCTTATCTCTCTTGATTCTTCTTCATCTTGTCATTATAAATATAAATATGGTGTTCCCAAAGCTTCCAATGATCGACTACATATATGGTGCCACTCGGTTTGGCAAACCGATACCCTCCGAGCCGAATGCAAACCAACATCGAAGGTGTGGTGTTCCATTTCGGTTTCAGCGAAGCCGAACCCCAAACCGAACCCACACCCTCCCCCTGAGATCTTTATGCGGTTCATCAATTTGTTTTCAATTGTTTCGGTGGATTTAATTTGATTGCAATGGAAGTGTTTCGATTAATTCACAAGTCATCTTTATTGGAGTTTCAATTGTGGGTGAGGATTCTTTGCAATTTTTTTATTATTGTTTTTTTTGTTAATATTTTTTTTTATTGGTTTAATTAGGAATGTGGTGGATATTGTGAATAAAGACAAAGATGGTGAAGATGAAACTTTTGACATTCGTGAACAATAAAATTATAATGATTTGTGAGTAAATTACAATTTTCGTCCCTATCGTGGGTCAAAAATTACCCTTTTCATCCTTAGGTTTCATAATATGTGACCTGCATATGATGGGTATTTTAGTCTTTTTCTTACCACAAGGACTAAAAGCGTAAATAACAAAGTTTTTTTAATAAATTAATAATACATCGTTTTTTTTATATATCTAAAACAAATATATATATATATACTCTATATCTATAATAAATGTAGGACCCGTGTTTACACGGACTATCGATATGTTATTTATACTATAGGAAACCAAAAAATATTATAAAATTTTAATGAATCATTAGGAAATTTAGACAGTATTTACAATAAATATTATAAAATAATGAATCATTATAATCATTAGTTACTATAATCGATCGTTAATCAAACAATAAAACAAACATTCAAACCTCAAAAATAGCCCGTTTTATAAAAACACCTATTTTAACTGGCTACATAACCCGCCTCAGCCATCTGGTCACCTAAACAATACTTCATAAAACTGAATAAAGGTGTATGTACCATTTACCAATTGAGTTTCCAGATTCAGTTTAGTGTAGATCTCTAGAAGAGTAAGCTCCTTGTATGTTTTGACAGCCCATATTTTTATTACATTGCAAAATCACTCATGGTGAAATCACAATGCCGCCAACTACTAAAGAAAGGTTTCCATACCTAAACGAAAAGTGTAGTAAATAAGCAAATTAAGTGCAAAAAAGTTATTTGAAGGTGAAAAGGTAAATTCATACACATGATGGTTGGTCAATTTTACATTCTGCTACATGAACATGTATGGTAAGAACCAGAAAGTGATTAGTTGCAACACTTCATTAAGCTCTAAACTAAGTACAGAAATAATTCAAAATTTGATTAACTGTTAAAAAGAAAAGATTTGATTTGGGATCAGCTGTACCATCGTGTCCCAAAATAAAAAGATTTGTTCTACTCAATGACAGCCATTCACATTTATGTTCGTGTAAAATGCCTATAAATTCAGGCCTCTTTTTCCTTTGTAATATCAAGCAAATATAAAGAAAATATAAAATGTTTCTTCTCTCATCTCTCTATAACTTTTAACATTAACATGCATGTTTTAAATACATATTGTTACCTGCAAATTAGAAGAATTATAGCCATTTATTCTTCACATATTCC
>JAOXNX010000026.1:13346292-13358406 GCA_028566075.1 Solidago caesia | reverse complement strand
TTTCGGCTTATGATACCGACAAACATTACATTCTATTCAAGAAGAATCACAAATAGACGTACCTTATAAACTGGACCAAATCCCCCTTCTCCAATCTTAAGAGAGGCACTAAAGTTTTCCGTAGCATTGGCCACTTTATGTAGGCTAAAATGCTGTAAACCATCAAGCTGTTCCATCCACATACTTTTATCCTTGCTATTAAAGTTGCCTATATTTCCATTGTTGTTTGTTACATATAGCTGTATCTTATAAACATGCATCATTGTCAACTAAGAAAACGATTTCCAGTTCGCGTTACCTCGTCCTCTCATGTGAGGCCTTTTCTTTTTCTTTTTACAGGCATAAGCTAGTGCAGACAGAAACAACACAATTGAAGAAATTGACAGGAGGATGATAAATATTCTTTTCCTCTCATTGGAAACAGACTGGATGATTCGGTGACCTTTCATTAAGAAAAGGATAGTAGTTGGTAACATTTTTATTACTCCAACTAAATACACAATATCAATGTCCAATGAAAGATTTAACATTTTTGTTAAAATTAGAGTGGACTATTCTATAAGAAATATGTGTACCTTCTAAGCCGGAGGCATCCATTCTTATGTAAAGACTTTGATTTGTAACATACTCCTTGATATCAATAAGCTCATGAAACCATAGTAAGCATCCATTTTCACCATTTTTGATATCTAAACTTGTATAAGCTGTACAAGAACAATTATTTTTGCATGCCATCTCACATTCTCCAAGTGTCATGCTGTAATTATATGATGACTTTCGTGTATCTGGTAGATTAACTCCTGTAAATTTCCGAAACCCATTCCCACAATTCAAAGGCTTTTTGTGCTTACACCCTCTTGACCAATCAGATTCACCCCATTCTTTTGGGCTTCTCGGTTCAAAACCTTCCAGACAACTACAAGAAGGATGCTTGTCGACGCTACAGCTTCCGTAAGGACCACAGAGTGCAAACCGATCACAACTATCAACTCCAAGGTCTCCATACACAACCCATTCTTGAGTTCGCTCAATCCAATGCAAAATTAGTATTTTTCCTTCCCATGTCAAAACTAACCTCGCAAGAACTGAACTTCTAAGCTCAAATTTATTGTATAATTCTTTGTGATTATAAACAGTATGAAATGAGAAAATTGAATTTTGTGTCTCAATGGGATGGCCACTAAACCCGATACCATTCCATGGTCCAAGTCTCGATAGTATAGTGTGACCTTGGCAAGTGAAAACCTGCGGATATCCGTCTGTGACGATGGTATGTGTATACATACCTGTAGAAGGATCATCAGGACTCTTCCAAGATTTCAGGAAACTCTGTAAGCCCGTTACCAAATTTTTCCCAAAATTCATACCTGGTAGAATTGTGTCACACGGATAGTCAAAACTTTGCCAAATCAGATTATTGTTGGTGCTATTGTGATCCCAAACAACAAGATTTCCGGTATCCAGAAGCTGCACCACCACTTGTTGATTTATACTCTTCACCGATACGGTCGAATTGGATGACCAGATCACGGTGTTGCCACCACTGAAAATCAGCAAGTTTCCCTCTCTGCTAACTTTGAACATCCCTGATGTACCAGTAATTGGTGTCTCCCTGTTGGCAACCCATACGACAGTACGGGGCGAGATTTTCTTGTACCATATCCCCAAGTATCGATTCTTTGATTTTTTGGTGCTAAAAAATCCAAGTTCATACGTCTCCCCATCAGAAACGATTGTTTCGCCATCTTTGATTGCTTGATTTGTAGATAGAGTATCAAGCGCTGCACAATCTGATAGCAGCAAGAACAAACCAATGAAAAAGATTGCATGAATACGATGCTCCTCCATTGGGAATTCAACTCAACTGACAGATGTATATATTCAGTACGTACAAAGGACTTGTATAAATGGTTTTTGCTAATTAAAAAGAAGAGAGTATATATTATGTAGTAATCTTATGATGAGGATGACCAATGGCTCTCAAAATTCAATGTATGTGGGCACTCCATTATTTTAGCAAGGCTACAATATGACTTTAGAAAAGTCCATCAATGAAAAAATTCAGTGTATCTGGGCACTCCATTATTTTCAAAAGAAATAAAGGGGATTACTTTCTATCTTATGTGGGACACAACATTTTGAACCCATATGGTCAAACACATGTCTAACCGTAACATTGAGATTGAGACACGTGACAAAATCACGAACAAATTGTGTTACTTTATAGAAGATTTCATTTGTTTACTAGTCTTCAGTCCATCGATGGACGGATAGATTCAAAATATGTGTAGATTTGGCTCAAAGGTTAAAAAGAATAACAGTCGAACAGCAAAATAAACCATCTAAAAGTATTAAAAACAATAACATTCAAAACATAAAATGAAAAAAAAAACGATCCAAAGAAAAAGATATTGAAACACTTTGTATTGATGGAAAGATATATAATAGATTTTTAGTTAATTAGTATTAATTAAATTTATTTAAAAAAAAAGAACATATAGTGAAAAAGTTTATGAGGGAAAATAACCCCAAGGAGGGATAATAGATTTTTAGTTAATTAGTATTAATTAAATTTATTTAAAAAAAAAATAGAATGCATATAGTGAAAAAGTTTAGGAGGGAAAATAACTCCAAGGAGGGCCCTTGTAGTGCCAAGTGTAGAAAAAGCCCCCTCTTTTAGTTATAGGATAGATACCTTTATAAACAACACGCTTCTTTTACATATTTATATCATATATTGCTTAACTCCTAAAATATATACATTACCCATTTACATCAATTATCTACACTACTAGCCGTCGTTGCCACCACCACCAGTTACCAACACCACTACTAGTCGCCGTCATCATCACATCGTCGCTGTCGTATTACGTGATAACCTTCTAGCATTATGTATATATATATGATCAAAAACTGATTAATTTGATAGTAGGCACTATGAAGCAGTAACGTGGCGATGGTCACAATGAATGCGACTTGGTTATAACTTATAACTAGTTACGTGGATAACATCATTTTAAATATTACAATCTGCATGTTCTTCGATTAGGGCGCGTTAATTTAATTCCCATTTGCCCTTTAAATAACTTATTTAAAAAGAAAATTGTAAATTATATGCATAAGAACTGATTCCTATTCGATGCTTTAAAATTATACCCCATCCAGTTGCAAAAAAATTGTTCATTTTCAACTTTTTAATTTTTTTTAAAACTTTTACCTTAACTAATTTTTTAAAATGTTATATGAGTAATACCTGATGAAAAATATATGAATATATAAATTGGGTTTTAAAAGTATTTTTATTGCTATAATTTTCATCAAGTATTTACAAACAAAAATATTTAAGATTAAAATTAAGAAAAAAAACTTCAAAAAATCAAAACCGGATAGTCTTTTGAGACGGAGGAATAATAATTTAATCACAAATAAGCTTGATTTATAGTACAAACAAAATGTTTTAAATTAAATACAAGTTGGATTTAATATTATTTTTATAATGAACCCACGGTATTATTGGTGGAATATATGAATGGCCAATGAATCGGTTGGGACAAATATTCGAGCTATAATTAAGTTTCTTCATTCAAGCTTGGTCCTTTCATAATTGAATCGTTCTTAAGTTAATTAGTTTCACCATATAACCATCATTACTAAATGTTCTAGTGACAAGAAGACTTATTTTTTTCAATAGGTCTCAAGTTTGAGTCATATCCTACGCATGTGACAAAAAGACTTGTTTCCTCAGAGGTCCCAAGTTCGAGTTCTACCCTAGACATATTTGGGGTGGCCATAAATATTTAATTTTCACTTATTGTGGGTCTGGGTAAGTTTTCTTTTCCAGATCTTTGGATGATAGAGATTTTTAATCGAAAGAATTTAAATTGGGGATCTATTCTGCGATAGGACTCTCTAGCACGGACCCGATTAAAACAACGTATGCTAGACCTCCTGATATTTACGAGTAATTCACACCTTTCAAAAAAAAATAAAAAATTCACCATATTCTTAATTATTATATAGAAAACAAAGTAAAATAGTTTCCCTCATGTTCATCAATATGCATGCATGTGTTATAATATTTTCTTCCACGATATGTACGTACGTAATACTGCCACTTTGCCCTTGACGCAGGATTTAAATTTTAAGTGCAAACGACTCCCAATTTGAAGATTTAAACATGCATATATATCAATATTCTATTATTTCTTCGTATATTCGATAACTTTTATGCATGTTTTTTTAACGTACCGCGATTTACTTTCATTAGACCATTAAAGAACTAGCAAGTAGCTAGCAGAATAATATCAATGTTATACAATGGTGATGCTTGGTTAATTAACATCCAATAAATCCATTTTACATGAGCGTTGGAGCTGTGATTCGATAACCATAATTAAGACAAGACCCTAATTAATTTAAGTTCGTTCCAGGTAGATCCGTCATCCTAGCTAGGTTTCTTAATTTGAATATCGATCATTCAATGTTTTGTAAGAAGGAAGTAATCAAGAAATTAGCACAAATTAAAAGATTTAAATATGATTTTTGTGCCGTCTTTAAATCAAATGTCACTAACTGTCGTGGTAGGGGAAGCTTATTAGTGGTTGTCTTTGTCTTTAAGGACGACAAAACAAAGTCGTATCTTAAAGTGATGAAAAACTACTTGTTTAATTACTTTGATTTCTTATTTATTAATAAGATTATCATGTATTAAGTAAGTTTACTTTTCTTTCAACGGTGTAAGTTGAGTAACCGATTTCAAATTATTGTATAAGGATTGATGATCTGTGTTTTCCTACTATACTTTGATTTGTTTAAATTAATTACTTTAGCTTAAAAAAATAAATAAATATAGAGGGTACGTTTATGTCAGTCGGCGTAACGTAATGGTTTTGACAACTATATATATGACGATGTACTGGTGGTATAATTTTCTGAACCACTACGTGTGTGTTGGAATGAAATGAATCAAATTATAACTCCAATTTTCACACAATAGGTAAAAAAAAAAGGATCGTTCAGAAGGAACCCCTTAATCCCCGGTACCACATTGGTATTAACATGCACATGTCTCACACAACACATGTTCCAGTAAAACACATTTATTCAATACCCTACACTTGAGCAAATATCTAAATATTTCTTAATCATGTTTGCAAGCGGGATAAAACACAATAGGTATACGATCAACAAAAATGTTGTGTTTTATTATGGTTATATTTTTCGAAATGCGTAAAAAGGGACACGTAAATCTGTCGATCGATCGACATAGTCTGTTTCCTTTGAAGTATATAATTTAGTCATTTAATTTGTTTTAATTAAAACTTATTTTGGTTTACACATAATTTAATATCATATGCCTTTTTGCATGCTTTTATAAATGTCATCATAATGATCAAATGATCATTATATATAATACAACCATTTGTCAATTACATGTCAACAAAACGCATGCACTCAAGGAAATAATCAGATACTAAAAGCTATTTTGTACTTTTTAATTACTGCATGGTGATTCAGGACCCATGAGGTTATATATATATATATGATGTATACACGTATAGATTTATATTACAGTATCATATTGAACAAGTTGCATGGTAATTTAATGCACCAAGATATCATATCATATATATAAAGAACAAGATATGCATGCATGACAAAAGATGAGGTATAAACGCAATTAATCCAACGTACTATACGGACACTTGCGTTTTTATATCTTCTTTTCAAAAGACGTACATCGTAGATAATGTATATTAATAACCTGAAACGACTCTTATACTATACCATACGTATGATCGAGAGGACTCAAAAGTCTTGTATATAAATGAAAGCTAGCTATCATCAACTATATAGCTAGCTAGCTAGACTAAGTCATCATTATGTTTAATATCATATTTCATATCACTAATGTAGTTGTATTATATACGTACTAAATTATTTCATGAAAATATAATTATGTTATCTACCAAATTTCACGTAACTTTGAAAATATGTATTCACAAGCTAGGTGTCCTTAAGAATTTGTATAAATGAAATCACATTGTCATAAAAGTTACTAATAGCATTGTTTGTCTCAACGAAAAATATTAAACTGTTCCAATATTTCAAAATCAACCAATTAATGTCAACGATTGAATATATCTTGGTATTCTACCCAAGAGGTAAGAGCCCCTATCCAAGGGTCTGAACTAATCGTAAATAGTAGAAGGCTCAAATCTATGGAAAAAGATCTTTTTTTTCTAGCTTCATGTGGCTTAATTTGTTAACAATATTAAGCAATCGATTTTGTGACAAGAATATTGGTTGTTAAAATTCACTTATGTAGCAAAGTTAATTTGTTGCAGAAATTAAAGATTAGCCACTCACGATTTTCAATGAACAATTTTCATCATAAACCCGTTACAAATTAGGAATTCTGTGATGTATTTTCGACGACTTAATTTGTCATAACAATAGCTGCTTCTTGTTCTATTGACATTTTTATAATAAAAAATAAAAAATAAAGATAACTCATAAACACACTTTCGTTTTTTAGCTACCCCTCCATATTTAAAGTGTACAATTAAATTTCTATTTTAATTTTGGGTCTCATTAACTACAATCCTATAGTTAACGTACATAAAATAGTTGCACTCTTATCATAAAATTTAGGGGGTGGACTTTTGATATGATAAAGTATAATTTTTTTTATACACGTTAACTATAAACCTTAGAGTTGTATTTAACATTTTCCTTTAATTTTTCTCATTTTAAGTGTACATTTTCAAAAGTAAATTTCAATAACACTCTTAATCATTAGATACAACAAAAAATTGTCATATTCAAACTAGCTTCATTCAAATAATTTTAAAGGTAAAAATATCATTTTGTCAACTACTAATGTAATAATTTGACTTCTCTTAAATTTTGTGTTAATCATATATGAACACTTAAAATGAGACGTGGACGGAAGAATATTAATTTGGATATATCAATAAACATTTTACTCTTATTTTAACAAACTTTACGTTAAGCATTTATTTATATAAAGTCTTTATGGTGAATGAAATACCCCGTATGTAATTTGACAAGAAAATGTTATATTTTTTTAAAAAATCAACCTAATAATCTTTTTAAAGATTTGATTAAGACACTTAGAAAAATTAAAAGATAAAATTAAGATAAAAAATTAATAAATTATACTTGTCATGTAATCAAATTGTTAAAAGGTTTATTAGATTGATTTGTTAAAAAGATATATCATTTTCAATTAGATATATATTAAGCCTAAATTACTGTATATGGACACAAACTTTTGTTCTTTGAGGCCTCAAAACTCCAATGGTCTCTCAACAACGCAACACAGACTAGAGGCTTCCCATTGGGCCACAGATGTTTTCTATTTAAAATTCACATTTTTTTGGCGACGATCTGCCCACTGGCACATTAGTAAAACTAATGTTTATGATATATGTCTCAAGTCAACATAAACAAGCACTAGAATCCAGTCTCGTCGTATTAGAAAACAGACCCCTTCATATTGGCCAATTAATATTAATTACTCTACAACATTAATATTAATATTTAACGGCGGCAGTTTCTCTCTCTCTGAACATGTAAGTACATACGCACTTCACTATTTTTAATGGATAACTGATTTCTTATCGTGTTTCACTCACAATCAACACGAGAAAAAATAAATAACGTAATATTATCATTAAATAAATATTTTATTTTATTTTTGTGTATATTAGATAACCTGGTATCGTGAAATGTAACATCATACGATGATCTTTTGCAGTTTTTGATTGTTGTCAACAATTGACCGACAGTGGTTGCATAGAAAAAGCAAAATGAAACAAAAGATTTAATAGCTAGTGTACGTAATGACAGAAATTAAGGGGACACAAACAAAATAAAATAAAATGTGTCGATTTCTCCTCAAAATCAATAGTTCACATTTATTAAAGTTAAACAAACTTAATCTATGCTTAATTACATATTTTAAAGAAGTTTTTGGAAAACATTGGTTTTGTTTGGGAAACCCCTTGTTTTCCAAAAAATAAGGCCCATACATTATTTAAACTGCAGATTAATTAATATTGTGTAGATGTAACTGGTTAGAGTGAAGAATTGATGATCCTGCCTTAGTTTGTTAAAATTGTACACGTATATATTGTAATGTTACTCTAACATCTTGCTGGATCACATTGTTAATACGTAATAAAATGGATCCATTTTCTGTTAAAAGAAAAAAGAAGAATAGATATACACACACAAACATAAATGTGGATATGCACTCATAAAGCCTCATACATTCTAGGCTAGCTTTGGGTCTTTTAATTAGCATCAATTTTTCTAGCTACTGATGATTTAACTATATATACTTTAGAACCTTGGTACTCGCTTGTTAAAAACTATATATATAAATACACAGAGGCGGATCCAGGATATTATGACATCGGGGGCACACAAAAAAAATTGACTTGAAAATATGAGGACATAATAAATTAAAAAAACTAATAATATAAATAAATATAATATATTTACACTAAATTTTTTTTGACCATCGGGGACGGTTGCCCCCGATAGTTATATGCTACATCCGCCCATGTATATATATATATATATATATATATAGTATATAACGACATACATGTTTCTGATAATTAACTAACATTATCGATTGTTGTGTTTAGAGATCTTTACCTTTAATTATATAAGTATATTGTTGTGATTGTATGGGGGTTTTACCCACAAACCGGGGTTTAAAACCTGGCTAGATTCTGTGGAGTATTTTTCATAGAGATTAATGCTATATAAGTTTACTTTCTTTCTAAAACAAATGAATGGTAATGTTATTTTGGACACTTGGACGTGTTAATGAACAGAAAACAAATATATATCCATCCCCGGACATATGCGAGAATGCCAAACATCAAGGTATTACAAGTGAAATATTTAGATATGCATGCATATGGGCAATGAAAAATTATTCATAGTGGTTAAAATGTGGTATCGACATACATGCTTATGAGTTATCTAGACGTACACTAGTATCCAACTTTAAAATAATAATAATGTATCCACTAAAAATACACAATTTATTAAAATATAATTGACACAGTTTTTTGCTTTACTTAAACTCTGTAATTATATATTATAACTATAACTAGTAATTAGAGTTAGTATGATAAAAACTTAATCAACCTTATTAATTTGAACAAATTAAGAGTGTTTTAGCACAAAATCAAGTAAACAAAAGCCATATACTATATCATATCAACCCATTCGTCATCATATTAATTGTTTCTATAGTCCCAACTTGCCCCCTCTTTCTAAATCATATAATTGAATTGAATAAAAAGAAGTAAGTTTAATTAATGAGATAATTAAAAATTTAAAATGTAATTTATAAATTCGAAACCTCCCCTTATTTCTCTCCCTTCATCTCTTTATATCTCTTTGGATATTCTCTTTGGGAAGGGGTTTCTTTGTACTCTCACTTCGTCACGAACATTTTCCTTGCATACCATGCGAGGAGAAGTGAGTCTCTCCCTCCCTCTCTCTCTCTCTATCTATCGCTATATATATGTGTATATATATATATATATATATATAGATGTTACACACGTACACACGCATATATATACAGACATATATGATAACATGCATACAAATGTATATACATATATATATATATAGCAAGCTAGCTAGTACGTACACAAGTTTGCTGACATTATTCTTATCATGTGTCTAATTAAGATTATGTGGCCAAGGTTGGTAGCTAGCAAGCTACTAAGGAAAAGATTAGGATCTAACAACTTCGTTGCGGACTTTCCTGGGAACGACTATTCTTTTGTTGATGATCTTCCAACGTTGGATCTCGAACCTGTCTCGAGTCCTAAGATAATCTTGAGTAATCACCATCATACACACAAGTTCAAGTAAGATCTCTAGATACACACATAACATACATTAAAACTTCCTAGCTTTGTGTTTTCTAGAGATTTTGTGAGGATAACTTAGACGTTTTTTCTATATATAATCAAATCTTATACTTTGATTTTGTTAATATTTTTAGTTTTGATTGAGAATTGGAAGTTTAAGTTTGTGAGTTTTATAATATGTAGGGTCTTCGTGAGTACATGGAACGTTGGTGGTGTTTCACCTACTGAAGATTTAAATATTGACGATTTGTTAGATACATGCAACAATTCGTGCGATGTATATGTCTTTGGGTAATTTATTTAACTAGTTTGGATATATTTATAAAAAATATTAAATTTTAATTTAAATATATGCTTAGTATGGAGCTAATTAGAAAATTCTCTGACAATTGCAAACTTCATACATGTTTTATCTAAGATTTCAAGAAGTGGTTCCTCTAAGAGCTTCCAATGTTCTTGGATCGGAGAAGAAGAAAATATCAATGAAATGGAACTCTTTGATAAGAAAAGCCCTAAACAAGAAATCAAACATCCGACACCACAAAACTGATAACTTGAATGACAAGCAACAAAGTTTTTTCCGACGTCCGGCAGAAAGAAACAAATCAAAGATTGAGAGTAGCATGATCCAATCAGAGTTTCGGTGTTTAATTAGTAAACAAATGGTCGGGATAATGATATCCGTTTGGGTTCGTAGTGATCTTCACCCCTTCTTCAGAAATCCTAGCGTCTCTTGCGTAGGTTGCGGCGTCATGGGATGCCTTGGAAACAAGGTAATTAAACTATTTTTGCTTTAAAGAGGTATGTAATTAACCATTGCATGCTTAAAAATATAAAATCATCTCTCTTATTCATATAACATGTTTACTTACGTACCCTTAACATTCGAATTCCTGTTGTTGTTGTCGTTTTATAATTTTTTATATATCATTTTAACCATGCATGTACTTGGGTAGAAAGATTTTCATTTTAAGTGATCGATGAATTCACAATTCACAAACATCAAATGTAAAAAAGTATATATGCATGTGCTCCCGATCGGTCGATGCCCAATTGTAAATAATGACACTCGAACGCATATATAATGACGCTCGAACGCAATATAACACACATATCGTTATGTGCTACCTTTTATTTTTCTCATGTACATGGTGATTTGTCATCTACTATACAGGGCTCAGTGTCAGTTCGATTCCAATTTCACGAGACAAGTTTTTGCTTTGTATGTACCCATCTAGCATCAGGAGGAAGAGAAGGAGACGAGAGACTAAGAAACGCCAATGCCGCGGAGATATTGTCTAGAACAAGTTTTCCGACTGCCATGGGGCCTTCACTTGATCTACCACGAAAGATTTTAGATCACGAGTACGTTTTCAACTTTTTAATTTTTTTTGTTATAGATAAACCATCATTATTTTCAAACACTAGAAAAAACCTACAATAAACTACTACTAGAACAAGCGATATAAATAACACATATAGATTAATTTGTAGGAACAAACGAATATCGATATAGAAAAGTTAATAAGTTGCTTTCTGTTATATAACTTTCTAATAATGTGACCAATCTGCCAATCGTATTTGCTTGTATATTTTAAACCAACAAGTGGGATTAATTTTAAAAATGATTTCCCTCTAGTAAACAAAAAGAAAACGAATTTGACATAATAAAAATCAACAGGTCCACAATTTATTGATTTTTTTATGTTGTTTTCTTGTCTCTAACGTATATAGTCGACAGATGATATAAAACATCCTTTACAAGAACGACTATCATAGTCTTTTCTTTATGATTATTTATACACAAAAATTACAGAGGAAGAAACAAAAGTATCTTACTCTAACAATTATGATTAAAAACAAAACAAAAAGACAATAATTTATATTATTTGCATGTGTAATCAAAAACGAATATGGAGTATTACTTTTTGAGTCAAACTTTATTTCCAGTACATGATTTAGTTTACTTTACATCTAAAACCTTGAACTTATACTAACTTTTTATATACAACCCTATATATTTATTACTTTTAATGGTCCTCTTTTTTATGATGTGGCAACTCACCACTATAAGGCCTCTTCCATCCATACCACCAAATTCTCAAATTATCACTGTCACATCAGCGTCACATCATCTCTTTCTCCCATAATTTACCCAGAATTTACTCCCTACCAACCATAC
>JAOXNX010000026.1:13276071-13288374 GCA_028566075.1 Solidago caesia | reverse complement strand
TTAAAAAGTCGTCGAAAGTATATCAGATGACCTCTCTAATGAAAGAGGACGGAATTTTAAGAACACCCATATAATTTATATAATTTATCGATGTAGATAAAAGATTTTGAATGAATTAGATGAAACTAATGATTTATGGGGGAGAGAGAAAAATAAGAGGAAATGTGTGGCTGAGATTTGTTCCTTGATTTTCACACAAATTTTCATATGCAAATGATCATTTCCCATATATATATATATATAATAAAATGTCACCGTGGAAGGTTTTTTTGTATTTTTTGTTTAACATTTTCTAGGTGCATGCATGTTTTTTTTTAAACATTTTCTAGGTAATTTTTCAAACAAGTGCATAATATATGACAAAATAATTTAGTTTTGAAAGTTGTGAAAAAACAACTAAAGAAAGGAATTTTTAACACTTTATATTCAAATACTATAAAAGTAGTTGAGTCAATATATACATTTTACTATATATACAGATTTGAATAGGAAATATAGTTACATAAATTATTGACTAGTCAATAAGTTTTCCTTACTGACCTTCCACGTATGTACCATCAAATTAAGGATAAAAACAAAGCCAGCCCCAGCCCCAGCCCCAAATCCTAAATTGAATAGATTCCACGTACGGTTGATCAAACAAAGACAACTTAACCACGCTGACCCTCAACATGTCCCTTTCTTTCATATTCCATCTATTATCATCTTCCCATCAAACATCAACTAATATTTCACTTTCATATAAACCAAACAAAACAATACAATATATCGATATAGGTTACAAAAATCATTTTGCAGCCATCTTTTTTGTACTTTTTTTTACCAACAATATAACATGTCAAGCACAAATGCACAATTATCTTCTACGTTCTATGACACTACATGTTTGAATGCATATATTACGTACGATCAGGACCTCGATTAGGACAGCCATATCTTGTGAGCGTCGCATGGCAGCTTCCATCCGTCGTCGGCACTTCCACAGTTCACAACTGCTTCGTTCAGACTAAATAAACTAAAAAACCTGTACTAATTAAATTGATCGATACATTTGTAACATTCTTTTACAGTTTTGCTTACACTTTTTTGGTAGTAATATGCAGGGATGTGATGCATCAATCTTGCTAGCTAGACGATGTCCTTCTATAGTAAGTGAATGCATTGCCTAACAAGGGTTCGGTTAGAGGTTATGAAGTAATAGAGGCTGCAAAGTCTGAGGTCGAGAATCTATGTCATGGTGTTGTGTCATGTGCTGACATACTAAGTTACTAACCATGTAATGTATAGTTAAAAATATATATATATACAAGAAGACCATGATGGATAAAACTTTGATAAAAAACATGTAATATGGATATAAGAACCAATTTAAAGCTCAACGAGAAAACGATGATAGATAAAACCTTGATGTTCTTCGGTGCCAGTGAGGACTTGTGTTTTGGATATATATAAAGACAGGACTGTTATGAGGTTTTTAAAAACCATGTACCAAAGCTATATAGTTACTCAAAATGAGTTCATAAAACAACTTATATTAAACTTATGTTAAATGTGTGTTACTTACTTTAACTATAAAGAACCTTCAAATTTACAAGTTACATTAAAAGATACAATTAGGAAATAAGTTACTTAAATGGACAATGATCCCTACACAAACTATTTTTACGATACATGCAAATGTATGCATCACCGAACAGTATGGTAAAAATAGTTTGTGTATGAATCATCTCCTTATTTAAATAGTATCTTCTTCTAACATTTTTTGTATTAATTGTCACTTAAATATGTGTAGTCTAGTAAGTTATCTTCAAACTATCAATTTTTTGTATCATCACATTAAGAAATTAAACCTTCTATTTGTTTGATAGCATCATCAATAACCAAATATTGTAAACACTTCGAGGGTATATAATTAAGTTATTAATTAACTACGGATAATGCACATACACATAAATTTTGAGGCCTTATTTCACTATTTGTATACCCTCAATAACGACCCTGTTTAAAACGACAATTTAAATGTCTTGAAATTTATCTAGGCGTTTTATAAATGTGTAGACGAGTATAAATGAAAGTTTGGAACTTTCTAGATATTTCAGGCTTTCAGCGCTGCTCAGGACTTCAGGAATCAGGAGTGGAAGACCAAATTGATTCTCGGGTGGTTAGGCCCATTTAGAATCTCACAGGCTTAAAATTAATGATGAAGCCCAAGTTGACTCTTATGGGTTAGAAGTTAATGCAATTGATGCTGATATTGTTGTTTGGTTATTATTGATCTAATGAGATTTTGTTAATGTAAACAAGTTATAAAAGTTTTTTACTTTAGAGTTGATCAGCATATAATGATTAAATTCAAAAAGTCATAATACAATGCTTTATCTGTTAAGTGTTGTTTTCAAAAACAAAAAAAAAAAGTTTGGAACGACGGAGGAACCCCTAATCATGTATATCCTTTGGGCATCAACTAACCCTTCTCCAATGACGAGCCCCATGCATTCTTCACTTCTCTTCGGGGACCAGCCTATAGAGTGAGTCCATATTCAACTGCGTGACGGTTTTACATATAGTCTTCATAGTAACCCATAAAACGTTCTTGCGAATGACTGATGTCTATTGATCTAAAGACCAACCGGCTTTAAGTGTTGTTTTATCCGTTAAAAGATCGACTTTTCAAAAATCTTTGTTTATGTTTATTCAACATATAAAAAGAATGCAATACTGTTTAATTTATATAAAAATATGTAAAAACAATATTTAATGGATAAAAATTTTGTAAGCTACTCAAAAAGAAAATTGATCCATAAAGAAAAATAAATTTCGAATTTAAGGGCAAGGAAGAAATACATATAACATTGATACCAAAAAAGGATCTGTTATTAAGGCCATGAAAATGTTATTGGGACCGAACTTATAGGGGCGGCATATGTCGTCGCAATAGGTAAAAGTTGACTTAAGTCTAAAGCGGCGATAGTGTCTCCCAATAGGTGCGAAGGGATAGTCAAATCATCTAGTTTCTGTGGCTGATATCTTGGCAACAAAATCCAAAAAGAAGGAAAATGACACCTTCTTAATGGAATTAGAAAAAGAAATTGAAAAGCTTGTTGCCAACCTTCCCAAAATGAGCAGTCGTATCTGATGAGTTTGGTCTCGAGAAGCACACCAAGGAACAAGAGAAATTGAAAAGCATGTTGCAAACCTTACCCATTATTCAAAGGACCAGGTATAAAGGGGTGCGCGATATGTCGCCCCTATAGGTCTTTGACTAGTCCACAAACATCGTAATCACCATCCAGTTCACTCTATTTAATCAGTTCACTCTATGTAACCAGGTCTAAAACGACGACATGAGGGCTATTGAAACGGCATATATAAGTCGAGTCGTAATAACAATTTTTATGGTTCTAACAAAAACCCGTACCTAAAATTCACACACACGTTCCACAATTTTTTCACTTTCTAAAAACCAACTTTCATTCCGGTTCGATTGTTTCCTAATTAAACTTCATAAACCGGTCTAACCAGGCCCGGTCACATTGACTCGCTAATCAAAACTTAAAAAACCCGAGTCAGAAAACCCTGGAATAAAAGTAGCAGGAAAACATTACACTAAAAAGGGTTTCACTTTCTCACTTCACACATACACTCACCCTCCAAATCACAAAACAAAAATTAGGGTTCTATAAAAAGGCCCATAATTTCCACCTTCAAAATCCAACAAAAAAATAAATCATAAACATAAAAAAATGTCACAGCCTCTTGATATTCTTGGAGATCGTCAATCCGGCCAAGATGTTCGCACTCAAAACAGTAATTTCTTAAACCCTAGTTTTATTTCTATATTTATATTAAAAAAATGTAAAATTTATTATGTTTATATGTATATATGTATATGTATGTATGTATGTATGTATGTATGTATATAATGATGTATGGATGTTGTTGTGGTGGTGCAGTAACTGCTTGTCAATCTGTATCTAATATTGTCAAGACTTCACTTGGCCCTGTTGGACTTGATAAGGTATGTATATATGCATATTTATATCTATATATCTAACATCTGTATCTATATTTTTTGGTTAGGTTTTTGTGTGTTTTTGAAAAAGTTTAGGGTGTATGTGGATTTGTGTGTCTTAGATCTAATAAAAATGAATGTTAATGTTACAATATTTTTAATAAATAAGATTGGGTTAAGGATGTGATTTGTGACTTGACATTTTTAGGGACTAGGTTTTGTTTACTCGTCAAGTATTGTATCGATAAAGTATCTTTCTGGATAAATATAGTCCAAATGGATTAACGAGTATTGATGTTTGTTTTATGTGTTGAATAAACAATGCCTAAAGGAAAATTATTGAAAGTTGGTGACTTGATGGATAAAGTAGCACATTTGTGGCTTTTTCAGACATGTTCTCATCTGGCTTAAGATAGACGCCATCTTAGATAAGTCTTAACAAGTACACATTTTACTTTGTGAAATGATGGTGAAAAATTAATCAAGGAGTTCGATTGTAGTATCCAGTAGGATGTGTTTAATTGCAGAAAAGTGGAAAAGATTTTGAGGGAAACTTGAAAAATGGAACACGTGTATAACCTGCATTTTTTAGGAAACGTTTTTATAGAAAACACAACACCCACTTTCGGACTTAAGACTTACTTTTTTGAAAACTCAATTTTGTACTACTTCTTGACTCGTTTTCTTTCCCTGAAATGGAGAATGTTTCATGTTTACTAAACTTGAAATTGAAACAACTATAACGCTGCTAACGCATTTTTAAAATTTACTTTTCGAGAGATAAAAAATGTGGTCTGCTTTTGAGATTTTTTATGTAACTAATTACACTCTAGAAAATTTGGTTCTATGATTTCGTTTAGACTAGAAGTCTATCTAAGCTATGTGGCGGTGCAGCTAGGATGTGGTCTGCTTTTGGGAGTTTATGAGCGACTGTGTGTGACCTTATGTATGTCAGAAATTTTCGAATGAAGCTTTTTTGTTGGTTCTTAATCTTAAAATTTGGGGGTGTTGACAAGTTCTTTTAATATAATATAGAAGTTTATATTATCGACTCTATGTCTCTATAAGATGTGCTGGTGAACAACATATTGTTTTCCTAACAAGTAAACAAAGGAAACACTTTGTATTTATACAGCAGATGTATGTGATTCTTTATACTTGAAGGAAGTGTTGGTACCGAGTGATTGCTTAGGGCATAAACAAGGTTAGGAAACTCCTGACTTGGACTCGACTCGGGGGTACCCGGATTGGGATTTCATATAGAAAAATTATAATTTTTGAATATATATGTATTAGAAAATGAGAAATAGGCTAAAAACTTCCAACTTAAACATAATTCTTTATAAACATTAACATAATACTTTAAAGTTAAAACTTAATTGTTTAGAAAGTAGAAACATAATCATAATACTTAAAAAAAAAAAAAAGTTTGACCGAGTCACCCGAGTTTTGACCGTGTTGGCTGAATTTTACTTGTGTTGACCCAAGTCTGATGATGTTGACCGAGTTTAGGCCGAGTCAGGCTGATTTGACCCATTTACCCACCAAGTCCGAGTCCGAGTCGGCCGAGTTTTACAACAGTGGGCATAAAGATCTTTTTGCTTGAGAAGGAGTGGTGGTTTTAGTTTGAATCTGTTTGAATCACTTAATTGTGCATCTCAGAACGTTTAAATAATGGAAAATGACCAGCTTCTTTTTCCTTCATCACTAGTGTCCTTATTAAATAGCGTCTCCGTTTTTTCTTGATAAATTCTTCATTCCCGAGTTCATCAGTTTAGTCAAATAATGTTGTTTAGGACCTTCATATGGAATTGTTTTTTACTTGAGGTATTCAGTTCACTTGCATTTTTTTTTTAATCTGAATGTGTTTTCAGTAAAATTCAATCCGCCCAAATTTAGTTGATGTGGTTTTGTCTCAGATGTTGGTTGACGATATCGGAGATGTTACTATCACGAATGATGGTGCTACAATTCTTAAAATGTTGGATGTTGAGCATCCAGCTGCCAAGGTGAGACATGAATTTTTTTTATCTGTTGGTTTATTTTCATGGATTTTCTTTTATCTATTTTATGTGTTTCTTTTCTTAGCCTGTTTAATACGGTTAAAAATATTCTGAGTTCTGGCTATATAGGTTCTTGTTGAATTGGCTGAGCTTCAAGATAGAGAAGTAGGAGATGGCACAACTTCTGTGGTCATTATAGCAGCTGAGTTACTCAAGGTATAGTTATTTTTAAGTGTATAAATTGTATTTTTTTGAAGATTATGTGATTTTGAAGACATAATTTTCACAAATAAATCTGAATTTTATCAGAAATGCTTATAATTATGTTGTTTGATTATTTTGCAGAGATCAAATGATCTTGTAAAGAATAAGATTCACCCGACATCCGTAATAAGTGGTTACAGAGTGAGTGTTGCTCAATCCTGTGGCTTCTCGATATGGTTATAGATCAATTTTTTGAATCATCTTGCCAACATTTTTCTTACTCATGAATATATATAATTTTTTATGTTGGCAGCTTGCAATGAGAGAAGCATGCAAATACATCGAGGAAAAGCTTGCAGTTAAGGTAATGTATATTATAAATTTTTTTGGGGAGATGCTGGAAGTTAGCTTTTGCTAGAACTGGAGTTTCTGTCTTTAAGCTAAACAATTGTCAGACTCTTCGCAATCTTGTGACCATCTTACTCGTTATGTTTTTCTTTTAGGTTGATAAGCTTGGAAAAGAGACTCTTGTGAACTGTGCAAAGACAAGCATGTCTTCAAAACTGTTAGCGAGTGATGACGACTTCTTTGCAAATTTGGTATGTTTAAAAAAAGACTTTTGTCTTATTCTTTCTTGTGTGTTTTAATAATTCTCATGTGTTTCTCTAGTTGATCAGCATTCCTTCAACATTTTAATGCCTGAAGAAATAACATGTACTGGTTGCATCTTTAGGTTGTTGAAGCTGTACTAGCCGTTAAGATGACCAATGCTCGGGGTGAAGTCAAGTATCCAATCAAGGTTTGTCATTGTCATCGCCGTTTTTTTTTTTCAAATTTTCTGCCAATTTGTAGAAAGTTTCTTGAATCATGATTACTTTAAATTAAATCACACTTGAAACATGATAAGTTTACAAAATCCAATCAAGGTTGGTCATTGTCATCACTGTTTTTCTTTTCAATTTTTCTGCCGATTTGTAGAAAGTTTCTTGAATCATGATTACTTTAAATTGAATTACACTTGAAACATGATAAGTTTACAAAATCTATTCTAAGAATTTTCATTCTTGCCTGCCAGTTTCTGAATTGTTTTTGACATTCAAACCAACTTGACCAATCTCCTTGTTGCCTATTAGGGAATCAATATTCTAAAAGCTCATGGGAAAAGTGCTAAAGAAAGCTACTTGATGAAAGGTTATGCTCTTAATACCGGACGTGCAGCACAAGGAATGCCAATGAGGGTATCTCCTGCAAGGATCGCTTGTCTCGATTTCAATCTTCAAAAGACAAAAATGCAATTGGGGGTTCAGGTTTTGGTCTCTGACCCACGTGAGTTGGAGAAGATTCGTCAAAGGTGGGACACTTCACATTTCATTTGTTTGAGGCTTAGTTCTTCAGTGTTCATATGTAAACAAATTTGTTGGCTTACCTTACAACAAACTATGTTACAGAGAATCTGATATGACGAAAGAACGTATTGAAAAGATACTAAAGGCTGGTGCTAATGTAATTTTAACTACTAAGGGAATTGATGACATGGCACTTAAGGTAAGTTGTTTGTATTTTGAATGATATTGTTCTGTTAATTACACACGATATGTATTTAATTTTCGAGTTGTATTTTCTTGTATCAACTCAGTATTTTGTGGAGGCTGGGGCAATTGCCGTGAGACGTGTGCGAAAAGAGGATTTACGCCATGTTGCCAAGTCCACGGGTGCAACTGCGGTTTCAACGTTTGCTGACATGGAAGGAGAAGAAACGTTTGATTCATCATTCCTTGGATACGCAGATGAAGTAGTGGAGGAGCGCATCGCAGATGATGATGTGATACTGATAAAGGGAACTAAAACAACAAGCGCAGTATGTGATATAATTATATTCCATTGTTGTTTTTCAAGTTCTTCTAAACGTTGCATATCTCAACTGATTGGTTTTGTGATCGTTTCTACAGGTTTCTTTAATTCTCAGAGGTGCTAATGACTTCATGCTTGATGAAATGGATAGAGCTCTGCATGATGCTTTATGTATTGTCAAGAGGACCCTCGAATCCAATTCAGTAAGTTTATAATATAAACTACATATGTAAACACACAAGCACACCTAAATTGTATACTGAATTTTGGTAAAATGTTCAATCAGGTGGTTGCTGGTGGAGGCGCGGTTGAGGCTGCATTGTCTGTGTATTTGGAGTACCTTGCTACAACTTTGGGATCTCGGGAACAGCTGGCAATTGCAGAATTTGCTGAATCATTGTTGATAATTCCAAAGGTTTGGTGCAGTCAATTTTTATATACGTAATCTAGTGTTTTCTTAACTCTATCATATATAATACATTTGATGTACAGGTTCTTGCTGTCAATGCTGCGAAGGATGCAACTGAATTGGTAGCCAAACTGCGTGCCTATCACCATACTGCACAAACTAAGGCAGATAAGAAGCATCTATCTAGGTAACATTCTACTATTTAGAATATTTCAATTGATAATTCCATCTCATGTGACAATACTAATTTCTTTCTGAATTTTGTTTTTTTTTCTAGCATGGGTCTTGATCTAGTAAAGGGTACAGTCCGTAACAACTTAGAAGCTGGTGTTATAGAACCTGCAATGAGCAAGGTCAAGATACTGCAGGTGACTTATTAGGGAATTGTGTACATATTTAATGGCTCGGAATTTTGACCCATTTACTTGATCATTTTCGTCATAGCCTCGTAGGGAATAGATCATCATTTGACTTACTGAATATTTATTATATTAGCTTTAGGAAATAGATCATCATTTAACTTATTTTGACCCATTCACTCTTCTTGATTTTGACTTGTACAACATACAACATGTCTATTGACAAGTTGCCCCTAACTTGTTTTGACATGTTACCCGTTTTACTACCTCTATTCGAGACCTAAAGAAAACTTGTTCTTTTTTGTCACAGTTTGCAACTGAAGCAGCTATAACGATTCTCCGAATTGATGACATGATTAAACTTGCCAAGGACGAGAGTCAAGATGGTCAGTAGACAGTTTAGGGTCAAGAGAGTTTATATTTCTTAAATTGATATTGCTAAACTTCCTCTTGCCGTTGCAACCCAATCCTTCTTTTTGTTTATTTGGAAAGTTTTGGTGTGATTGATCTTTGTAGTGTAAGTTGACTTTGTTAAACTAGATGCCAGTCATCGGTATGTAGCGTTGGATTTTGAGACGGTTCATTTGTGAGAACTTGGGATGTTACTTCAGATTATTTTAGTTATCAAGAGTAAAGCTTTACATATCATTGAATAGGGTTTGTAACTTTCTTTAATTGATTAGGGTTTATATTGTTTAATTATTTTTCTGTTTGATGTTTGGTTACATGGTTTCGTCATGAAAAATTACTAATCATTACCTTGGCCTTTTGTTTTTTCACGTATCGTCATTGTGCCACTTTTATTACACTGCCTGTTTTTTGTGAAAGTCGTGTCTGTACTAGTGGCGGATTTTAGGAAATCGTTTTAGAGTATGCAATATCCTTTTTAATATGTTTATAGATTGTGCACTCTCTGTATTTACACTATCTTTTATTTTAAAATTTGAAAAATTAACACTAGCATTTTTCTCACCCACGTTTGTAAATAGATCCGCCCCTGGTCTGTACAATGAAATGACCAAATTACTCTTATATCTTTATTATTATTATTATTATTATTTAACTTTTAATTACTTTATCATTTATTTTTTCTCTTTTAAACCCCTCGCATCTCTATCTCTTATTCTCTTTTCTCTCTCTCGCAGCCTTCATCTGATTACTACCAAACTGACCCAAATGATTATAAGTTTTTAATTAATGTTATAAATTGATTTTGTTGGTCATTTTTTAAATGAATTTGTATGTCTGAAAGTTTGATGTCAGCAGATTTAAGGCTAAATTGTTTTTAAGTTCAAGTTTGCTGGAGATGGTGAACAGGGTGTGCACTGACGCCGGGAAAGCGGTGGTGAGGTTGGGAAGGGTTGAGGCAGGTGGACTGTAGGTTTCAGATATGACTGAAAACTATTTCAACGAGGAATTGTGACTGTGGTGTAGTTGTATTGTATCCTAACGTTAAATAAGTCTATTGTATATATCCAAGTTTAAGGTATCTATATTATATGTAGTCGAATATATGTGACTTCCATATAAGTCGTTATGTCTGGTGCAACATCACCAATCTATAAATTTTTAATTTGTCAGATACATATAATAATAATATTTTTAAAAGTTAGATACACATAATAAACTCATCATTTAAAATTAGATACATATTATACTTTTTGAGTTATAGTGTGATACATTTGCAAATACTTAATCATGATGTTAAGAAAGGTTTCTTAGTTTTGGTAACTGGTAAATATGGTTTGTGACCATCAAGTAAAATAGAAATATGATAGAATAAAGTTTAGTTGTTTTTAATATATTATCTGCGAATGGTTAATTTGTAAAAAAGATTTAAGTCAAAACATATTTGGTTTGTATGTAGTTGTGTCATGTACTTTTTTATTGATATATATATATCAATTGAACTTTCAAAATGCATAGAGATATAGTACTTTTGACCGGATTAAGTGAAATTTCAGGCAAGATTTTGTTTTTTTGACGAAAATTCTCTATTTTTTTCAGCAAACTTTTTTCCATATTTTTTCTTACCTCTTTTTGGTTACAAACCAATGGTAGTATTTCTTAACATCAAGATTGATGATCTTACCCCAAAAAATGGTAATATAAAAAGGCTGGAGAATGAGTACTTAGATAGAAAAAGAGGGTAAAAATTTTAAGTTTGTATCAATAAAATATGGAAAAGGTGTAAAAATAGTATATATAAAGAAAAGGTTGTCGGGAAGAAATGGCAATAAAAAAGGAAGTTTGGCCTGAAATTTGACAAAATCCGATCAAAGTTAACAAACTAAAAATACGACATTTAAGGCCTTAAAAGGGTTAAATCATTTGACTATATAAAGATGATATCAAACTTGTGGAATAAGTTCCTGAAGCTTGATCAGTTTCAGTGTGGTCAGAAGCGGTAGTGCCCTGAGGTATTCGCACTTTGAAAAGATTACATTTCTATTTATTTTCTTTTATTTTTTATTTTTATGGAAAGATAAATATAACACACCACATGATATTTCTTACATTTGTTCATTACAAGACTTAAATCCACAACTCATAGTTGATGGTCTAATTCGCATATAGGATAGATGCCATTTGGTGGCCAAGAATTTGTAACATAAAATATGGAAAACTATTCATTAGTTATCATGTCTTAGTGGTATCAGGATCCAGTTTAGACAATCGACTATCCATTGTCGAGTTAGGACCTCGTCATTTGATGGTAAAGGGATTTGTTTCTATTCAAAAGTCATCTGTCCAAAAAAATAAATAAGAAACATCATTTTTGCTAACGAAAAAGTTGAAATGATAACAAATCTAAGGCTTCTATGCATTTCATGATTACATTCATGTATATAACTAAGAATCATTGCAATATTTCATGGCATTAGAAAGTTTTTATCTTGATGGGGTCGAGTAATGAGTATTCCATATACGATTATTTTTCTATTAAACATTGGAAATTTGTAAAACAAGATTGATGTTAGAATAACGAAGACAGTATGAATACTTTTATTCAAAAGTCACAAAATGTTGACCACTTTTTTGGGCCATCTCCAACACAATCTTCACTTTTAAATTCATTTTTCATTTTTAAATTACTTTTTACTTACAACCCTTTAAACTGTCACGTCATTAATAATACCAAACTAAAAAATTAACTAAAGAAAGTAAGAAACACGGATACATTAATAAAAATTAAAACATAAAATAGTAATAAAAAAATAATGGAATTATAAGACGGATATATAGATATAAAGTTTAAGATTATTGTGGTTCAAATGAAAGTGAATTTATAGAGTTGTGAGGGAGTAAAAAACCCATTGCCCTCTCAACAGTTATGTTTCTTAAAAAATTTAGTTTATATCTAAACAACTTATAAAACATTTAGGAAGTGTCTTAATTTTTAAAAATTTTAAACATTTCCTTATATATCATATCATTTAATATTTTTATTATTTATATATTAAT
>JAOXNX010000026.1:13260203-13275971 GCA_028566075.1 Solidago caesia | reverse complement strand
TACAGATATACTCACAATCTGTACCTTGTTTTCAATTAATTCTGCTCTAATTTACTACTTATCAGCTTATGTTATAACCAGCTAAACGTATTCCTACTTACTTTAATATATCACAAATTGGTTAGTAGGAAATGTTGAACATCATCATCTCCGTACCACAACTTTTCCAATACTTGATTACCATTATCATGGTATAGGAATATATTGACAACATGGTACCTATCTTACATCAAGCATTCATTTCTATATTAACATCTTAAACTGCTTTCTTATTTCATGCCTCATTATTCTAAGTTATTTGCTCAGCATATAAGTAATTAATTCATATATTAACACACCCTATCAAGGTGATATATTTCAACAATTTAAGATTAATTACCTTTATCTTTCAGCCCTTTCCAGCCTTAATTCTGCTCGGCACCACCCATCACTACACTGCTTAATCATAATAACAATTATTAGCATTTTAGTAGGCATAGCCACTCTAACAAACAGCTCCAATAGGCTGTTTTGTGACATAGATTTGACCCATTAAACATATCCGTTATCAGCAAATCTTATGTTTTTGGAAAGACTTAATCCCATACTATCATTACCTGTTTTCGGATTTTACCTAAACGATTTACACAAAAAGTTATAGCTTCTTGAAAACCGCCAAAAGCCATTTTTGG
Organism: Solidago caesia; assembly: GCA_028566075.1. Classification (NCBI taxonomy): domain Eukaryota; kingdom Viridiplantae; phylum Streptophyta; class Magnoliopsida; order Asterales; family Asteraceae; genus Solidago; species Solidago caesia. The sequence goes on along the minus strand of JAOXNX010000026.1, from coordinate 13,275,300 downwards.
CCGATGGAAATCAGCAAACAACACCAAATGGCTGTTTTGTGACCCATATTTGAACCACCTAGATACATCCGTTTTCTACAATTGTTATACCATTTGAAAGATCTCCGACCATACTTTCAATACCTAATTTTAGTTTTTTTTTTACCCAAACAATATACACAAAGAGTTACAGCCCCTCAAAAATTGCCCAAAGTAATTTCTGGTTCTTGCCCAAGTTGTCATCCGACCCGTTTCTGCAGCTTTTGAGACTCAACTCAATTCCATAAGCTAATATCACTTTAAATACACCAAAGTCTATAGATTTCTTCTAAAAAAACATATTAAACACTTCCAAATTAACCATTTACCATTTTGGCACATAAAAGACCAAACGGGTCAAATGACAAAATGGACAACCAAACCGCTTTCTAACCGTTTCATTATCAAAACTCATTTCCTATACATTAAATTCTGCATATTTGCTTTATCCCACATATGGGACGTCTCAAATTAAACCATTCCCAATTTTGACTTCAAAAACGGCCAAACGACTTATTTACATAACTAGACCATATGAGTGGTTGTTAATTAAAAGATGGGCATTATATAACAGGCTAAATATTCACAGCTATAATTTAAAGATTACACTTGCATTAACCTTTGGCAAGTGCTCATTAATTCATGGCTACGGCTTCCCAAGGCTCGTCCTTTGTAGTTGCCCATCACTAACACCAAATCTATTTGAACCTACAACATTAATAATTAAAGGAATAAGCACATCGCTTAGTGAATATATATAAAATAAACTTATAAATATCAAGAGCATATATATTTATATATATATATATATATATCAAACCGCATATGAATCTAATAACTGCTACTATAATCTGCCAACTGCTCAATTATATGGAACTGACTACACGCATATAACCAACTTCCATATAATCATATCTGCTTGTTTTGGTATAATACTGCCAATATATCAAACTGCATATATATATATATATATATATATAACTGTTAATATGGATCCAAATACTGACTTTATAATTAGCCAACATAATAAATTGCCACACTGGGTCCAGTCATCTGCATACATTTGACCGAGTAATTAGCCAACATAATAAACTGTCACATTGGATCCAGTCATCTGCATACATTTGACCGAGATGACTAATTTTATTCTCAAATCAAATGGATTGCCAAGCATAGGGATAAACTCCTCACCTGCCTGCATAATCTGCTCATTAGGCTCGTGAACCCAAATGAACATCACACAATCAAGCATACGAGGTTGTATAATTAGAAACACTCACGCAATCAAATAACCAAATAGCACATAGTTAACCTAAAGAACACCTTAGTTAACAAATCTCCGGCCTAAGTAGCATCCTACTAACACATACTAATTCAATGCTACGATCGTATCTCAGTATACAATAATGACAACTAGAATTAGACCATCTGTATACTCGTCAACTAAGACCAATAACAATTGCTAACGGCAAGAACAACTATCTTTCTACTAAATATCTAATCGTCGCATGAGACATATAGATATTGCCAAACCCTATTAAATGCTTATTCGTCATGTAAGAAATACTATTTCTGCCAAAATCTAATCAACTACATAATCATCATGATAATCAGCATAATATTATCGACAATGATAATTTCATTACTACGGGCTTATTTATCATCATAACCAACATATAAATAAATTATCATATAATTACACATAACTGCATATTAACAACTGCTATATCACTGCCAACTGCACCATTATATAAAATCGATTACACATATATAACCGAATTCTATATAAACAAAATTACCCGTTTAAGTTCTATATACTCACCTCTTCGGCTTAACAAGCTAAAATTGCCTCCAACTGCTTCCAAGTCCTTAGAACCTAAACAAACATCATAATAACAGCTTATTAACATGCTAAGACTAAATTTTTAGCTGGAATCAATCCTGGACAGTTGACTTTTAAAGTCAATCTTATCAATTTCATTACTAGTTATAGCTATAATTCAACCTAGATGATTTACACCAAAATCAACCTTCAAATTAGGATTAATATTTCCAAATAAACTTATTTAACCCACCATAATCATGGATTACATTCTTTTACTTATTTTCATGATTTACATAACCGAAATCATGAACATTATTTTTGACCTTAATAAAAATTTCCTTCCACAATCAAAATTAAAGGTTCCTATATGTATAATAACATCATAGGAACAAAACCCACGAATTAATTTAATTAATTTCATCATCTCATCTTGTAATCATCTAAATTCCCCATTTACAACTATACACTCAAGAACAAGAATTACCTTAGAATATGATTATGAAACACACTTGGAATTAGCTTGAAAATCATAGAAAGATAATGAAATCAGCTGGTCTCCTTGCTTTCTTTCACAACCGTGAGTTTTCTTCATCCACAGGAAAGCTTGGAACTTATTTTAATATGTCTAATGTTATCAGGTATGGATACGTGTAAGTATCCCAAGTATTTACTTTATTTGATGTTTATCTATCAATACACGGTTATTTACACCCCTAGTCCCTCTTGTCTCAGTTATTTAAACACTCGTTATTTAAGACACAAGTTTCAATAGTTAATGTTTACAACTTTTTACGTTATTCAACAAATACAACATATACGGTCACCATAAGGCACATAAATAATTAACCTATTTCTAAATATTAATAACAATAATATTACTATTACCTTTAAAATTTGGGTTGTTACATTACCCCCTAATCAGCTGTAGCAAGTTTCCAATAATGACTCCTAGGCCCCTCAATTACAAAACATCACATTAAGGCTTAACCTAGCTAACGGGAATACTTAACAACATTTCAAGCACATTAACTTGCCTCAACACATTAAAGCACATCTCATTATTTCATCTAAGACGTAAACATACACATTAAATCACATACAGACTTAACGGAAGCAAAACGCTGACTAATGACACTAGTCAACCGATAACCGAAAAAAGTTTGGGATGTTACAGTTTTTTCCTAAATAGAATGTGGTTAAAGTGAGGAAGATCTTCACAAAATACTATTTATTATATAGAAATTAAACTTCCATCCATTTTGTAATTTTTTAGTTAAAGTACTGGGCGAATCTAGTTGTGTAACTATCTAATTCTAGATTTTTGTGATTTTGTAATTTTGGTCACTAGTGCCTTGTTAGTTGACCTTTTATTAATGTATATTTTGTCGTTCAAAAAATTATATATAGAAATTAAAACGTATGCATTATGTGTTCCTAGAATTGTACCCGAGCAATGCGCAATGGTGGATGATGTATCAAAAGATAAATTGTGGTGTACATAAAATTCGAAAATTTCATTTAGTACATGCGTCAAAAAGTGATGGTGACACCGACCGCCCGTGCTGGATTGTCCAACACACAGTTATATTCAAAAATGTGTATGTTATTATTGCTATAATATTTAAAATGAAAATAATTATATAAATTAATATATAAGTAATATAAATATTAAATGATAAGGTAAAAGGGTAATGGTAATTTTAGTAATACTTAAAAATTCAAAAATTTAAGACTCAAGTCACATGTTTTATAACTTAACTAGAAATGTACCCGCGCGATGCGCGGTGATGGATGGTTTCTAAAATTTTTTTAAATTATATTGTATATGAAATTTGTAAACTTCATTTGGTACATGCATAAAAGGTAATGGTGATCGAAAACCGGTTTCACTGATCGCCAGTTCTAGATTGCATAACACGGGTATATAAAAAATGTGTTCGTTATTATTGCTAGAATTTTTAAAATTGATTATGTTAATTAATATATAAGTAATATAATTATAAATATTAAATAATATGATAAATAAGGAAATTTTAAATTTTTTAAAAATTAACACATCATCCATTTGATTTATAATGTATTACTAGATTAAAGACCCGTGTGGTAACACGGGCTTCATTATATATCTTTTAAACAATAAATGTTATTTTTAAAAGATTTAGTGTATATATGTCAAAAGTAAACATAAATTTAAAGAAATTGTTTGATTATGCATATCAATCTAATTGTATTAATTGCTTAACTTATAAAAACTTTTTAGAGAGTATATAAATACAATAGAAAGACGAATCACAGGCTTCATTATATACATTTTAAACAATAAGTGTTATTTTTAAGAGAATTGGTATATATATATTAAAATTAAACTTATATTTAAAGAAACTATTTGTAAATATATGTGTATGTAGACATATATGAGAGTATAATTAAACTTATATTCAATTGGATATGACAACAGAAATGGTAAACCCAACAGAATCTGCAAAATGATTACAAAAAGATGATGACGAACCAAGCCACCCTGTGATTGCAAGATAACTCATATGATCATGTAACGTAGTGATAGCAATGTTGATTCATTTACTTATAAATTAAATGGGTGAAATTACATAAAGGTGAAATTAAAATAAAGGTCAAATATTTGGTTAGAAATAAACCATATAAAATAAAACTTCTACAACTTGGGATGATTGAAAAAGAGTCACAGTAGCGCAATATAGTCATTCTTCATGACCTACTCATAGCAAAAAAAAAAAAACATCGTACAAATTATATCAGTGGAATAATGGGTAGTATTTGTGAGTAACGTTGAATTATTACTCAAGTAGATAATATTACAAGATTTGAGACGAAAGGAAACATAAACTACGCAACGGATCATGATAACAATCTTCGTGATAACCATGAATGTTTTTCAATTAAAAAATCAAGAAGTTACCTCAAAAGCTACATTTGGGTACCCGTAGACAAAAGTAGATCCAAATGGATTGCTTGTAGAGCCTTGCGTTTGAATAGCAGCTCGCCCACAATCTCCCAGGATCTCCTATATAGAGATTACCAAAGCTAAGTATGATGCCTACTTTAAGCAGGTAGATGATTTATACACCAAAAATTACAAACCAATGAATGACTACATTAAAATGGAACTTTATGATATAAACACCAAATGATGTCTATTTGAGACACTACACTACTTCACCAAATCTTGAAAAAAGCTAAGGTATAGTTGTCACACAACGATCTATTTGAGACACTACACTACTTCACCAAAATCCAAACCACCAAATCTTGAAAAAAACTTCATAAATTCCATATCAAAGTTATCATCTGTTTGATTCACACACTTGTGGCCTGTTTAACCAACCGTAAGCATGTTCGATACGTCAATGTGATTAAACAAATTAATTTGATTCAGTTTCATAGCTAGAGCTTAACTCATTAAGATGCATGGCTTAAAGTGCTAAAAACCCAACCATGAAACTGAATCGAATCAAGTCCATCTATTAAATCCTATCAACATATCGAACAAATACGTAAAATAAACATAACCCAAGTTGCCATATTCATAAGTAAACTCTTCGAAACCGAGACAATTAAAAAGATAATATCGAAAATTGCACAGATTGTGTAACATATAAATTTATTAGTAAAAAAAACTTGAACTTATAGAAACACACACATGCATAATAGTATCTAAAATGATCACCTCAGAAAAAAGATTGATTTCTGGAAACTGGGACAATAATGGTGACATCATCACACTCTGAACTAACACCAAACTCATTATCATCATCTGCCAAAAAAAAAACATCTATTATTTATGATAAGAAAAAAATAAAGATTCACATAACACCCAGAAAAAATTATGAAAAAAGATACTAATTTTTCGATGAAAATTATTTAAAATTAAAAAAAAAACATTTATTATTGTTAAATAAAACTTTTTTAACAAACAATTGGTGTGCAACATACCTTTGATTGTAGAGTAGATCCAGAAATCCTCGACATCCACCAACCCAAAACTTGTCAAAATCCAAAAAAAAAAAACATATAATCATATAGGGGGAAAAAACATACCTCATATAATCATTTAGGGAAAAACATACCTCATATAATCATTTAGGGAAAAAATACCTCATATATTATTAGGCGGCTTCGAATGGAAAGTTAACATACATCAGAAAGGGTTAGGAAAAATTTGCAGATGAGATTACATAAAAAGATTCTTCAATTTTGATTATATTATTTGGATTTAATAAAAAAAAAAATGAAAGAAAAGATGTGACCGAGTCATCATTGGACCACAAAATACTTTTATGGGATGAAAAGATGAAAAGAAGAATGGAGAGAAAGACTTGAGATAGATCAACAGGTTTTTGAGAGAATTATATTTTATGGGATCAAATAGCTTCTCAAAGAAGCTTCTCGTATTTTTTCTGACAAGAATCAAGATTCAAATTTAAAAACATTTTAAAAGAACCGCCCATCCCCAAATACAGTGTATATATTATATATCCAGAAGTTTCATATATATTTATTAATTTATTAATATTTATATACTTTACAATTTTATTTATTACATCATTAATCAACAAAAAAAAGATAGGAAATCCTAGGTGGACAGTGTAGATGTTTGCCAAATAGGCATTGCTGAGATCATCATTTAGCCTCCTTTAATAAGAGTAGAGATATTTAACCTTGGGTACCTAAAAATATTTCTTTTTATCATAATATAATTTTTAACTTCACCTACTTTCAAAAAATAAAATAAAATTAAAACCCGATGACAATTTAGTTTAAGTTTTTATGCAATGAAATAACTCATTCTCATTATAGAAGCTCGACCAATGTCATGAAAATAGAAAAACGTAATACTTAAAAAAGAGATTTAATCAATTTTTTTTTGAAAGGTGAATTTTTTTATCAGTGTTTCGTGTCGCGGTTCGACGGCGGAAGGTCTAACATACGTTGTCTAAACCGGATCCGTGCTAGAGAGCTCCCTCGAAGCGGAAATGCCTATTTCAAATACCTGATGGGGGGAAAACCCCCTACTAATCCATCCGAAGGCACGACAATTAATAGGGGTAAACCTTTGTCTCCTCCAAGATTCAAACATGGGGTTACCAGGCCTAAACTCCTTTCATTGGGGGACTTCCTAGCCCAAAGTCTTAACCAACTCTACAAGAGATTTAATCATAATTAAATACAATATTACTACATAATTAAAGAGAGAGAGAGAACACAAAATCAAAGAGACAAAATAATGAAAAGTTGTAATACAAAATCAAGGAGGGGTCCATGATTAGGTTAAGTAATTAAAATTTTAATTTGATTGCACCGAACTCGGTTGTCAAGTAGCCATTATTTGACCTTAAACAATAACATTCAATAACAAATAATTTATAGGGCCATTAAAAAAATTAATTAAAATAAAGTATAGTTTACCAATGGTTATATATCACAAACACATCAAGACTTGAAGATCATCATTTAAAATTTAGTCATTTTCCACATAATTATGATCATAAACAAATTATATGCTTTTCCACCATTATGCACATAAAAATTAACAAAAAGTGGATCACTAAATGACCAACAAAATAACAAAATTTTAAAATAAGAAGAAACAAAATGATAGTAAATATATAGTAACTACATCCCTCCTTAAATAGACACGGCACGGTTGCGGCGGTGGCTCTTTCCGTGGTGGTGGCCACGACCACTACCAAACGTCACTGGATCGAACTTCTTCAACCTCCCGGCTTCTTTAGGGTTATACACACACTCAGAAGGCAGTGTCTTGTACCTTCTTTTGTCGTAACAGTACGAATATTGCATATGTTTCTTTCTAAAACTTTCCATTTTCGCCCTTTGTGAGGAAGTGATGCCCGTTGGGATTGACGTAGGGTTTTCACATTTAACCGACGTGAGCTCAATGGGATCCACGGTGCATCCATGGAGGACAAAGTTGGAAAACTGCGCAATGTAAGGGGCATACTTGTAATTTACCTTGTATTTTCCTCCATTTGTAGCCCACTCCGAAGCATCCCATATTGTTGCGTATAAAGTCATTGGCTTTGAAGGGAAGTCACCTCCCATCGATTCCGTACGTTTAATCTCTCTTATGGGGACATCATCAACATAAAATCTTTAAAACAAAGATTAAAAACACATAAGTCAGTTAAACGATCGGGGACCCATGTGGGGGCTGTTGTTCTGTGTATCCATTTCCAACATATATATAAAATAAGAGCAATGAAATAAATTGTCCAATTTTTTTTACAACCATTAACTACTAATTTTCAGAACTTTGGAAATAATGGAACATTGAAGTGTAGTAGCAGGCGCAGGTGATGAAGAAAGCAGAGAGATGTCACTATTGGTACACATAAAAATTAAAAAGCTAACCACTGCTTCTATTACTATACACAATGTACCACAAGAACTCTTATACCTGCAGCTTTAAATGGTAAAAAATGATTTTGTGGGATGGACCATTTAGGCATTTTATCAGGTTTCCTACATGTGCTATAGAGCCATAAAGTACTTGAAACAATGACATACCACACCATTATATACATCATTATGAAAAGCTCTAAAAAGATTATCATCATGTCATCTTAACAATTCATTCAAAGCAGGGGGCGGTCGGGCAAAACCAGTAAATTATTCCAAGGGGGGGTAAAAATAGAGGTGTTGTTGCGTCAACTTTTTTATATACTCCGCGGCAGCAAAATATCAAAATTTCGTTATTTTACTAAAGATTTACAGTACATGTTGAAAACTTTACGGGGTGAGTTTCATATGCTGGACCCAAGCAAATCAAACTTGTTGTACATAACGCGGTGGCTCCACTCCGCAAGGCAATTAAACAAATTTTATTGGTTTACAGCATGATTAATTAACATGAGGTGGGACTTATTTGCAACTATTCCTTTTTAACAAAAGTTTTACAATGCTAAAGAATGGTTTTTTACCAAAGTAAGTTCATGACAAATTCAGAAATGTGAAAAAACGTTTGCAGAAAGAATGTAAGCCAGCCAAAAACAGATTTCCATCTTTAGGACCTTTTTCAGTGAATATGAATATTCAAACCAAAATTACCTTTAAGTCCTCCTATTACTTATCATTACAATCTGATACACTGAATATATAGTAGACAATTAATCATGCATATCTATTTTAAGATCAAGATTTTGGTGACTTACATAATGTGAGATTGAGTCCAAAGGATGCTATACTCATGGAAATCATCAGTAGGATCAAAACCAAGACCATATCTCTCTTCTCTGCCAACATTTGTGCTTCCATTGCCATAAATATTAGTCTGAATTCTCCACTCTTTGCCTCTTATATTGCCCAAGAACTCAAAGTCAACCTCATCATGGTTTTTCTCAAATATATCTCCATTTGACATCTGCAAAAACAATATCAAGAAAAGGGTGTGAAAAAATCTCACTTTATTCGGCTATAAATTGCATAAAAAAGGTTGCGTACGAAGACTTTATTAAAATGCATCACGCACACGACGATTTTTCCAATTACTATAAACAAAAAATTTGTGGTGTGAATTATATGGCATTCTATTATATATTTATATCACATAAGCAACTTTATCAATGTACAACTTTATTAATGGTTGAGAAATGATTGACTATTTGTCACGCCTATAACAAACTTCAATAAACAGAAAATAGTGAAATATTAGGGGTTCGTCAAAGTAATAAAACTATATCAATTTTTTGATTATCGTCGTGTTTGGCCTTTAGCCGACAAATCCAAGAGGTCCATGGTGGCCACCAAAATTGTTAAGATGGAAGTTCATCGTTTTCGTTGATTGGATCATAAAACCTTAATATCTTAAGATCAATATGTAGATCTTAATAACCTTGGTGGCCACACAAGGGTTGCCATTTATTCTATAACATTAAATATAGACTTGTATCGTCCACTAGAACTTCCGATTATATATCAAATACCAATATGACCCGTAACAAAATCAATACTAATAGACCAAAAACAGAATTACTAATTACAAAAACACAATGTCAGACTTTGGACATAGTTTAATCAAAATGTTTTGAGTTTTGATCAAATATCAAATATACCCCCTAAGGAGGAGTTAAACAATATAAGAAAAGGTCGTGGACCAAACTATTAATGATTGCTAAGGCTATCTCCACATGCTCCAACTACACTTTTTTTTTTCATCTCTAAATTTGGAGTTTGGCGGATTATATATCATCTCCAACCTTTGCTCCATATTTGAGAAAATTTTTGGAGGAGTCGATATTTACTCCAAGTATTTTACTCTGAATATGAAGTATCACTATTCATTCCTTTAAAAAATTAATTTCTCACTTTGATATTTTTTGCTTTTATATAACCCATTAGTTAGTATAACCAATAGTTAGTTTATTTATTAGTTATTTAATTCAATTTTCAATTGAACTAAATTAAAAATGTTATACAAGTTAGTGTAAATTTATTTTAGAGTTCAAAATTTTGGAGTATATGGTTGGAGACGAAACCTTTTGAAGGGAGAATAGCCTAAGTAGCAAAAAGTAAAGTCTGATTCAAAACTCAAACGGAAAATTTTGCTTTCTTTAAGAAATCTCTAAAAAGTGACTCAATTCTTTTACATGACAAGTTGGCAAAATTTATGGAAGACCAAAACTGTTCAAGTTTCACAAGGAAAACATAACCAAAATAGTTAGTTGGTACATCTAACCAAAAGTATTAAGATATTGTTTGTTTACATTATTATTAAGATTATATACCATAAACGACCTACAATATGAAAATAATGATCTGCTTTTTCGGAAAAACAAGTCACAATTATGAGTTGAACCCACAATTTTTAAGCTATGTGCGATTAGTGTTAGGCCGAAACCCAATTAAAGATATGGTTAAAATGGACAAGAGGAATCGATTTTGAAGAATAGTTCCAAGCCTATTATATGAAAAGTAAAAACATGTGGACAAATTTATATTTAAAATGACAGAATAATTCATGAAAAGAGGTGATCTTGGGATTAAGTAATTTATAATATAAACTGTGAATAAAGAACAAAAAAACAATTATCAAGAAATGAGGAACAATAATAAATCCAATTTTATTATCTTTGATCAAACTTCAATGACAAAAAGGCAAAACAATTGTCCAAGATGCAAGCAATCCAATTTTGTTTTTAATATATATATTCACTGAAAAAGCAATCTAATAAAATAAACAAAATTTACTTTTGGTTTACCATGAATCCATGATGCAATAAATTTATTACACATTTGATAATATTAATGTGGCTTTGTTCACACACCTTATATTTATTCTCATGCTTTAAATTCCTCAGAGCAACATAAACTAAATTGATATTGATGTATACTATTCAATTTATAAATTCTGAAATATTTATTTTTACAAATTTAATTTAAAATAATTCCACAAATAATTTATAAAAAAAAAAAAGTCAACAAATGCAAAAGTGCAACATTTTGCTTGCATAGTTTAATGAGATTGTTGAATTGTTGACCTTTTTTTCTCTGTATTTAAGACACCTTTCTAATAAAATTACCCAAATTACTATTCCTAGTCAAAATAAATACAATAATTTTGGAGTAAATCACAAATTCCTTTTTTGAGTAAGTTCCAGTGAACATAGTAGATAGTACAACTACTCGTATTTGTTTTGCATTATTATTCAGCATAAAATACTACAATTTCGTACATTAACTTCTATTTTTTTTTAACATTTCCAAAAATAAAGAGCTAGAATTATAATGGAGTAAAGATAAAGATACAAATAATAATAATAAAAAGTCCTAGTACCATTTTTTTTCATATCAATGAACAAGAAAATAAATACCCCGTGAATAGTCAAAAAAGAGACCCAAAAATAAAAGCTTGACTTAAATGACTTTTCACTATTTTTATTTTCTCAAATTAAATGGGAAAATCAATATTCCACAAATTTATAAAATATGTGTTGAATCATTTATATTTGATTGTAAAAAAACACACTTTATTTCATTTACAAAATTACTAAAAACTAATAATTCATATTCATAAATAAATAAACATACAAACAAACAAACAAACTTACATAAAATGCAACCACCACCCCAGCAGTGTAATCAGCAGGAAGCTTGATAGATGCACTGAAGTATCCATGTAGATAAAGGTCTTGTGACACAAATCCTGAACCTAAACACACACACACACACACACATCAATACATACATACATACATACATACATACATACATACATACATAAATGTGCATAGATGCATACATAACATGTAGTAGTAAATAAATTAATGAGACTAGTATATATATATATAATATATATATATATGGGTTAGGTTCATTACAGAAACTTTTGTCTTTTAAGAACCGAGAAAACTCTTAAATTACAGTGTTAGATCACACGTGTGACTGTGTGCCACTGTGATTGAGTTCATTTACATAATAGTTCATATAAAGAAAAAAATTGTTAATAACATGTAAAAATATTTTTTTTTTTATATGTTCACATGTAAATGAACTTAAAATATACGTCATCTAACTAACACAAAATTTAAAACTTCTCGCAGTTCTTTTTTTAAAAAATATTCCTGTAATGAACCTCACAACATATTATATCATATATCATTATATCATATATATATATATATATATATATATTAAAAACAAACAAACAAACCTGTTCTTTCATCAAGAGATAAGTGAACTGATTTACCATCTTTTAAAACCATTAGATTATTATCACCAAACAAATGTGAATAGCCTTCATCAAATGATAAAATGGGAAGATTATTGTTTCTTGAAACTCCAAGACACAAAACAAAGAAAGAACATACTAATGAAACAACAAACATGACATGGAAGTTGTCCATGTTGGGACTGTGTGTTTGTTGCACAATGTACAAGTCACTGATGGATGAAACTGTTGATAAAAAATATGTTTGAAACTGGGGGCGTCTGGAGAGATGAAGGATGAATATGAAAGAGAGTGGAAGAGGGTGCAGAGCAGTGGGGGGTTTTATCGGTGGTGTGTGTGAGAGAGATAGATATACTGATATATAGAGCTAGATGTGAGCTGTTTATCACTTTGGACACAATTACATAATTTAATTTGGTTTCTGTACAAAAAACTTTTCTTTTATCTATTTATTAGTAGTAGGCCATCTCCAATGGCCAGTATGTTCTCAGTATGCATACTGAACTTCAGTATGCTTTTATTGTACTCTCAGTATGTCATCTTCAATTTGCCCCAATCATATTGAGTTTGTGGGGTTTGCTTATTATTATTATTTTTTTAAAATCATATATGTATGTATGTATATTAATGAATAATCAAAGAATTACAAAGGGTAATACGGAATAAATGATTAAAAGACAAACTCTAATCCTAAGTTACCCTTCACTAAATACAGATTTAATTCACAAAATACTAAATTTAACAAACTAACAGAACTGCTGACAAACGGTAGTTCTAGATAATATTCGAGAGTAATTGGTTGATTTGCCTAGGAAGTAGTGAAGGACACATGTCAAGTGTTGATTTGACAAGTGTTAGATCCGAAAAAGCAACTCATACTTTAATGTTCCCTTTTGTCTAATTATGCTTGACAAGACTTTTCTGTTTGTATCTATCAATAACAAACTGTGTTCTTTCAATCTTCTAAGACAATTTAACTCATCAGCAATAATCTGTACCAAACTGCTGATGAAGAGTCGGATGTATCTTCAATGATTTTGTAAACATCAAGGCATATTCCACTTGTCTTGATTGTTTCTTTCATCAGCTTCTGTCTTCGACTTCTGTTGATTGTTTGTTGTATGATCAGTGAAGATACTAAACTGCTAATAAAACATGATTAGCAGTTTTGTTTAACTAATTAAATTCTAAGTTTCTTTTTAGGACTAATAATAATAATTATTATTATACCATAATGTTATCATCTATCTTTGCTATTTAACATTTTAATTAAGATTGATATTAAAGGGCTTGTAAATTATACATTATACAATGTAGCATATTAGAATAACAATAATAATAATAGTAATAATAATAATAATAATAACAACTATATGTAAGACCCGTGTAAAACACGGATAGTCGATATGTCATTTATACATATAAGTCGTATCGAATATGTTTATAAGCATTAAAGAAAACTATTGTATGTATACGTTACGTGATAATGTTTTCATAGTTGATAGCAAAAAGCCAACACATTTGATGTCATCGTTAATTAAAACACGGATCGTTAAAATCAGGAAGCATTAGATATAAACTAATTACAATTTCAAATGTAATTATGTTGAATAGGAAATTTATGTTTTTTGCGTAAATAGAGAAGGTAGTGGATATCACGCCAAAATGGTATGAGAATAAACCATTAAGTAAAATAATGTTGTGCTAATTACGAGAAAAATAGATTGGGAATGATATTTGTATTAATTTCTTAAAATGAATTGTTGAACAAATCATGTATTTTTTTATTTTTTTATTTGAAAAGATTGAACATGTTAATAAAGTTTCCAATTATCCTTATTTTATTTTGTAGATGTTGCGAGGATTAATTTTTCTAAATTGGATGAAAGTAAAAAGTTATGTAGTAAATAGTTAAAAGGGCTGAGCTATAGACACCCCTAAATTTCTTATAGACACCCGACCCCCAGAAGGAGCGGAATTCGCCCCATCTGCCCAAAAAATTCGCCCCTTCTGCTCCTGTACAGTTGACCGTTTGACTTACCCAGAAGGGGCGAAATTCGCCCCTTTTGACCATCCGCCCCTTCTGCTAAAATATTAAATAAACAATTTCTTTCTCATTCTTCCACACACTACCTACAAAAAAAAAACCCTCTTTTGCTCTCTCTTTTCTCTTGGTCGATCTCCATCCTGCATATCCAGGTAATTTTTTATTTATTTTTTTTAATTTTGCTCTAGATCCCCCCTTGTTATTATTATTGTTATTATTATTTTTATGTTATTATGATTATTGTTATGATAATATTAATATTATTTTTAGTGTTATGTTTTTTTATGATTAATATAGTTATTTTATGTTTTTAATTTTTTTCTGTTATTATTATTATTATTATTACGTTATTATTATTATTGTTATTATAGTATTAGTATTATTAGTATTAGTGTTATGTTATCATTTGTTGTTAGTAATATTATTACTAGAAAAAAAGTATATAGTTGGATTATGCCCATTTTTTGTTAGTATGGATTATGTG
>JAOXNX010000026.1:13226330-13243379 GCA_028566075.1 Solidago caesia | reverse complement strand
TAAAAAACTAAAACAAACCACTACATAATACTTAAAAAAAAAAACACTAATCGTCATCGAGATATGGCAAGTCTTGAACGGATACCATAAATTGAAGCGAGGTACCATGAGTTTCGTCGGACGAAGTCGGGTAAACGTATTTGGATTCGGAGGAAGCAGAAGACATTTTTTTGTTAAAAGGGTGTTAGACTTTTTGTGATTTTTAGTAAAAAAAGGTGTTATTTGAGTGAATGTATTGTGTTTTGTATTTGAAAATGTTATGTGTATGTGTGTATATATAGATGAAAAGGTTTGAAATTTTAAATAAATTTTTTTTATTTTTTTAATGGCATATAGCCGTTTAATAACGTTGGGGGTGGGCCCCTTTCCATTTCATCTCCTCTCTTTCTTCGGTAGACATCACCGTTCCACCACCTCACTGCCCTTCACCGACCGGGACGCGGCGGTGTTACCGCCTCACCGATCCCTTCACCGACCCACTCCCTCCCCCTTAAAAAAAAAAGAGAAGTAAATAGCGTACTACTACATCAAAAGGATATGGTTTAACAGCCCAAGAGTCATACCTTTGATAAAATAAGAAAATTCATATCACATTCCTCCTATATACATTCACAGAACTCTAGTGTCATTTTATACCTTACATAGTCGTTTTGGATTTTATTTTATTTTTTTTTAAAAAACTATCATTAGTATATGGGGGTCCTTTATACAACAATACTAATTTAATGGTTACTAGGTAGATACAGGCCCGCGATGCGGGGCTTCAATTACCGTGTGTCTTTGTTATTGATGTGCCTTCACAAACAAATAAAAAGTTCACAAAGAAACCAACAATCACCAAAAAAAATTAATCATGTTTACTAAAAAGTTTGTCATATCAAATTTAGATGTATTTAACAGCAATACCAAAACCACAATAATCACATAAAAAGGTCATGTTTTGTTATTGATGTCGTATCGCTATATATGTTTGCTAAAAGCTTTGTCATATCCAGTATATATTTATTTAAGGGCAATATGACAATTATTTTCAAAAGTTTGCAGTATCGGATACATATATTTATTTTGTGTAAGAAAACAAAAGATCCAAAACGAAGAAAAAACCATAAAGGAAAAAAACTGTGCAACAAATCAAGAATAATAAAAAAAACGGGGTGCGACGTGACGAAATTCGAACGGTGGTACGGGTGTGACGTGGCTGGATCGGAACAGTGTCACGTCATGTGGCACTGTTCATTCCCTTGAACTAAGTTTGCTAAAACTTTAGCATATCCAGTACATATTTATTTAAGCGCAATACAACAACCACTTTCAAAAGTTTACAATATCGAATACATATATTTATTTTGTGCAAGAAAACAAAAAATCCAAGAAGAAGAAAAATCAAAAAAGGGAAAAAACGGTGCAAAAAACCAACAATAATAATAAAACAAAACAAGATGCGAAGTGACAAAATCTGAACAGTGATACGAAATGTAACGTGGCGGGATTGGAACAGTACCACATACTGTTCTCTATTGAGGCATTGTTTATTCCGTTGATATATAGAATAATGGTTTTTTTAAACCTTTCTATCTCTTTATTTTCTTTATCATATAAAGAAAAGATGTTTGTATTTTTGTGGGTTAATAATGTTTAAATGCTTAAACTTTAAATCATTAATCATGTTAATCCCTTAAATCTTTTTATAATATTATTACCATTTATTAACTTAGTGTTATGAGCTATCAACTTCGAACGAATTATCATATTTATACTTTTCTTCTTTTAGTCATTTAATTTGAAATTTACTAAAATCAATTCTCAATTATAAAATGAATACTTTTTTAGATATATAAGTTTTTTTTCTCTATTTTTTTTTCTTCCATACCTACACTCAAAACCTACATTATTTATCAATTTTTCAATAAACCAAAAACGCCTTTAGTTCGATCAATTGAAAATCTATGGTAAGTTTGTATTCACTAACTACGTATTGTGATTGAAAATTTACGTATCACCTGAATTATGTTATTTCACCCATATGTGAATAAGGTATATAAATTTATGTCTCTACTTACATCTACATGTTCATATCTACTGTCTCAATTCTACTCATACGATGTATATATTAACGAAACATATAACTACATTTTTTATTAAAAAAAATTTGAACAGAAAGATGAATTATAAACTTTTGACTACACTAAAAAAAGATGACACTACTTAATATATATTGTTCATAATTACTTACATGAATAATTGAATATCATAGTATCAAATAAAATAATTCTCAAATTTGTATTAATTACATTCATTACCAGCCCTATGAAATGCTCATGTTGTTTTAAGACACCGTAGACCAGATAGTCAAGCTCAAGATCTAACTGGTGACATATTTTTATAAAAATTCTGACTGACCAGGTCAACTATGCATTTATAGACAACAAATATGTTGCCAATGCGAATCCATTTGACTCATGTGAAATCATGTTAATAAGAATATGATAAACATAACCCTAATGTTATATTTAAAAATGATTTATACATTCATAACTATCTTTTGGATAAATGGATTTTAATCTTTAATACAAACTTTTATACATGTAATAAATTCATGTAATAACTTTTTAAACATGCTGGAACATTATTACTTTCTTAGAAGAAAGTGTTTACTAAATACGAAGTTATCAACCGTGTTGTTGCAGTACCATCGTGTAACACACATCTTAATTTTATTTACGCATATGATGGATTTGGATGTAATGATCGAGCACGGTTATGCTAGTAAATCATTTTCCCATATTTTTAAATGTTCAAAAAAAACACCAAAAGTAGTACTCATTGTAATGATAGAGTTAAAAAAAAGCTGCTAATAACCTACAGTAATTGTTTGTTGTAAACTTAACATGATTGAAATTGTTATTGTTATTGTCAATAATAAAAATTGATTAATTACGTGGCAGCTAAAATTAAGCAAAAGCAACACCACACAAACGTTACACACACAAAATGCACAACCAACAACACACACAACAACCACCACCACAATCCGCCACAAACCATATCTCATCGCCACCACCGCCTCAGGAATTTCAATCTTCAGCTCCCCCAAAACAAGTATCTTTAGCTATGGATCGTTTAGCTGAAGCCGCTCGGCTCATAGCCGATATCAGACTTGGCGCCGATCGCCTTCTTGAAGCCTTGTTTAACGCCGGTGAAGAAGCTAATCCGGCTAGTCTTAACAAGCCGTTGCATATGATCATTCAAGAAGGTGTTTCTATGCGTCAGTATCTACAGGATCTTCGGACCATTGGTAACTATTTTCATAAATTTTTATAATTTTTATAATTTTTTTTATTTTTGATTTCTAGGGTTTAGGTTTTGGAATGTTGGATCTGAAATTGAGTGAATTTAGTATGTTTAAATTAGTAGTCGGGATAGAGAATTTTATAATAGATGATAGTTTGCTAAAATGTTGATACTGCCAACAACGATTGGTTTACATGCCCCACTCTGAGGATAATGTGTGGGCGGGTTTTCGGGTAATGTCAAGATTATTCCCCGGACTCGCTTTGCAGCCTTCTAAGGAGAGTGTCTACTTTTATAGGGAGCATGACCATATTAATGTAGCCCTTGTGTGTGGAACAACCGAGTTACAAACATGAGGGCCGGCTCTTGTGAATATGGTCATGCTCGCTTGCATCTATGGACAGTGTCTTAGTGGGGCTAATAAGTGAGTTCGGAGAATTCTCTCAATATTGCCTTTTCACATATTGTCCTCAGGGCAGGGCGTGCATGGACCAGTCGGCATTGCTGGTTATCAGCATTTTGTAAATTAAGCATAGCTTTAGCTGGATGGGGATTTTTAGCTTATGTATAGATGATGAAAGTGATTTTTTTCAAATTAAGGATGGGTTTTAAGGTTTTGAAATTAGACTTGTTTGGTGTCTTAATTTAGTAGGAATTAGTATTGGTATTGTGAGTGGAACGTTACCCTTAAGGTAACGTGGCCACATGGGGCTTTTGCTAGTACTGAAGTCGGGTCAGTGTTTTGTTGTAACTAGAAGGTTATTCGTCATGTACTACTATTTGGGAACATATTTGAAGTAATTAAAATGTGTGTGCGATGTTTTAATTGTTAGGAAGGCAATTGGAAGATTCTGGAGTCCTCAATGAATCACTTAAGTCAAGAAGTAATTCCTGGGGACTTCACATGCCATTAGTTTGTCCGGATGGTGCTGTTGTTGCATATGCTTGGAAACGACAACTTGCTGGTCAGGCTGGAGCATCTGCTGTTGACAGGACCAGGTACTCCTTAACTTCTTTGATATCCCTGATGCTTAGTTTATTGTGTCTTCTAAACAGATTTACTATCTCAATCATCCTTAAATCATTTTGATCTCTTTTGTTTTCCAGATGAAGTGGTAATCGTGTTTTGGTGACCAGTGAATAGAAAAGTGATATAATTGTTACTCTAAACCTTTTTTGCTTACACCTTAAACCTTGTTTTATCAGTAAAAGTAGCTTATTTTCATTTTGAAGGTGTAAAAGAGTAGTTTTTTTAGGCAGAACAGAGTGATGATTCCATTTAATTGTGAACATGCAGATATTTTCTGATAATATTTTAACTTCCTTATTGTCTGTCAAATTTGAAACTTACTTTTGATTAATAGATAAAAATGAGTGAACTAGATATGCACAACAACTTATCGATTTAAGGTCCTACTATTACTGGAAATCTCGGCTACCATTCCCGGGCATTATGTGGCATAAAACTTAAGGCATTAGCAACATATCCCATTTAAAAAGAGTTTGCTTGAATAATTTCTGGCATATACTGTATACTATAGCATGGTTGTATGATATAAAACTTTGTAATGAAATTTTAGGGTCCCATCCCACCCGCTCAAAGAGGTTTTGTCTTATAGATTATGCCTAGAATAAGGTTGTTTAGGATAATTTTGGCTCATCAGGCGGTTCATCATCCTACAGTTGCGCTTTAGGTTTCATTTAACATAAAAAACTTCGGAATGCATCTGACACTATCCATTAATATAATCCTAATACATATTTAATAAAAATTCAATCAAGAGTACCGAGTACGAAAACAATACCCTTATACTTCTCTTAACACTTTTGGCCTTTGGGGTGTATCAGCGTTCCCAAAATTTCAAAAGTAACAATGGTCCGATCGATTTGTAGGTTGGCTCTGAAGGCATTTACTGATCAGAAGAAAAGATTTTTTCCTCATCTTGATGAGGATTCTGCAGACCAGCCAATGTCAAAAAAGCATCGTGGGACTCAAGCCTCGACTGTGAGTCAGCAAGAAGAGTTCAGTGAGTTGAGAACTGTATTAGATGTTTTAACGGAATTGGAGAAAGAAGTTCCGGAAGTCAAAACCTCTACCTATCAACGCCTGGATTGGTTAAAACGAGCGTCATTGCTTCCTAGTGACGCTTTGGATGAATCACTAAAAGATCAAAGTTTTCACAGCTCCCGGGATATGAGATCAGAATCAGGGGGTGCAGTTGTGGCTGATCAGATTTCTGTGATCGAGCTGTTGTTTCCTTCTGTATTTAGAGCAGTTATATCCGTGCATCCAACTGGTTCACTCGATCCTGATGGAGTAGCTTTCTTTTCACTAGATGAGGTAATTAGCACATGAACTACTACTGTAGTTAATTTTACCTGTAAACAATTACTGAATACTGACGATCTTTCATATCTTCTTCATAGGGTGGCAGCTATGTACATGCAAGAGGGGTTTCAGCTTTTAACGTATTCAGGAACATCACGGTAAAAGAATTTGGAGCATTCAAACATAAAAAAAGTTGATTAATCAACACTTCACCAAATCAAAATATATGTTCCTTTGTATACTTGCAGGAACATGCTGCCATGGCTCCACAGCATTTTATCAGTGTCAATGCCGAGACAGCACTATATAATCTACTGGTATCATCTTTTTTATTTTCTCAATATGTTAGGAAACTGTTTATTCATTGAAGTAAGTACGTGTTGTTCAACTGTTTCCCTGATTATTTATGCAGCATTGGATCTGCAGCTATCAAACTCTATTCACAAAAGTTTGCAGGTATACAAACTTCTTTCAGTAGTAAAAAAAGCTCATACATATCAAAGTATTATTGTTTGAGATGTGTTTGTAATTATATTTTTGGTGCAGTAAATGTGGGAAACTACTATCAATGGATAAAGAATCAGCTTTGCTTTTACCTCCAGTTCAACGTCCATACCGAAACTTTTCTGTCAGTAAACATTTGTCGCAGGATTCTTCAACTAAGGATCAGAGCACCAATGATATCCCAGCCTATCACATTGGTTGCTTTCCCCAAGAAGCATGATAGGTTAGATAGGGTTATATTGGTAGAAATATAGATTTGTAGATACCAAAAACCCCACCCTTAGATCTATTTAATCCAGTTTTGATTGCTTCCGAGTGAATCACCTTGGGGTTTCTATTGGATGCGGATGAAATTTTTGCAGAAACATCTGATTTATTCATCAGGGTGATAGGTTTTCCATTGTATCACTAGTTGTGTTGTAGGCATCTAGTTAACTTCACTATTTTCAACCCATTTATTTTGTATGCGACAAAAGTGATTGTGGTAATTAGTTTTTCATTTTTTCATTTTATGGGATGGTTTTGTTTCTGGGTTATGCTGTTGGTTGCGGTATGGGCTGAGTTTCAACCCTAACAAAATTGCTGTAGAACCTAGGAGTCGCACGATCTTATTTTTGTGTTCGTTAATGGCTGGTTAGAATGCCCGGCTGTAGTTTAAGTAACTAATCAATGGTGACAATGTTATTGATCAATGACAATTTTGAAATGATGATGCTTTTTTTTTTCCTTAAGATTTTTGTTATTTAAATCACAAGACCAAGTGTTTCTATATTTTGTAGATTGAACCTAGAAAATGTGAGTTGGATTTGAAACATAAATGATGATTTTATTATGTTAAATTCATCAAAATATGATTACCCTTTTCAAAGGATAGCTTCGAAAATGTGGTCTAGCTCGTTTGACAAATGTTCCTTTTGTCTGAATGATGTCGGCTTTATGATAGTCAAAATAGATTTGGTTCTTTTCATATATATTTGACTTTTTGGACGACATTTTATTAAAAGTTGAGGGATTTTTCTAATAATACATCATATTTCTTAATTTTCAATAACGATGGCTGAATAAATACATACTACATAGCTCAACTTGACGGAAGACACCACTTAAAACGACAAATATATAACACTAAACAGAAAAGCACAAACGCTGTGAAATCTAAGATACACTAGCACTAACAATCAAAGGTCGTGGTCAGGAGAAGAAACGGTGCGTCTATCATGATTCATGACTTCACATTTTTTTTTTTGAACGGCAAAAAACTGTATATATTAATATATATGAACAAGAACACTAGCAATCAACTATCATGACTTCACTTGTTGACGCATTTTGGATAGATCGTATGTGTTTCGTTTGTCACTAAAACGTTATTAAACACTCAGAATATCATATCGGGGTAGTTTATGCTGGAGAGCTTTTTCTTTATTTATTTCTTCTATGGATGAACCTATATAAATACAAACTTCTTAAAACATGGTTGGATCTTATATCATTAAATCTTCTGAAATGTAAATCTTTTCATAAGACAAGTTACAAAAGTGAGTAATTTTGTTTTTTAAATCTAAAGAGTAATTTCTATATATGTTAATAATTTTTATTTATAACTTTTGAATCTGTTGTCCATATCAAAGGCTGATCCATCATTTACGAAATTTTTGTCATTGGTTTGTTATCAACTTTGAATATCATGTCATAAATACAACCATTGATTAATTACACGTCTTCTCCTATCAACCTGCAATTGCATGTAAAATAAAAGCTCGTAATTTCCTAAATTTAACAAATTTTAATATTTCATCTTGTTTCAAAGGATCGTTACCTTACTACATACATACAAACACAATCCCTACAAAACAAAACTTCCAACAATTTATCTACCTTCATCATATACACCAAATCTTTAACTTTAGCTGTTTTCACAGGTTTTCCCGAAACCTGCCTTTTCGGTTGTTGTCTTGTTTTCTTTCGTAATATCCATCCATTTTTGATAGATGAAAGCAAGAAACCATTTTGCAATTCCTAAGTCTATACATGTGTTTTCAAGTCTTGTTTTTTAAGGCCAATTACGATTCAAAAATCTATCTATCGGTTTGCATTTGTGTCATATCGAGTGGTCTTTCTAAATGGCGGCGTTGATGGTCACCATATTCACACATTTGTTAGTGATATCGATAGCTAGCCTTGTTCTGTATTGGCTTATAAAC
Source organism: Solidago caesia (assembly GCA_028566075.1). Classification (NCBI taxonomy): domain Eukaryota; kingdom Viridiplantae; phylum Streptophyta; class Magnoliopsida; order Asterales; family Asteraceae; genus Solidago; species Solidago caesia. Next base: position 13,235,051 of record JAOXNX010000026.1, on the reverse strand, counting down.
TTTCGGGAAGGCTTTGCTTTGACATCACCAGTGAAAATGAAAATTTTTAATGTAAGTTTTATAAATTTATTGTTACCATATATCAAACTTATATTAGAAAACATGATGAGTTTGATGTTATCAATAGATTTTTGGAGTCCGAATTAATTTATGTGTCTTTGGTTTTGAATAGTTTGTTTTTTTGTACTCTTTAACTAGTTTTTTGTTCTTTTTAATTTGTAGTTGCATCCACTTCTCATGGTACTTGGATTCATTATTTTTTCAGGGGAAGGTATAAATGAATTATAGTTGTAACTTACTCATTGTAACCTAGAAGGTCTCCGATGTTAGCCTTGAGACTGGCCGTGGGGTTGCCAGATGATCGGTTACCCTATTTTTAGTAACCCAGATGCATCGAGTTTAATCTGATTGCGAAACATGTTTCTAAACAAAAGTTTTGTCTTTTGATATGCGATTTACAGAGTTCTTCTCAAACTACACTTTGTTTCGTCGTCTTCTAATGATCTTACGTTACACGTGTGTTTGCGTTGTCCAACCAAAAATCATTTGTTATGCAGATTAGCTTTTACTCATAACATAAGCCATAAGGGGGTGATATATATACATAACATTTGGCATTACCCACGTACGAGTGAAGCAGTACGCTGAATAGTAGTATACAACTCTGTACAAGATAAACTTGTCCTGTATGATTAAGTTGCGTTGTGTACTAATCACTTCCAATAACATAAAGTCATCTGAACTAAATTCTAGTGAAAACTTATCACGAGTGCTTACCGTTATCTTGAATCAGCAATGATCATATACAAAGCGATCCCTGCACGAAGACAAGCACTTAAAGTAATTCACCTGCTATTACATTTGATCGCTCTCGCCTCTGGAATATTTGGCGTTTATGCAGTCTTCAAGTTTCATAATGAACTCAATATTCCACATATGTACACTTTACATTCCTGGATCGGCTTATCTACCATATGCTTATTCGGGCTTCAGGTAAATCTTCCTATACTATAGAATGCCAAAAAATCCTTAGGTATCGATCTACTTACGTGTTTGAATGTACTAACACAACTTTACAAATGCCAGTGGCTATTGGGATTTGTCACATTTTTGTTCCCGGGCGCCGAGTCAACAACACGGGCAAAAATTGCTCCATGGCACATTTTCTTTGGTGTAGTCATATTTTTCATGGCGATTGTGACTGCTGAGACTGGATTAACAGAAAAATTCATATTTCTAAAGTTGAAGCTTGGTCAAGAAGCACTCGTTGTCAACTTTATAGGATTGTTAATACTACTTTTCGGGATATTTGTTGGCCTTACTGTTGTCTTTCCTCTTAGAAGGAAATAGAAATGTTGTTACTACTTTTCGGGTTTTGGTTTCATTGAAACAAATGTAATAGGATTGATTTATTTGATATGCATGAGCTGAGGTTCAATAACCTCATGAGCTTTAAAATTGATTATATGACCATTTCTCTGACCACCCCCAAGATGGAGGTTTCAAACCTAAGACCTCTTGTGAGAAAAACAAAAACAAAAAACAAGACGCTTGACACTAGGCCATCTTGGTGATGGATTATTGGAAAAGAAGTGACATGCAATTATTATACTGGGCGAGAAAAGAAAGCGGTATGATACTACGTGATTGGTGTTCGTCAATCTACAAACTAAAACTGCATTCTTGAGTTTTTTTTAACAGGGAAAGGAAAGGAAAGGATAGGATATGGAATTTTATTTTTTTTTATTCCATTCTTGAATTTTTTTTTTAAAAAAAGGAAAAGAAAGGGAAGGAAAAGAAAGAGGGGTGGGGGTTGTGTTACATAGCCATATAATACTATGGACATATATACACAAGATTTATGTAATATACTTATCTAAATATAGTTATATAGTTATATTTAGTATGTAGTATTTATTATCAATAAATATCATTCAACCAACATCTTGTATATACATACATGTGTTTTCAAGACTTGCTTTTCCTGGCCAGTTACAATTCACAAATCTCTCAGTTTGAATTTGTGTCATGGCAAATGATCGTTTGAGGTATCAGATGTCAGCATTGCCAGTGACCATATTCGCGCATTTGCTGGTCGTATCCATTGCTACGCTTGTGCTGTATTGGCTTGTCAAGTTAAGGGAAGGCTTTGCTTTCGAATCAACTTTGGCAATCAAGATTTTCAATGTAAGTTTTAACACAAATTTATCTTTACCATCAAACTAGGTACTAGATAGTGTGTATCTAGGAGGAGAAAACGTGTCTTGTGCTTACATCATATGTTTTTGTGTACAACTGGAAAATGATGAATTTGATGTTGTGTATAGATTTCTGAGAGTTTTAATGAATTGTGTTCGAGGCGCCGGCTTTGATTAGTTTTCTGTTGCACTAGTTTATTCCGTGTTTTGTTGTTTTGATTTGCAGTTGCATCCACTTCTTACGATACTTGGATTCATTATTTTTGCAGGGGAAGGTAAGAATTAGACCACAAAACTACTGTCGATTCTAAACTTGTTAAAATTGTTCATACATAGTCATAAAGCACAAAGGCTTGAGTAATTTCATCTTAACTTTTGACTAAAATGGTTGACTATTTTTCTCTATTTTTTTATTTTATTTTATGAAACGCAAAGAATTCGACATATTTGTCTCAACTCTCAAGTGAGACTTAACCCAGAAACTCTTGGTTCGCGGATCACCCCAATACCGCAGACCAAGGGAGTTTTGGTAAAATGGTTGACTACTCCTACAGGCTACAGTTATCGTGTATATTCCAAGATAGACTATTTCTTTCCTTTTTAAAGGAGAAATGAGCCTCAACGTCGTCATGTTTGAGTTCTATCAAAATGTTTAGTACCTTACGAGCTAATGCATACCAATAATTTGAATCAGCGATCATCACATACAAGGCTATCCCTGTAACGAGGAAAGCACTTAAACTGATTCACTTAATATTGCATATGATTGCACTTGCTACTGGAATATTGGGAGTTTATGCAGTCTTCAAGTTTCATAATGAACTCGACTACCCACATATGTACACCTTACATTCCTGGATTGGCTTGTCTACCATTTGCTTATTCAGCCTTCAGGTAAATCTCTTTCGACGCTTTAATCTACCAACGTATTCATAATCTCATATGTACTAATACAACTTCACAAATCTAGTTGCTATTGGGATTCGTCACATTTTTGTTCCCTGGTGCTCAGTCAGCAACACGGACAAGATTCGCTCCATGGCATGTTTTCTTTGGTGTAGTCATATTTTTCATGGCAATAGTGACTGCTGAAACAGGATTATCAGAGAAATTCATCTTTCAAAAATTGCAACATGGTCAAGAAGCGCTCATGGTCAACTTTATAGGAATACTGATACTGCTTTTTGGGATATTTGTTGGCCTTACTTCTGTCCTTTCTCTAAGTAGGAAATAGTTTTTTCATTCAAGAAATGTTAAACAAATCCAACTTGAATAATGTGTTTGCTTTAGTTTGAATTTTCGACATGGTTCCTTCACATATAGCGGAGGGTTAATCTGACCAAAGTTGGTTCATTGTTTATCTAAGTTGCCCACAAAAGAAACCTTGCTCAATGTCAATGACAATTGTCAACGATACCCAATCCCTGTCACGCCTTATGGGGAGGTGGTATGTAGAAAGTTTTACCTATATCCACGGGTATAGGACTTCTGGCCAGAGTGTGTGAATGCAAACAAAGTGTGTGTGTGTGTGTGTGTGCGTGTGCGTGCGCGCGTGCTAGTGTATGTGGGAATAGATATTATATGTCAAAAAAACAATAGAAACGTTGCTCAATCTATGAATACTGTTTATAGAGCTTTCACAAGTTTAAAGGAAGAAAAACTGAACTGGGAATGCAAGGAGAAATAAGAATAAAAAGGAAAAAAAAAACAACCATTTAATCTTCAAATGCAAAGGAACATACTTTAAAATACTGATTAAACCCACTGTTTCTTAGTGTTCTCCATTCTCTGTAGTAAACCAGCAATCTCTGATTGCATTCTCATCTTCATCTTGTGATACTCAATATGAGCATTTTCCAAAACCTTGAATTCCTCGACTTTCTGTTTCTTTCGTCCCTCTGACTCACTCAGACATAACTTGGCGATCTTTGTTGCATACTCTTCATCTAACTTCTCAAGATTTATCCTGATCATTTGTTTATATCCATCTGCTTCTTTTCTTGCTTCATCGGCTTTGTTTTGGAACATTCTTGCTTCAGCTTCTTTTATCCTCACAAGACTATCCACACTGTCAAACCCGTCTATTTTGGATGACTTTACTGACCATTCATCCTCGATCATCAAGCTATTACCATTGATCATTGGAGGTTTTATATCGTTTTGAGGAGGTAATGTTCCAGAGTTGTAGAAAGATGTTGGTGTGGGGTTAGCTCTTGATAGTGGAACAACAGTTGATTGTAAAATGGACGTGGGGAATTCGGATATGCCATCCGTGTCTATACATCATAAAAATAACTTTCAGTTTGTCTATGCTTGATTTATGAAGAAGGAAGCATATAATTTAAGCCTTCTAATCATGCATGCAAATGTTATGATATGCAAAGAAAATACTTTATAGGAAGATTAAGATATGCAAGCAATATAGTAATACAAATACAATGTTAGCTAATACAAATAACCATAATGTTGACTATCGAGTAGAGGTGACAAGATGGGTGGATCTGTAAATGGGTCAAAACCGGTTTGAGTTGAAACAGGTCTTTTTAGTGATGGGAGCATTTTTGCTCACACCAGGATTTGAACCCAAGATCTCAAAGTCTCAAGTTCCCCCAAGTACCAATCCATCTATTGATGGTTGGTTTTTGTCCAACTTTTGTAAGCATAATTAATGTGTTACTACAATTACAAAAGCAATAACATAACAGTCAGGATCCAAATTTTTAAATAAAAGCTATTTAGGATGTTGTATGATGAAACTTAAAAATTTGGGCAACTTTCTACCCATTTGACATCTTCAACCCATTTGACGCTTTTATATATTTTTCTGAATTGATCCATATTAAATAAAACTCAGCCCAAATCGAACAGTTCACAAGTAAATGAGTTGAAACTGCTGTCAGTGAAGTTAGAAAATCGTCAACAAAAAGGCTCAAACTTTGCAAAAAGTTTCATTCAGGGTAATTTGGTTCAAATTTGTTGCCATAATTTGCATTTAATCCTTTTACCCCGAGACGTAATACCAACTACAAAATATATGAACAAAAGCAATGCAATGGAAAAACTAGAGAAACAGAAAAGACGACGAGACTTACAGTTGAAAAACTGAAGGATGAAGAGGCATACATCTGAAGGAGACATCACTTTGTTATCAAGTTTAGATATCATCTCACCAACCTTCAAGTGAAGCTCCTTCCCTTTAAAATCCGAACTCCCTCTAAATATTTTCCAAACGCAATCAAGCTCTTTCCTTAGTGTCTCTAAGCTCCATTGTTCTGCACAAGACTTAAAAACATCCTTAATAAAACCAAACATCTCAGAAGCATGCCCACAACTAATACAATGAAACTGAATCTCAGTTGTCCCCATCGGCCCCTTCAAGCTCTTGCCGGGTTTTATAAGATTCTTCTGGATCCCACAAACCGCATGACACCAATGAGAACACACGTCACACCCGACCCAACTGCAAGTGTTGTATGCACAATCGAAGTTTAGACACACTGGACACATACACCCGCTGCAAAATCCTTTTGTTGTTGAACAAATCTTGCATTCACAGTCTTCAACAGGTAATAATCTCTTGCAGGTCACATTCTTACACCTCTCGTATAAGAAAATCTCGACTAATTCCTTCGTTGGAAGGCGGTTTTGGACAGATAAGAAACTATCTAGACTCGTTCTTATCGAAACTAATATTTCAAGTTGGTTTTTATTTGCTTTTGAAAGATTTTCACTAGTAAGATCCAATCGTCTCTCTAGCCGAAGCTGCAGTCTCACCAATTCATCTTTCAGATCAGGAACTGTTATGAGTTTCTTCAAGTACTCCTTCATGGATACAATTGTTTCGTCAGTAAGTTCTGCAATTCTCTGAGCCATGATAGTAATAGACTCCGATGCAACTTCTTGAAGAATTTTCTCAGGTCTAGATGAGATCCGTGATCTTTGAACCGAACCACCTGACTGAGCATCCATCCCCGTCCTTGCCACCAATTCAGACGGAAAAAACGACAAACTATTATCCGAATTCACACGACTACTTTGTACCAACGCAACACTACCATCACCAACAGGCCTAAACCGGCTATGAACCGACCCATTAGTCCCCTCCCCAGCATTCCAAATCTCATGATTCTCAGTTGAATTCCGGGTCATGGAGCAACTAGGGTTATGTGAAAACTGATGGGAATACGAATACGACATAGAACCACCAGAAAAATCATTGGAAAAAGTAGTTTGTGTGTTGTTACTATTTGATCTACCTAAACTCCTACTAGGCTTCAAACTAACTGAATGAGAATTCACATCATCACTATCTCGAAACCGAGCCCCATTCGAAGCCGATAAAGACAGTGAAACATCAGGCAAAGACAAAGATAAATCTAGTGTTTGTGTTTCAGTTTCTAACTTAGGCCTTTTTTCACTACTGTTCATTTCATCATCATTTTCAATCTCTCTTTTTGACGATCCTCCTGATAATTGCATAAAATCTCTTTCCACAACAAATCTTTTTTCATCTAAATTTTTATCATCCTTTTCAACATTTTTACCATCATCAAAAATAACTAACTTTCCTTTTTCATGATTTTCATCAAAATTACTTAAAATTAAGGAACTTGAATCACAACCCTTTTCAAAAGATGCAATTTTTTCAGCTGGGTTGACTTTATTTCCATCAGAAACCAAGTCTTGTTCCTTGGATTGGCTGACTTCACCTCCAGAAACGCCATCACTGTGTGTGTTTTTTAACATGACAACTAATTTTGGAAATTAAGGGAAATAGTAATAAAGATGTTACCTTTTTGAAGATAGAAGATAGATAGATATACAGATTATAGATACAAGAAACTGTAAGTAGATATGAACGTGAACAAGAAATTTTTGTTGTTCATAAAGTGTTTCTTGCTCCTTTGAATTCTTTGTTCTTTTATGTACAACGGCTTATTAATAATTAAATTATACAGTATTAATATGCTTTAATTATTAAAAGAATTTTTTGTTATTCTTTTTCTTTTTTAAAAAGTAGTGTAAGTTTTGACTTTAGTAATAAAATAAAATAAAATTTTAATAGTAGTATTTATGTACGCGTTTTCTATCAACAATCTTGAAGCCGTTGCTAAAATGATATATAAATTGGGGATGGTTTGGATCATGTTAACTGTTTAAATTTTTGATGCTATTAGTTTGAAAATCAGGGGGCATTTTTTAAATATATCAATCACCCATTTGTTTGTGTATGTAACTGCAGCCATCAAATATGCAGTCAACTGCATATTTGATTTTCAAAAAAAAAAATAGGCAATGATAAACTCATAACATATTTTTGTCATCTATAATAATTCCTATTTTAAGCAGTTGTACATTATGCAGTACTTGTTGTAGATGATAAATATGTGTTGTGAGTTTATCACTACCCATAAAAAAAATCCTAAGTTTTAGAATGTTAAAATGCTTGATATTTTGTAACTAACGTATAATTTCTTAAACATAGAAAAAAACTATAACAAATATTGCTTACAAATAAGTATTACAAAAAAATAAAATAGAATATATGCTTTCAAAGTTGTAAAATTATATTCTTTTACTTTGATTTTATTTACATTCTTTACATTTATATTTTTTAGTTTCTTTTTTCATATATTTATAAATTTAAATATACTTGCTTTTTTTTTATTTACATATATTTAATAATTCATTTTATCTTGATAATATTCTAAACCTTCGTGTATTTGACACGAGTGTAAATCTAGTAACAATAACAAATATAACATCAAAGCATTTTATCTATAATATTATATAAAGCAAATGACTCATTCCCCCTTATCAAATTACAAATTGATAACCCTAAAATACCCCTCACCCTTATTTACTATTATAAACATCTCCACTTTATATATCTATAATATTCTTAATGAATTAATTTATAACATTTATTCCTTAACTTTTGTAAAATATCTACAGTATCCTCTTTACATTGGTTACATTTACATCAATTACCTACACTACTCGTCGCCGTCGCCGCCGCCACTATTAGTCGTTGCCACCACAACGCTGCTTCCGCTACCATCATCACCGCCGCATCACGCGAACTTCATCTAGTTTTTATTTAATGCATGTTGTTTGATCACAAAATCAATTTAATTATGTGGACCAATGAAAGTTCGTCTTTTAAAAATGGGATAATGACCCCTGAATGTACATAACTATGACAAAATGGTTATGTTGTGTAGCGATCTTTAAAAACGTCTATGTGATGCACCTAACTTGTAAAATTGTCCAAAAGATGTATGTGGGTACCGGGTGAAACCTTAGCCGGTAACCCACTTAAATTAGAGTGTTGACCATCTGATGTGGCTTCCGACGTGTACAAATATATTGACTTATCATTTATTTATATCATTTATATACATAAAAATCAGTTTCCCATATTTATATAAACTAAAAAAAATATTCTTGGGATCATTTAACAAAACACTCGTATTATCACTCTCTCTCATATATGATCATCATCAATAACTGAGAATCAACA
>JAOXNX010000026.1:13198763-13210019 GCA_028566075.1 Solidago caesia | reverse complement strand
TAAGTAATCTGGAGTAACCTCAGATTACTTGCTTCAGAGATGTACCTATTACATGACAAATAAAACATCTCAGAATTTTGAAGTAGTTCAGATAAATCTGAACATACGAGTACCTCAGAATTTCTGAACTAACAAGTTATTTGTTAGAAAATAATGTCAGTTCGTGCAACGCACGGGGAATAACCTAGTTTTGTATATACGAGTATTTTTTATATAGGAGAAAGTTAGATGTAGAACACCCTTTTCAAAAAGAACAAAACAACAATTCTTAACCATACATTTTCCACTTTTTTTTCTCTCCTCCATTAATCATTAATTTCTTCTAATTCATTCAAAATCTTTTATCTCAAAAACCGTACATCAATAAATTATAAAAATTGGTAAATGTTCATTTGCAAACCATAATTAAGATGAAAGCTAAGGGACAATTCACAGCCATACATTCCCCCCTTTTTCTCTCTCTTCCATAAATCACTAGTTTCATCTAATTCATTCAAATTCTTTTATCTCAAAAACCGTACATCAATAAATTATAAAAATTATATGAGTATTCTTAAAATTTCGTTCTCTTTCATTCGAGAGGTCATCCGATATACTTTTGACGACTTTTTAATTTTCGAGCGGAGCCCGTTAGGTAGATCACCCCATCACCGATCACCCCCTATGACTTATCATCCCACCAGCTTGAGTGCTACGCCCGATAAGGGCGAAGCCCCCTGAACAGGTTATGCCAGTTCGGCTAAGGGCTACGCCCGTACCGTATCATCATCCGGAAAAAAAAACTTTTTTTTTTTGAGTAGGTTTTTATTTAAAAAAAATATAAAAAAAATTAAAAAAAAAAAAAGGTAAAAAAAAATAAAAAGAGTAAAAGGAAAAGAATAAGTAAGAGAAAATGTGTGGCTGGGATTTGTCCCTTGGTTTTCAACATTTTTCTAATTTTCATTTGATTACAACCCTATAAAAATTATATGGGTGTTCTTAAAATTCCGTCATCTTTCATTAAAGAGGTCATCCGATATACTTTCGACGACTTTTTAATTTTCGGGCGGAGCCCGTGCAGCTAAGGGCGGAGCCCGTCAGGTAGATCACCTCATCACCGATCACCTCCTATGACTTATCACCCCCCCTATGACCTATCACCCCACCAGCTACCCCTTATTTATACCCTTAAGGGCTACGCCCGATAAGGGCTACGCCCGATAAGGGCAAAGCTCACCTGAACGGGCTATGCGCGTTCGGCTAAGGGCTACGCTTGTACCGTATCATCATTTGAAAAAAAATAATAAAAATTTTAGTGGGTTTTATTTAAAAAAATATATAAAAAAATTTTAAAAAATTAAAGATGAAAAAAAACAAGGTAAAAAATTTTTTTTAAAAAAAAAAAAAGAAAGAAGGGAAAGAAATTGGGGAAAATGTGTGGCTGAGATTTGTCCCTTAGTTTTCAACATTTTTTTAGTTTTTATTTATTACAATCCTATATTTCAAAACAAATATTTCTGCCGACTTATTTCCAATATTGGGAAAAATATCATGTTGTTTAGAATGTCACCTCAAGAAATCGCAAGGTTGATTCCCTTAAAATATTGTGCTTATGTACGTTGATGGGATTTGTTTTTTGGAAAATGTTATATGCTGTTAACATTACGGTGCTGCATTCACATTAATTTTCACACATGATAAAAAACCCCTCCTGATTTTAATGTTTGTGAGGGCAACATTACATAACTATATACTGTTAACATTATATAAGTTATCCCCTTTGTTTTTTGTGTCCACTTCTAGCTAACTTTTTTTTTTTTACTATTAGAAACTCATTTCAAGAATAGTTAAACATTTTCAGTTTATCATCTTTGTCTTACATTGATGGATTTTTCCCCCTGTTGACTATAGTCACATTTTAAAACTTTCATCTAGTAGTTATGTTTATCAACTAGTAACAAAAACTTTAAGTAGTATGAAATGAAATCTTTTAAAATTTTGATCACATAAATATATCTAATGTTTTTTTGTATATGAAAGTTGGCATTTCACAGACCACCATCAACATCACTACTTCAAACTCAATAGCATCATCAGGAGCAACCGGCATTTTAGCAGTAAGCGGCAGTGATGCTGTTGGTCCAGATGGCTCGATATTGCCGCATCCCAATCTTAGGGTATTTAGCTATGCTGAACTAAAAGTTGCTACTAGAAATTTTCGAGGTGATACAGTTTTAGGTGAAGGTGGTTTTGGAAAGGTTTATAAAGCCTGGCTTGATGACAAGTCGAATTCCAGTTCCAAACATAATGTAGTTGCTGTTAAAAAGTTGAATTCTGAGAGCATGCAAGGATATGAAGAATGGCAGGTAATTAACTGATGCTTCAACATTGTATTTGGAAGCTCTAATCAGAACTAATGAGAAATTAAAGAGAATTTGGTGAATGTTAATTTTCATTAATTATGAAAATGAAGCCATAAGGAGGCTTAAATACAAGTAAAGCAAACCCTAATTACAATAACTATCAAATTAATGATACTAAGAACCCTTAACCTCTAAATACAATAAACATACAACATACATAACTCTACAACATTAAAAGGTAGCACAATGGACAAAAGTGGGTCAAACAGATGAAAATCGCCCAAAGTCAATTTTTTATACATACAACCTCATGAGTTGTGTGGGTTGACCCATACGAAAAATGACATGTCTGACCCAACAGAACGGCCCTTGTCTTGCACCTTTAATATAAAAGATATCAAAAGTGTATTTTACAACTTTGTGTTTTAAGTGCATGCTGTTATAAATTTGTGAGCCTTTACATTTTTTCATGGATTTATTAGCATAAGTTTTTGATATGGTTTCGTGTAAGATTTAAAATTTGTGATTCATGTGATAAAGTGTGTGTGTGTGTTTAACAGTGTGAAGGAGGAGGGAGGCGCCTGAGAAAATGTGTTTAGGATTAATTAGGGTTAAGGTTCCCAAGGCTTACCAGCCGTTTGTTACAAATGGGTTGGAAGGGGTATTTATACATTGTATTCTAATTCTAAGAATACCCCTTCCACTATTAGGAAATTACAATTTGACACTACATTTTATATTCTAACAGTTTCTGTTCATCTGTAAATTCAATCAAGTGAACACTTTTGATAAATTACATTTACATGAGTAGATGTATTATCTTCAATCTATTTAGAATAGTAAAAAAGTAGACATTATTAAAAGTAGACCAAAGTAGATTTCGATCAAATTGTATTCAATCAATTACAAACCTTTCAAATAGCGTACTAACAAAACAAGCAATCATTTGGATGGTAAAGTTTGTAATCAAAGAATCAATAAAATTCAGAAATGATCAAGATACAAATAATTAACTTCACATGATTAAAATTTATCGCTTCAGATGTATAACCTAATTGACTTCGTCGTGTTTAATTTTCAACAGGATTGTAAAAAAGTATAACTGATCGTAAAAAATCAATACTAGAGTTGTATATGTTGGTTAAGCTCTCACATTAAGAGGCTTTTATGTGAGTTTAATTTATCTCACTTACAAATTTAAATCGCATATAGAATGTTCAGATTGAAAAATCAACTTCTCTGAAATTTAAAATATATGCAAGAAAACTTTTTTTGAATTGAAAACTACTTTTAAACTTTGTCACCTCAACAGGGGATGTGGAAATTGGAATGGACCTATGGGTGGTCAAACTCTATATGGACTTCGGTTATACAGAGACTGTTAAGGTGGACTGGTGGATCTTTCGACACCGAATTATGTAACTATAGAAAAGTCTTCAAACCCATCTAGTGTTGGACCCAAATAAAGGTTAAGGTGGCCTCTTCAAAAGTTCAAATAAACTTAAAAGTTTGAACAATAGAACCTTCTTATTTCTTTTGAATACCAATAGTAAGCTAAACTACTAGTTTTTATTAATCGGTCAAAGGTCACCTTTTCAAACGTGAGCCACAATGGGTTTTATTGCAGTGGGCTTTAGGACGGCAGATTTTCCCCGGATTTGAAGATGGTTGTGAGTTTGGGCTACCCAACGTTGTCTGCATTTTACAAGCGTATGGGTTCGATTTTCGTCATTGGAATACCCCGGATAACCAGGCTTTATTCGTTAGCCGTTAATAAAAAGTCAAACAAACAAAGTAGGTCCGAATCTATGGTAAGATCATCTAATGTTGTAATGTAAATTATATATTTATAGTGGAATTATGCTTTACCCAAATCCGGGTTAGCAATAAGTAAAAAGTTTCTAACTTTCTACTACAACCAGTATCTCAATTACATTGGTTTTCAAACTTTGAGATTATTCCAAAACAGAGAAGCTCAAATCTTGAAAATCTTTAACCTAAGGGTTGCAAAATGCATGACAACATTAAGGATGAAGCGCACGACTATAATGGAGAAAAGAAAAATAATAAATATGATTAATTTGATAGGTGTAAAAACATGCAGTTTTAAGTTTCATTAATTTACAGATTAACGGAAACAACCATTAATCTGAAAGATTCACTTGGTTGAATACTCTTGGCATTTCATGATTATCATTTTTTAAAATAATCTTTCAGAACTCCAAAAGTCTCTAGAAGGCATAAATTTTTTTGGAAAATGATAAATCCTTTTAAAATAATAGCTTAAAAATCTTTTTTTTTTAAGTCAAAGAAATTAAATATATAAATAAAGCTTCTAGCGAATTACTAGAAAGCCCCAAAATACAAAGTACACATATACAACTTGTTTAGACCGAAATACAATACCCTCGATACTTAAAAATCCTGTTAACCACAAGATAATGACATGTGAAAAAATCAAGTGATAAGATTAGGAAAAAGATTTAATGGAATTCACATGTCAACATCTTATGCTTTTAGAAGGAATTTTAGGCTAATTTTTAAAAAAATTTATCATTCCCCAATTTTTTTCAGTAGACGCTTTCACATTTTGCAAATCAAAGAGATATGGCCATGGGTGATGGGACTATGGGAGAGGCATAAAGATAGACTTATTATTTTAGCTAACAGTGTTGTAGTATTAAGTTTATAACACTCATTTCTTTTTCTTTTTTGGCTAATGTATCTAGCTATCGCCTATCAACAAAACATTTTATATAAAATTTCATTTCAAATGTTAAATCAATATGATTTTTTTCATTTGATTTTTCTCAATCATGCAACCGACCCTCTTTAATGTCAAATCACAGCTCCATATATCTATATGCTGAAAGACATTCACTTGTATCGAATACAACAACCATCAAATACTTACATAATAATTCTTTAATAACTTAGAAATGAAATACAAACAGATAACTGTTCTAAGGCCTCTTCCTATCCTGACGCCGTCATCACCTCGTCTTGACTGCCACATCAGCTTTCTCTCTCCAAGACACACCTAAGAACTACCTCATCCCTATCATACCCTCATCCTCACCTCATCCCAATAAAAAAAAAATTAAAAACACACACACATACATATAAAACTGGCCCACACACTACTCGTCCAAATGTTTCGTAAAATCGATGAGTGAAGATGACGACCACCTCATGACGAGGTGGTGCCTACCATGAACATGACGACGGGCAAAATGACGAGGATAGTGAGCGGCCTAACATACTTATAATACCCTTAATAAAATTATTTACAATGTACATTCCTCAACCCTTAAAATTATTACAATATCCCTTTTTACATCAATTATTTTTACATTAATAATCACACCGCTACCGCCACCAACGGCGCCACCTCCGCCGCCGCCACCTGTCGCTGCCACCACCACCACTACCCGCCGCCGCCATCATCACACCGCCGCATCGCGCGAGCATGCATCTAGTTTTTCCTAATGTGTGCATGTCTTTCCTCGTTTCGTCCACATAACCTCTTGCGGTCTTCACCGCATTATTTGCAGGATTCTCGACCATGTTGAAAGAAAAAGAAAGATATTTTCCATTTTGAATTAAAGTTGGCTAAATACAATTATCCAATTAATTTTTCCTTTATCAAAAGCTTTAGAAATGAGTTAAACAAATGTATTCGAATTTAACTAAAAAAAATGGAATTGTAAATAACTTTCCTAATTTTATACCTCTCGATCATATCGCAAACACATGATACACTATTCTTAATGAATTATCGCAAACGGATAATTCATCCATTATCCGTGTCTCACCGATTGGTCCCACGACCATAATGAAAGAACATAAATCATGTAACATTTTGATTAAAGGGACATGGAAGGAATTTGAACCCATTATTTTCCATTACATATCTTTTACCACTAAACTGTTATATATATCCTAATTAAAATACATTGGGTGAATAGTGAACTTTGGTCTTTTATAATTTGGACATTTGGTAACCAAACTCTTAACAATTTTTTTTTATTATTGCCATCTATTTTTTGGTTTTTTATTATTTGTCCACCAACATTTTACCGTTTATAGTTTCACCACCAAACTTTTACCATGCCTTTATTTCTACCCCATATCCTTTTGTCTTTAATAGTTAACCCATCAACCTTTTACCATTTATAGTTTGACCACCAAACTTTTATCAAGTTTTTATTTCTACCCCATACTCTTTGGTCTTTTATAATTTAGCCACCAACCTTTTACCATGTTTCATTTTCGCTTTTAACAAATGATTTCTCTTTTGGTTCAAAACTTTTTCCATTTTCTATCACATTCGGAATCACAATTTCGCAACGTGTGTATCAATCCTAGTATTGTTAATAAACAAAACAAAACTCTTCAAATACTCGGAAAAACAAAATTATTTCTTATTTCGGAATAAAGCTTAAACATATTCTCAAATTGTAGATGAACCAAGTGATAGAAGGAAAGCAAACATGATACCAAACGAATGTTCAAAGGATCTTGATTCTTGAGTTTATTAGTTATTTAACTTGTAAAGTACTAGTAAAACAATAAAGCATAGAAGGAACTAATTATAGAGGTGGGGTTCCTTACTTCCTTTACCAACAAATTGTACACAGATCCCAATAAATAGACAGGTTGCAAGACCAAAAATTTCATTTTTTTTCATATCAATATACATCATAACGGGATGGCAACACCACTACATCACACACGGTATCAACCACGGTATACCTCATATCACGTGGGAATACCACCGCCGGTCTCGTGGTATGAGGCAAGGTATGAAAATCATGGTAAAGATTGCCGTGCTGTGGTATGGAGAGAGAGACATTGTTTTTTGTTTGTTTGTGGTGTTTATTCATTGTATTTTGTTTGTTTGTGTGTTTATGTATTTATTTAATTGTAGTGAGGTATGGGATGTAGTGTGGTATGATATTGCCAATGAAATAAGGGAGTGTGGTATGAAAAAGTATGAGAATGAAATGGTATAAGGGGATTGGTTAAGAGTATGATATAGAATGCAGTGTGGCAATGTGTTGCCAACCCCTAATAGTTCATTCTT
The DNA here is from genome assembly GCA_028566075.1 of Solidago caesia. Lineage (NCBI taxonomy): Eukaryota > Viridiplantae > Streptophyta > Magnoliopsida > Asterales > Asteraceae > Solidago > Solidago caesia. The sequence goes on along the minus strand of JAOXNX010000026.1, from coordinate 13,202,591 downwards.
CAAAGTTCAAATCATATGAACAAAACCAAAAACTCTGGGAAAATTAACATAATTGTAAAGTTTAATTCAATATTGTTTGTTTTTATGAATAACCAATAATTATATCAAAAAAAAACTTATATTTTTTATGTTGAAAATAAACAAAAATATATACTATATGTATCAACGTAAAGGAGCTCTTTGAGGAACTCCCTTCCTCTTATGGACTACACTCTTTTTAACCTTTAAACTTGAAGTTACCCAATTGCTGCTGCGTTGCATATATTCTTCAACCGTGTCGAGTGATGAAGAGAACGACGATTCATTTTCATTCATAAGTCCTTCGAAAGCATAGTTTTCCACCTTACAGAAAGAAAACGACACGACGGACGCCTGAAACTTTTCACTAGATCAACAATGTTGCATTGTAAACTTATAACGTGATTTCAACTAAAAATGACATTGAAATATACCTTGCAAGCAATGGAACAAAAGCGGTTTGGGACATCTTGAATATGCCTTCCACAAGCTTCACAATAAGTGCCGTAAATTTTCAATTTTGATGGTTTGGAGTCTTTACATTGTTGAGGTCGGGGATTCAAATGTACCGCTTTTTCGCCATTTATTTTGTAAGTCTGTTTATAAGAAGTTGAATCAAATTACTACATTTCAATACCATTTAGAATGACTACTAAAAGTTCAAATTTATGTGATATATATAATAGATTAAGTAATCAAATATTAGTTATATGTGTAATGTGTATGTATACTCGCGCATAAGCAAATAAATCACATTTAACATTATTAGAATTTTAGGCAGAAATTTGAATCATAATTTAAATTGTATTCAGAACTAAAAGTCTAATAGTACGACAATATTAAGTTTCCAAATTATTGGATCCTAAAGTTAATTTTAATATTGATCATATATATTAAATCATTCAACTTAGAAAACTAGTGAATTACATTTATTTCAATTCAATAAGGAATATGAACAAAAGCAATCAAGTCATAAACTTATAATAATATTAATTGAATGATTAAAAAGTTGAATTCAAGTTCATAACTTCATACGTCCACTATTACTATTCTGCTATTCATTAAAGTATCAAACATAGTCTTTAACATATTAATTATCATCAGAAATTAAGACATAAATAAAGGGCACATATATATAATCTACAAATTAACAAAAACAATCCAGTGAAAAAAAAAAAGAGAAGAGACTAACTTGTATATTGGAGCAATCAAGATGCTTTTGAATATCTTGTAGACGAAGCACGTCGTGATAGACATACCGGCAAATTTGCAAACGACGATGATGGTGGTAGCAACGTGTTTTAAGTCCGTTCACACAGTGTTTACAAAAACACAAGTTACAGTCGATGCAAAACACATTCTTTTCATTTTTTCTCATGCTTCCATGATCAATGCAAGATCCAAAAAACTTGGTGTTAAGCAAATTCACAACCCATTTGCACTCATTGAATTCGTGTTTTGCTTTTAGTTGTTGTGTCATCATCTAACTTAGCTTACCTTAGCTAGGTAGATTAAAACAAATCAACTTTTAAAACAACTTGATTGATTAAAGAGGAACAAATTTAAAGAATGATAGTGACAAAACTATTGTTTTTGTTTTTCTGAGGATAAAAAAGAATGTATTTGCTTATAACTAGAGGGAAAGGAGAATACAGAGTGGAGAAAACAGCTTTTAAAGGATGGGTTTCAATCATGGAAATGGGCAAAAGAGAAAATTATACTCATTCTTTGATTGATATTTTATAATTTTATTAGTATTTTTGATTCAGGTGTACTTTCTTTGTTTATTTTATTTTCTTTGTATGTTTTGTTTCCATCTTAATATTTTTTTTTTATACCATAAAGTATAATATTTTTAATAGAGTTAATTATATAAATGGTCATGTGGTTTGTCAACTTAGACATGTTTCATTTAATCTTTGATTTTTTCAATTAGCACAATAACCTTTAGAAAATAATTGTATCTTAATATTAATAAAAGACAATTTTCCTAAAACTTAATTAATTAATGAGATACTTTAAATTTTTAATTAACCGATCAGAAACTAAGTTTATCTAAAAGTAATTTTCTTATTAAATGTAGTTTAATCTGAATTTACCAAAAGTTAGACTTTCCTATCTTAAAAATATCTACGACGTATTAGATTTAATTTATATAAAATAAAATAACATTGAATATAATATTAACAAAAACAATTTTTATATAACTCTAAAATATCGTATGTGGAGATTTTTTTAAAATTTAAAGATGTATATGCATGTCTAAAATATCATTCTGCATAAAAACAATCACAAGTATTTTAACGTTCTTATTTTAATCTAACTGTATGTATATATGAGACCAAAATCTTGTTGTGCATATTTACAATTAAGAACGAAATACGACACCGGTTAAAGCGTTTCTCCCACCCAACCCAATTTCCATATACCGTTTAAATATAACATGGGCGAAATTAGTATTAGTAAATAAAAAATATGACAGATTGGCTGATTTAAATGGATTTCCTAAACATTTACCCTCACTGATTATGAGCAAATATCTCAAATCCTATCCCGATATCAGGAAGTGGTACCGATCCTGAGTGAGATAGCGGTAACCAATTTTGATAGTTTTCGAGATCAGTTCCGATACATTACTGGGAAAATCTCGCTATCGATACCAGTTCATATGAAACCGGCATACGTTCTAAGTTTTGATGATTTTTGGGACCGGTACCATCGGTATCGGTACTAGAATGGCCCAATGTTATCTCTAATCCTTACTACAATTTTTTTTATATTTTTTCCATAAACTTTTTTATATTTAAGTTTTATAAAACAAATTTTATGTAATGGATTTCCTAAATATGACAAATTGGTTGGTTTAACTCATTTTTTTCCATCAACTTTTTATTTTTTTTGGATCAACTTTTTTTTACTTAAATTTTATAAAAAAAAACCCTTAATACTTTATGTCTTTTAAGAAAATTGATCACTCATATAGACTATTTGTTTTAACCCTTCATTTTCTCCAACTCCAATATTTTTCCATCAAAAGTTTTATTCATTTCAAGTTTTCAACATCTGCAAACTGTAGGAAATAGCACTAGTAATTACTGTAACGAAATTACAATTCAATGGAAAGCTAAATACAATGACAAAAAGATAACAGAACAGAAATAGAAAACCAAGCATCATCATCATCATCACGATTGTTTCCTGCACAGGAAAAACAGGAAAGCAGAATGCAAACAATAAAGAAAACCGGGCTTGTGTTTGACACAATTCCCTTAAACAGATTCGGCGTCTGTTCCCAGGGTACACCGGTAAGAAGCAGTGAACTGCCGGACTTCAACACTTGCCTGAAAGATGGCCGGAACACGGGGATGGGCTGCTGCAACAAGAACGAAGGTGACTGTGTGTTTTCTGTATGTATGAGTGTGTCTCTTCCAATGCAATAGGGTGTGTATATATACACATCAAAACTGAAACCGAAATTGATATATAAAATCAATACCATTAACCAATATTAAATATTGTTAATGGGAATTAATGTTCATAATAAATCATTAGGCTGTCAGTTTTGAATTTCAAAAACCATGTTCTAGAAAGTGTAAAACCGGGTCAAAAAATGTGGGTCAAATTTCTTACGGGTTGCAGCAAAAACCAGCCTCGCACGGGCCCGGATTTTTGGAGCTGCATTCGTGTCCGCAGGTCGCGCCTTGTTTTTTCCGACCCGAACCCATTTTCTGCACCCCCCTGCGCGAGGGTATGAGTTGAAGTAAAACACAACTCAAGATCTTAACATGGCTTGGAAGCTTGTGATTATAA
>JAOXNX010000026.1:13171282-13181549 GCA_028566075.1 Solidago caesia | reverse complement strand
CCCCACCCCTTTTAGCCTAAGGACCAGGACAAGATGGATAATGGGTCGACATGGCTAAGACAAAACCTTGTGATATAAAGTGTTTATGAGGTGATTCAAGCTCGTAAAAAGCAGAGGAGTTTTTTTTATAGAGCTTGGAATCACAATATCACATACTTATTTTTATTAATGCTTCAAGAATTTAATGTACAGTTGGCGAATAAATCTGAGAAATATGTATGTATACATGGACTTCTGAAGGAAGAGCTCGTCAACATAACTCTTCTACCTAAAGGAAACCATGGACTTTTGTTAAAATGGCCTATTGTATGCATAACTTAAAGAAAATCAGAATTTAATTTACACTAGTAGGCTTAAATTGAGGGGGCCACTGCACCCCGGCCTAGATCCGTCTAGGGGTGTAAACGAGTCGAGCCGAGCCCGATCTTGGCAGTTCTCGAGCTCGAGATCGTTTTTGGAGCTCGAGCTCGTTCGAACCTTAGTATTTAAACTCGGCTCGGCTTGTGATATATTAAAAAAGTCGAGTTCGACTCGAGATCGGCTCGTTTGTAAAAAAAAAAACTAAACGAGTTTGAGCTTGGCTCGAGCACGAGCTCGGTAAGTGATCAAAACTAAGTTCGATTATCAAAAGCTCGTGAAAAAAGCTCGTTTAGGCTCGGCTCGATTAGTATATGAAAGCTCGATTGATATAATAATATGTGTGTATATATATATATTATATTATATATGAAAGCTCATTTAAGCTCGCGAGCTTAATCGAGTTATGTATTCGAATTTCGAGCTCGGACTCGGTTAGTAAACGAGTCAAGCTCGAATTCGACTCGAGCTCGTTTAGGCTCGGCTCGAAACGAGCTTTTACGAATCGAATTCGAATAGTTCGCAAGCAGGTTTGACTCGTTGACTCGTAAACCTCTAGATCCGCCCCTTGAATACTTATACAAGTGCATGAATTGTATATGAGAATTAATTAATAATTCATCATTCATCAATGAATTGATATTGATAATTTGCCTATTGAAGTTAGTTATATGTAGGCATGACATGAATACTTAACTTACCCTGTTATCTATTTCTCACGTGGTAATAACTAATAAGGACATTGTTATTTCTTCATTTTTATTTTTTGAAACGTGGCATCGATATCACTTTTGGTGGGTCAAAGTATTTATATTGATGAAAATGTTTCTAGCTTGATGATGGTGAATTGGTGATCGGTGGTAGTATTACACAACTGACCATATCGTGCGTCTTGAACCATTGGGTGTGTCTATTTGATAATTAAAGTTTAAAATATAAGGTATTTTAATCTAGGAAGACAAAATTAGTAGCATAAATTAATCTAATTAAAAATGGATTAACCGAAATGTTGATCTTACGACCTGGGAATCGACAATATGCGCACCAATATATTAGATTAGGGTGTTGCTATTTCCACCCCTTGGTGGAAATAGCAAGGCACATTAGATTATTGTTAACAGTACCTGTAAGTTGTAACTATTAAATAAAGTGGCCTACAATAACTCCATAAATCGATGCATGGGAAAAAGTTATACACTCAACCCAAAATTAATAAGAATGATGAAATACCGCAATTTCATCGATGATACAAATAAACTATTATTCGGTTAATACTTAACTAAATTTGTACGGTTAGAAATTATACTGAAACGAGGAATAGATGTGAGTGTATTGTCGTCTGAATTTTTTTTCAAGCCTAAAAAGTAGTTTGTCGTATGTAGTTTGTCGTAAAATAACAGTTCCCACATTCCCACTCGCGGTTTATGCAGTTTTGTAGTGAGAATATATTAAAAAAATGATATATCGAAAACAAGGGGCATAATATGATCCTTTGGACTGCGGAAACCAATGGATGGAAATCAGGGTAGTCGGCGGAGCTTTGTTAGGGCCCGGGGGCCTCGGCCCCCTCTGTTTTTTCATTCAATAATGTAGTTTTATCCGTAATTTATCTGAAAATTTATTTTTCTTAGTTGTATTTCTAGATCCCGTGACTTTGGGCACCCCCTGATTTTTTTTCTTAGTATTATTTTTTGCTTCCGTCACTTTCGGTCCCCCCTGTTAAATGGTTCAAGATCCGCCACTAGGTAGATATGTTTGGCTGGTGAATAGCAAGTAGTACTACATTGGGAAAATGATGTTGATGCTTGTGATACCAACCCAAATGCCAACTAAGAGCATATATACAAGTAGCAAAGGTTTAGGAAACTAACATTGAAGTATCAGCCATTACAAAATGTTAAAAACTAGAAATACATATTTGCATAAAGATAAATCATCAAACTTCAATTATTTTGGATTTTGCTTACCATACACACGATAAAATGTTATTTACTAACGGTTAATAGTTATTTTTAAGGGATCAGTATTTTTATTTATAATAATTAATCATAGGTTTAATGACTATAGTTAGCAAATCTTTCATTATTATCGAAGTTTAATAAGTACAAAAAACCCTGCATTTAAATAGAATTCTAATTCTAATATGTAGCAATTAAAATCATAGTTGTCGACTCGACTCGAAAACATGATTTTTTGACTCATGACTCGAATCGTAAGAGTCAGGATATTAAATAATATATAATTTTATAATAATATACAAGTGTTTATTGTACAAATATAATATTATATTTACATATTAAGATAAAAATAAAAGAATACTATTGAAATAAAATCAAATTTAAAAGCATATAAAAGAATTATGTTTAAAAAATTAAAAATTAAAAATTTTATTTTTTGACTCGTGACTCGGAATGTGACTCACGTTGACTCGGAATGTGACTCGCATCGACTCGGAACGTGACTCGTATCGACTCGAACGAGTCTGGAGCAAAGTCGAGTCATCCACCAAGTTGCCTCGTTTCACTTTGTTTTAAATCGGCTCGTACGAGTTTGACAACTATGATTAAAACTAGAAGGGTCAAGTGTTCAACCAACCTTATTCAATGGCTCAATAGTCAATTCCTAATCCTATAGGCCGTGAAATCTTTTATACTTGGATAGTTGGATCCTAAAAAGAACATTCATCAAGCCCAGTCCAATAACGGGCATCAAGCACACTCTTCGTTTGTTTTTCTAAGTTTAATAAGTTTGTCTTTCATTATTTTAAAAGTTTAAACATCTTCACTTAATATACCTATAATACCCTTAATGAAATTAATTTACAACATCTACCCCTTAACTTCTAAAATAACTACACTACCCTCTTTTACATCAATAAACCTTTACATCAATAGCCCACATTACTCGCCGCCGTCGCCGCCACCACTATCGCCGCCGCATTGTGCGGGCATTGGTCTAGTAAAATAAAATATGTTCATACCAAGGTAACACCTTTTAACCAAATAAAAAAAATGTATATATTTATAATTTTTTGTTTGACACAAAATAGGAGAGGATGATATTGATGGGCAACCGAAGTTCTCGCGGGAACCTCTTTTGATTAGTATTTATGATTTCAATGTTCCTCCAAACGGTCACCGAGGAACACCTTACCTTGGTCTTCTTTCTTCAATTTCCATCGATCTCAATCATCTTTTTGTTAATCCCATTTTCCCACTATTTGTTTTTATAGACATCTTGAGATATCGGTATGTATAACCCACATTCCCCCTTGTTTTATATTTGCTCATTTCTCTAATTCTTGTTTTCATTCAATCCCTATTTGTGTGTGTATATATTGTGATCATCTTGATATGCCCAAATGGTTTGCAACATTGTTCTTTTAATATGCAATAATTGTATTGTAATTTGATATACATATATTTTGAATTATGATTTTGTTGGTATTCATTAAAGTTGTTTTTCTTCTTTCAAACCTCGCATCATTGTTGGATTGGGCATTGTTGTTGTTGTTGCGTTGAAGTCGGCTTTTTTAATTGAAAAGGTATTTATAATAATGATAATGTACTCCATTTGGTCAGGAAATTTGATGATATAATGGGAAATTTATGTGTCGTTCGTTAAGAAAAATGATAGTACGGGTTATCAATTAGTACTATTTCAACCTTAGAGATCAATGTCAGGGAACATATCATTTTTGAAGGTCGGAAAGTCAGATAAATGTATGGAGTATATGTTACGATTCAAGAATTTGTCGATTGTGATTCATTATACCAGAAGAAATTACAATTGTATACTTTGTACTTTGAGGGTGCTTTTTCTCCCATATGCATTAACGATTACGATTTTAAAATTAACTAGGTGGTACGGGTTAAATGAATGACCACTCGTCATATCTTGAATGTGCTACTTCTACGTATCATAATTTGCATCAGTATTACCTTGTAATCAAGATACCATATGGCTATTTGTTTGGTGTTTGTAAGTACTAATTCGTTTGCGACTCCATAGTCCAAATTCGACAATAGTTTAACAAGAATCATTTTGGTGTTCTTAGAGAAATTACAGATATCAACGCTAATCTAAATAAGGAATCATAAATATATTTAAACCAAAAACTTAGAGCAAGGCAAGCCATTCACATCCAGTGAAGTGATTGGGTAGCTATCTGTCAGCCTAACCCATTTTTTGAAGTGCTTTCAAGATACACGATTAAACATTTGATAATTGCAGGTTGCTATGGCTGATACTGAACCGAAGACTGAAACAAATGTTCCTCCTACTATTACACCTACGCCGCCGGCTCCTATGACTGGTACTGAACCAAAGACTGAAACTGATGTTCCTCTTACTGATACACCTAAGTCACAGGCTTCTGTGGCTGGTACTGAACCAAAGACCGAAACTGATGTTTCTCCTACTAAATCACCCAAGTCAGCAGTCATTGCTACAGAAGTAAGCACTGAACTTACTTGAAATTTGATTTGCATTTCTAATATTATGAAGCCGGCTTTCTTAAGCTAAACCAATGTTTTAGCTTGGATAAACTAATATTCGTCGTATTTCCTACTTCATTTAATAATGAATTCATTATCTACTATGCATCCTTCTCGTTAACTCTCTTTTTGCAAACTAACAGATAAAAACAGTCAATGTGAGTAATGTCTCGAAGGGTGTCACCGAGAAGGATATCTGGGAATTCTTCTCCTTTTCTGGCAATATCCATTACATTGAAATGAAAAGGTATGGTTTGTAACTGCTTTAAACTTAACTTAATAGTTTTTCTATAAGCCTTGTGGCTATAACAGGTTTGGATACAACTAATAGTCTATTTGGAAAATTTAACTGTCGATATGTACAAGCAGCCTTATGAAGTTATGTGCTTAACTGTGCAGTGAAAGTGAAAAAACGCAGCACGCATTTGTCACCTTCAAGGAATCACAGGGAGCAAATACAGCAGTTCTTTTGACGGTATGTAAACTCCTAGTTTGATGGTTAATCTTTTTAGAAAACTCTTTGAATTGTTTTTGATTACCTAAGTTAAAACTTTGAATAAATTGATCCGGTTATAAACTAAAAGGTGATTATTAAGTTGATGTTTATTATACTTACATCATCTTACAACCAGTACAACAGGTTGATACTAAATAAGAGCTAAAAAATCTTTGTGCCAATTCTAGATATTAAAAATAAAAATATTTGATCTTTCAAAACAAAAAATGACTCTTTATTCTAGACAAAATTTCTAAATACAATCAGCATAAAAACTTCTTAATGATACATAATTAACAGGGAGCCACAATTGGTGACCTGCCAGTTTCAGTAAGCCATGTTGAGAATTACAAGCTGCCTCCAGAGGCTCCTCCTCTAACACAGGTACTTTCTACGCATTCGTTTTTGCTACCTGTGCATGCAATTATCTGTTCTTACTACCTGCTCAGAATTTAGAATTAGCAGTTTTGTGCTAGCCCCGCGATCCATCTCCTAGAGGAGGCATGTCAACCTATTTACTTATGTATGGGTCGATTCACATCAAATTTTATCCCTGACAAGTCAAAAGGATAAAATCAAAGTATCAAACACTACAGTTTGACAGTGGGTAAATCGTGAAAAATAAAAGTTGCAGCCAGCTTGACTGGACCAGTGGACCTGTTCCAACCCTTACAAATACCAACCCTTTTTAACCCGAACTTGTTTTGGTCCATTACCATTCCAGCATGATCCACCCATTTTGCCACCTCTAGATGAGTGATGTATCCATACATGATCTAAGTCTTGTATTAGCATGGCTTCGTTAACCGTTTGTCAGATGTATATGGTGCATGGAACATTTGTGATTTGTCTGAAGCTTGTGCAAATTAATCATTGTACTAAACTTTTTGAACTCTGAAGCAGCCAGAGTCACCAGGTACAAATGCAGATAGGAAACGTGAAGTCGCACAAAAGGCCGAGGAAGTGGTAAGCACCATGCTTGCGAAGGGTTATGTTCTGGGAAAAGATGCCCTACAAAGGGCCAAGTCATTTGACGAAAAACACCAGTTCACGTCCAATGCCTCTGCTAAGGTTGCTTCCCTTGACCGTAAAATGGGTTTGACCCAGAAGTTAAGCACGGGAACGGCTGTCGTTAATGAAAAGATGAAAGAAGTGAACGAACGTTACCAAGTTACTGAAGCAACAAAATCGGCCATCGCTAAAGCTGAGCAGAAAGCAAACAGTGCCGGTTCGGCACTCATGAGCAACCCGTATGTATCCAGTGGAGCTACGTGGGTTTCAGGTGCTTTTTATGCGCTTGCAAAAGCAGCTGGAGGCGTGGGTTCAAAGACTAAAGTGAAAGTTCAAGAAGCTGAGAAGGAAAAGGAGGGGTCAGTAACTAAAGAGAAGGTTCAAGAGGCTGACAAGGAAAAGGAAGGGTCAAAGACTAAAGAAAATGTTCAAGCTGAAGAGAAAAAGGACTGCTTAAAGACCGAAGAGAAGGTTCAGAAAGCTGAAGAGGAAAAGGATGGGTTGAAGACTGAAGCAAAGGTTTGCAAAGCTGAAGAAGAAAAGGACGGGTCAAAGACTACGGAGAAGGTTCATGTTGACGAATCTTCAAATAAAGATTCTTCCGTCGTACCTGTCAAAACATCTGATGATAAAAACAATCTTCCAATTCAGTGAAGATCCATTTTATTGTCTGTGATATAGTATATGGCTAGTTACAAATGTAAATATACGTGTCATACAGAAAGTGTAAACATACAACATGAAATTTATTATTATTCAAATATTGATGTCACTTCGTAAGATACGATGAGAATTAAGTATATTATGAAAATATTTTGTTCTAATCCTGATCTCAATACTGCTATAGTGCTATATATGTAAAAAGATATATACAGGTTGCATATCTTCTTTACTATAGGAAGTTTACAAAAGAGGTAAATGGTATATCTACTAGCAGTGTAAAAAAATGGATAGCTTCTATAACTATATTAACGAAATGTGGTTTCAGGAACCTTGTTCCACTTATTCAGAACCAATGCCCTTTTACTAGTTTCATAAGTAGGATAACTTTTATGGATGCATGCCTTCCATTCTGTTCCGTATTAGCATATGTACGTAATCATCCACTCCAGAGACTGTCAGCATACAAGTACAAAATTAGGAAGCCGTATGCAGTGTTAGGGTAAGCAATATACATGGGGGAATCCAGTTGAACGTGGTACACCTTTAGCTATAAAATTTGAAGGAACTATTTCACAAAATTGAAATTGATATGAGCTTCTTTTTCAAATTTAAATCCTAGTTTTTGCGGTACTTCGGTTTTGTAATAAAATTTTGTTGATTAACAAAGCCAAAGTGCACCTCATCAACTGGATGGAGGGACTACTTCCATGTAAACTATATGTATATAACAGCACGTTTTACATTTTATTACCTTTGTGCAGTCAGGTACATCCTTGTCGTTTGACCCTTCGCAGATCTGAAATGCAAAATCCAGAAAGTTGGATTAATATATGGCTAGATTTCAGTTGCATGCTGACAACGCTTAAGACTGTATGCAAAGCAATGAAGCTGCATTTGTAAGACTATACATTAGTTAAGTATTCTACCCTTTCAATTTGTTGTTGAGATGATTGTGGGTTATCTGCTAGACATGCTAGAATGACTAAACTGGCTGCTACAGTTGAGGGCCAGTAGCACAACTGTTGATGTCCAAGCAGCACGAGCTTTGCAAGATACTTGGCAGTTTTATCCACATGTTCATTGGCTCTTGCAGCTTGGAGATAGAACCTTTTCATTTGTTTCACATGGCCATGAATCAGAACAAATTATAGTTTCCTCAACTATTTGGTTAATATTTGTGCAGTAGAGATGAATACTTCTCATGGTAATAGAAATCATGGCTAGATACAGGTTGTAGATTCATAATATTGTTTACCATAAGAAATTGTAGATGGTTGGTAAAAAGCACTGAAAGTTGAGGACTTCTTGGACCAGCCACTCCATTGCCACCACTTCAGATCTGCGGTATTTGTTGCTTCCTACGTGAAATAATGTTTGTCGAATGCTGCAATGATTAAATAGAACATGATTTCCCACTCTATACAAATTCATGATAAAGGAGACCAGACAGAGAAATAATAAAGGATCACACCTGTTCAAGGGCTGGTTTTCTTCAATCCTTGTTGCAAGGGTGAGACAAGCAATGCCAGCAATTTCAAGCTCCCTTCTGTTTCTGAAGTATCCTTTGCTCAGAAACCGGTCCCAAAGGCTGACACCCAGGAACATGGTCTCCGTTTGGAATTCCTTGTTATTTGATTGCTGTTTTACACAATATGAAGTAAAAAGTTATATAGGGAAGCAGAGACCTGGCTTAACAAATCCATAACTCAATAAGTAGGCAATTAAGTTGTATTTTTGAGTCGTGTAGAAAATAATCTCCATCTACTTGTAGCATTATTCTAATGAATGTGAATTTAAAGAAAATGTTTAACAAATTGTACTGCACATCATTTAGTTGTCTAAGCTATAGTAATTTTGAACTTAAAAACACACACCCCTAAATTAATAAACAGTAGTTAAGTATACTAGTGCAATGAGCAAAAAATTATAAGAGAAATTAATAGGCATCAATGAAACAATTCTAACGAACCTCCATTATCCAATGCACCATCTGCAACCTTTGCTGGACAACCAAATCCCCATATTCCTTCATCTCACAGTATTCCTCGGAATAATCATGTACATACACTTGCCTCCTTTCCCTTTCCTTCATCATCCAGTAGCTTTCTTCATGTTCTTCGTCTTCTGGTCTTAACAATTTCTGACCAGGGTAAACAAAATCACATTATATCTTCTTTTCTTCTTGAAAGATAACCAAGTTATATATTGATATCTACCATCATAACAGTAAGTAACCTATTGAACTGTAAAAGCACATCAAACATCTTGATGAAGCACTATAGTTATTAAGTGAAAACGGCAATATAAATCTCCACACTCCACACAACTTCAAACTACTCCTTTCATGGTAAACTGAACCACACTATATCTTACCTTATAATAGTAAGAATCCATTAAAAACCGTCATAGCACATCAAACATCTCAACAGATCACCACAGTTCTTAAGTGAAGGGACTGAAGGCAACAACATATATACTGGAGTAAGAAGTTACTACTGCTACTATTGTCACTAAACTTATCAGAGAAATTACGAATTCTGAACGACAATATACATCTCTACATAGCTGATAGCTCCAAACTAATTCCATTTTAAACTTAAGCACAATAGATATTCCGTTATACTAGTATCTAAACATTACACAAACCATCAAAGCACAACAAACGTCTCAAATCTCAATGATACTAACACTTTTGTAATAATACTTCACATAAAACTAAATATATCGCAGAAGTTGCATCCTAAACCACAATACATTCACCATTTAAATAATAAAAAATATTGTAAACAGCTATCATAGCACATCAAACATGTCAATGGATCACTTTAAGTTTATCAAGTGAACGCAACATCATATATCATCAAATATCTCAATGTAGCACTATATATAGTTCTTAAGTAACAGCAGCAACATATATACTAACAATTAATCAACTACATTAACTAAACCATTAACTAAACTAACTCAATCAAAACTATGCAAATATGCATAACAAAGGGAGAAACTAGTTACTTAAGTACAGCTAAGGCACAATTACATGTTGGAATTAAAAGATATAGATTCGTATATAAAAGATAATATAATGAAAATATGATAAAAATACATACCCGATGATCCATTGGATGAGTTGAAGAAATTAGCCATTAGATTGTCGGGTTCCCAAATTGAGATGATTGTATTATAATGGGATTGATTTGAGAGAGAGCACACTAGTATTTTAGAGAGAAAGTGTGTGTAAAGATTA
>JAOXNX010000026.1:13153950-13171182 GCA_028566075.1 Solidago caesia | reverse complement strand
GGATTTCAATTATCGTCAATTATCATATCCGAATGATAAACGATCAGTGACGGTCACACTAACGTGGTTCCAACATTACTTACAGAAATTCTAACAGAAGATTCATTGTTATTCAACTTCGAAATGACTTTCGTAGAGAAATCAGATTTGCAAAATATCTGACTGTAAACGAGGAACAACTGAAACGTAGGAGACGGAGTTGTATCACCAAATGATCGTTCAGAAAACTGACTACCAGATTCGTACCACGTCGATGAAACAAAGTCAGATGAAAACTCGATCTCAGAAGTATACATATCAGATATAGTACGCTCATCATCATCATCATCATCGTCATCTGATAACTGTTCTGAACAAGTTAAATCAAGGTCAACTGCAATCAGCTTTGACTCTCCACAATTCTCTGTTTCATTTTCATCATCATTAACTGTTTCATCTGCTTCTGATTTATTATTACTGTTATTATTATACGAACTGAATATACCGGATTTTGGAGCAGATTCTAGAGAATAAACAACTGATTGACCTTCGTTGACCGTTGCAGCATCTGATAACTTGTAACAATACGACGTCGTTCTGAACTTCGGTTGAGAAGAAACTGAAACGTAATCATCCTTAGCTTCTGGATAAGCTGATTGACCTTCATTGACCGTCGTTTCAAATTTCACTAACGGAGAAACAACTCTCGAGCAAACCGAAACCGACACGGAAGCCGAAACGACGTCGTTCTCTTCATTTCTTAACTCCTTCGGAAAAACTGAACACTCCGAACGCGTCGTAACTTCCGAATTCCCGATTCCGGTAAAAGTAACCGAAACGACATCGTTTTCACCGTTCAAAACATCAACTCCTTTTCGAATTAAACTCGAATTCACAAAATCAACAGAGGAAGACGATTCCGATACCTCAACAACATCCTTCTTCTTATTATTCTCCGCCATCCTCTTGCTATACGATCTCGTAATCCTCCGAAACTCGTCATTTTCACCGTCAACAAAACGTCGCTTCTTCACCGATGACTTATTATTGTTCCTTGATACTCTGCTTGACGTATCGCATGAAAAATCAACTTCACGCGTTAAAATTGAAATAGAATCATGTTTTTGAACCGGAGATGATTTCAGAATCGGAGAAAAATTCGAGCGTTTCCGGCGAGGTAGCTTTGATCTGAGCTTCTTCATCGTTAAACACTTTACTGTTATTACTAGCTAAGCTAAATTGCAGAAAAAACTATTGACTTGATAACTGTGTGGGTTGTGACTTAGCTTACAGATTTGATTGTATTGAGGTTTGATTAGAGAGAATGTGTATGTATAGGTGTGTGAGAGTGAGAGTGTGAGGAATGTGTGAGAGAAAACGGTTATAAACGTTGAGGGATTGATTATATATATACTTGTGGGGTAGAGTTGCGGGAGAGAGTGTATGCGTGGAGGAATGGGTGGTTTTTAACATGAGTATGGTAGGGACCACTCGGTATTACTCTTGTCACGTTGAAACGTCTTTTACGCATTTGTAATAACTAAATTTAATGGTGATGGATTACAAAGTTCACGAATGAAGAATGGTATAACTAGAAACGTATTCGCGTAATGTGGTGGTGATGTCGGCGATTGGTAGTGGTGGTATGACGGTTGTCGGCGGCGTCTGGGTGGAGCATTTTGGGGTATTGATGTAAAAGAAGGTAGTGTAGTTATTTTAGTAGTTGAGAGATTTATGCTGTAAATTATTTAGTGTAAATTATTTTAGTAGTTATTTTAGTGTAGTTATTTTTGACTAGCATAGAATGGAGCATGTTCAGCATCTAGGGACTGATGTTTTTTTTCCAATTGTCTTAACCTCTTAGTTTTAATCCTGTCAAACTCATCATCACCAGAATCACTTGCACTCTCAAAGTAATTATTGTCTATTACTTCCAGTTCTTCATCATCACCATTATTTACCTCGTTATTCAACATGTCTACCTGTGCATCCAAATTTAACCTATAATCTTTCATATCAACTTCAACATCATCAACCACAATATCTTTGTCTACTAAAACTTCCTCATCACCCACATTTTCATCATCAACTTTATCCACACTCTCATCGCATTCACTATCCTTGCTTTCACTCTCATTTTGAGCCTGCATAAGCAATCTCCTAGCAATGTCTTTGTTAATAACTTGAACACTTTTCTTCACAGTTCTCTTTGTCATAGGTGAGTTCGAGTTCTTAACAATATACTCAACAATGACATCTATCACTTTACAATCACCCTGAATATGTTTACTCGTATTGGTTATATCTTCACCACAACAAATGTCAAGGGCTCCTAACTCCCTAGAACAGTAAAGTCTATTAAACTCGAAAGACTTAATACTATCCTCAGTATAACCCAGCTGTTTCATGATGGGGCTCATCTCAAGCAATGAAAAAATATTGCAGTCCACAAAATCAACATAAGTGGTCTTACCAGTATAAAAGCTTCGTCCATCAACAACTTTACATGTTCTCCCATGGTGAAAGTTCAATGTACACATGCTAAGCCTTTCATCTATAAATAAAGGTATAAAATATTTTAAGGGTTCCATTTTAACAAAATAAATATACTAAAATTTAAGGTTTTAGTAGGTTCTTACCGTAAAGACTTGCAAGATCATAGTCATCAACATCTTTTGGTCGGATTTTCCAACCCGACATTGTTGGTTGTTTTTGTTGTTGATATAAAGCTAAGGTATTAAAAATGGTGAAATAATAAGTTGTTAGGTATGGTGAAAGGGGAATAAATAGGGAAGATAAAGGAACGGGGAGCCAGAAATGGGCGGGTGAGTGATAAAGACGGTTTTACTCCCGTACGTGTATGGCACATGACTCAACTTAACGATCCGTTAGCCTCCGTTAGGGCAATGTATGGTGAGTGTGCATATTTTTAAAAATTGGGTTTGTCTCGGGTAAGTTTTATTTACGGGGTATGGTTAGTGTCATTTGGTATAAATACCAAGTATCATTTGTGTAATTTACCCTTGGTGTTAGTATGAATAAAAATATCTTTCTAACCTACGCTTGTCACAAAAATTTCTAGTGTCTAAACATATATTAGGAAAGTGTCTAAACTCATGACTTGGCAAGGAGGCAAGGAAGATCTTTAAAGGTATCATCTTTACGGGCTGTTGGGTTTTATGGAAGGCCCGAAATGAGTGCTTGTTTTAGAGAGGGAAGGTGAACATGGTCAAAATCATGAGTGACATCAAGACTTTGAACTTCCTTTAGTCTTGATCTTCCTTTGGTATAAACATAGAGGCAATCATAGTTCGATTACGTGAAATAATTGGTGTAATTTCATTTTGTTGTAATTATCTCTTGTAAATATTGCCATCCCATACTTGGTGGGTCTTGGCGTTTTTGGTGAATATAAAAGCCAATTTAAAAAAAAAAAATAACCGGTGAGGGGGAGTGACTTGTGAAAAAAATAAATGTAAAAATATTGAGATTGACTTTGGGATAGTTTCTCTAGCGCTGTGTTTCACACCACGGTCATCGCCAATCGCGGCCTATACATACCTACCCACCACCATTCATTCCCCGCCCTTCCAATTAAATCCAATTTTCCGGTAATCATCTCCATTTTCCTCTCCACTATTACAGCTTCTCCTTATTATTATTATTAATCAAATTTAGGGTTTATTTTATTTATTTATGTTTTAGAAAATGCATATGATTTATGTAGTTTCCCCTAATTATCTGACAGTAAACTTCCTGAAAATTAGGGTTAATTAATTTGATTTGATTTGTAATTATTTTATTACATATATTTAGGCCTTCAAAGATGTATATAGGTACAAGTCTTGTAGTGATTTTTTATATGCTTGATTAAAGGTATTTCGTCCAAGTTTTTAATGTTAATATCTAGGGTTAATGCTTGGAAATGTATCAATCTATAGCTAGGAATCTATATTATGTATCCAACTTTATAATATTTGATATTGTATGTATCTGGTGGTATTTTTGCTGACGTGACAACTTATATGGTTGCCATATGGGAACATAAATGGAAGCCACGTTAACGAAAGTACCATCGGATACATACAATGATAATGTTTGAAAGTTGGATACAATCAATTGAAATGTTTTAAGTTGGATGCATACACAATAGAGTTTGAGTTAAAGTTGAATACATTCCCAAACAGTTATCTGCAGTTTCTTACTGGGGTTCATGCAACATAAATATAGTTGATTGTTTGAATTTCGGGGTTCCTTTTCAGTTTCGGATAATACGTGCTTTCGTAAGATATATGTTCCAATTGTGTAGGTGTTGTAGTGACGGTGTGTATTATGTTTGATTTGTAAGGTGAATGATCAGGGGAATATAGAATGGGTTTGTCATCTGCTGCTACTACTACTGGTACTACTCTCAGTGAAGCCCTGAAGTTTTGCATATTTGATTTGAGAAGGGGACAACATGAAGGAGAGGAACTTGAGAAGATTTTGTTTTTCTTTCCGGCTGATTTGGCGTTTCCAGCCCAACTTTCTGTCATTGGGCTTAGCGAAGGACTCATCACTTTCACAAGGTCAGCACTTGTGTAATAGACTTTGTGTGTGTGTTAAATTTATGTTGGGTTATGATTCTAAACAAAATCCAATTTTCATTAATTTCTAAAATAAATATTTAGATTCTTGACAGAAACATGCAAATGTGGTTTATGGTTTGTTGGTCTTTCCTGACATATGTCTTTTTGATTTGTTGGTTGACTTACGAATGTGTTTTTGCAGAATTTTTTCTCCGGAAGCAGCTTGTGAGGTAATAGAAGCGGAAATGCATTCTCATGTGTTCTTTGAGGCAGAGCCTGATATTTGGATGGTAATGGTAAGTGTATGTTTATTAAGAACATTAGCAATTGCTGTTATTCTGTTCCCTAATTTAAAGATACGCATGTACAAGTATTTGTATAGTATGAATGATTATTTGTTTTTTTATTATATCAGAAGGTTTCATTTGATTTATTCACATAATCGGTATGTATTACTATGAGAGGGTCTAAACACATCGAAAGCATTTGGACGATGATACATGTACAAGTCCACAGACAATTATATTCTTTTCTCATATTGCTATAACCATCCAACACTTGTCTGGTATGCTATTTATTATGATTTCACTCATATTGATAATGGAGTTCTTGATTTCCTCAACCCTTGATGATTCCTAAACCTTTTTACTTATACCGTTTTTGCTTTTATTTTTTCTAAAAAGGACTCTTCATTTTTTAGTTAACCAAATTCAGTTTTTTGTCTTCCTCCTTCCTACTCGCTTCTATTTTTCCGGGCTGAAGTTCCCAATCGTACACATTCTTGTGTTTATGAAGTTTTGTTACATTGTGGTACAGGAACGACCTAATGACTATATTTATCCCCATTTCACGCCTTTTCTAGCATTATGTGCCTGACTGCATATTTAGTGTGTGTTATTATTGTCATGTTAGTATCAGGATTATGGAATCCTTTTCCAAGTTATATTTACAACAAAGAGATGATAATTTGTAGGCTTATCTTTGGTCGTGTGATGTTTTACTTTTGCATATGTTGAAAGTCATTTTGTACGTAATATAGAGAAATATTATGTTTTTTTAATCTTCAAATGCATATTTTTGATCAGGCTTTACCTTGTTGTAGGTGGTTGCAAAAAGCAAAGAGACGGAAGCAATATGGAGGATTGAGGCACTACGCAGTGTTCTCAAGGAAATACACTCTCTATTCATTATGTTTCATGGTTCTATAAGAGTGTTGCTAGATAAAGAACCTGGTGGAGGATTGCTTCGTAGTCATTTGTACACTTTCATCATGGATTACCTTAGTGGTAAGTCCTTTTCTGAATCATGTATTCATGTCCTACATGGATTACGTAGAGACTGTTTCCAGCATCTTTTTTAATTTTTGTATTGGAGGTTGCTAATTGTCAGCATATCAAAAACGGTCTTCATTGGAGTTGTGGTGCTGCGGTAAAGCCAAAGTTTCCACTTCAAATGCTTTTTGAATGGATTTGTGCTATTGGGGCAATGCTGAAGTTGCTGTACGCCTGTACTTCTCTCTTACAACTGCATTTTGTCTTTGAAACAGATTTTCTCTTGGGCACCAAATTCCTGTTACCTAATTTTCGTGACTCTTTGAAGGAGCGTGGGACTGTACAGATGTTGACTGTTGGACGGGAGGCTGCTATTGAAGTACAGGTCAGATCGACATCATGCATATTCCCTAGTATTTTTGGCTGTCTCTTAATTTTAATTTCTAACAAACACATAATTATTCAAGACGTTTTTATGTAATTTGCTTAATTTACTACTTTTTTATGCAGTCTCTTGTTGGAGTATTAGATTCATGCATGGGGAACACATTAGGCTACTCAGTTATATTGTTCCAGGACTTGCTGGTCTCTACAACGCTACCCCCTGTATGTTTTATCTTTGATACCTCCAAAAAAAAAAAAAAACCCACAGCTTTATGCATTTTAATATCAATCTATATATCTTGTATCAAGTACCATTTATTATCTACGTGGAGTGTTTTGAGGGTGTTTGGATTTGCATTTGGAACTGATTATTGCGATTTCATTTTGCAATAATCACATTCCAATGTATGGAAAAAAGGAAGATTATCTGATTATTGGGTGGCCAAATAAAATTACTTACTTGCCCTTCTGTTAACTTAAATAAAAGACCTCTATTCCCATTTCACAAAATGTCTCCCCTTTTTTCGTTTATTTGTCATATTACCTATTAATTCTTAGATAAGTATAATTTTTGAACACTCAAA
Organism: Solidago caesia; assembly: GCA_028566075.1. Lineage (NCBI taxonomy): Eukaryota > Viridiplantae > Streptophyta > Magnoliopsida > Asterales > Asteraceae > Solidago > Solidago caesia. The sequence continues at coordinate 13,164,396 of JAOXNX010000026.1, read as the reverse complement.
ACATCTTAATATCTTATCATTACAACTTTAAATAGCAGAAGTACTCAACCATCTAATTAGCTAGACATTAATTCCCATTTCACAAAATATCTCTCCTTTTTTTTTTATGAATTATCATTTTAGTCAATTTACTTATTAATTCCATAAGCAATTAGAATTTGCCGAATACTCAAACATCTGATCATTACAACTTTAAATTGCAAAAGCAAATCCAAACACTTTCTTCTATAGTTCGTTTTATTACAACTGATTATCTGATTGTGATTATTCATTATGACATAATCACCTTCAATAAACACATCCAAATACCACCAAAGTAGAAATGTCCCTGATCATTGATGCTGGAACTTATCATAGTCGGTTCATTGTGTGGGTTGATAATCATTTTGATGCCTTTCAGGATGACACTGTTAATCTATTTTCGTACGGTGTCTTAAGGTTGACCCCACGTGTTCTATCATCTTCCGGAGGAAGTACCTGGTCTTATCTGCGCAAAGGAAGTGTTTCTTCACATGCCGAGTCAGCTTTGGCCCGATTACACAGGTTGCAGGATGCCTCTTCTGTAGGAAGTGACAGTTATCGTGTTGTGAGGCCTTTACAGATTGGCAAGTGGTCCAAAGGGAAGGATGGTTTTCTTGCTACGGATATCTGGGGTGTAGAAGTTGGCAACTTGGTTCCCACCACCCCAACAGTATGGCTTCAGCAAACGGAGCATAAGATGTACCTTTGTGCTTATCAGCATAAAAGCCTTACCATAATTCTCCTTATACCTGTAACCTCCATGCTTAACGGGGAGGAAGGGATCTCCATGTTGAAGCAACAACTTCTTGAAAATGTCAGTTTTTCTATCTGTATGTGATTATATATCAATATTACTTGCCCATGAACACTTGTTTAAACCTAATTTTTCTTGATTATCGATAAGAATTTGACCATAATTAAAATACATGCTTTTCTAATCATTTCTTAGGATCAGATTTTCTTTTGTTGAATTCTGTAGTTGGTGCTACTACTGGAGAGATTTACACCCAAGATATCCCATGTTATCAATTTATTGGACTTTTTCTCTGCTAAAGCAGATATATTAATTCTAGTTGTTTCTTATGTAATTATGTCTAATCATGAAAGTAACCTAACATGAAACTTGAAATATGTGACGTTTGTGATGTATAATGGAAAAAGGTAATGTTTTAGCTTTGTGTTGAATATAGAAACACAAATGTCACCCATTGCTGTGAGTATTTTTCTCATATGTTCTTCCTTTTATTTTTCATTTTTGTGAATGGGTTGTAATATTTTGCATTTGCCAGGCATCTGCTAAGATAAATAAGGTCGAGGAGAAGCTTGCAAAGGGATGGGGTGGTGAGAATGCTTATCATGTCAAGGGATATCGCTATCTACTAGTTGATGGTGACAGGAGTATATCACGGGCTTCGCCGCCTGGAAAAGTAACAACCCTAACAAAGGTAAGGAGTTTGTTAATTGCATTAATGTATTTTTTTTTTCAAACAGACAATAGGTGCCAATATCTATCCATTTACTTTTGACTCTTGTCGATTCGGATGATAATTTTACCTAACAGGTGCAATGAATAAAATTCAAAAACTCGGTTTACTATGGAACGGGTTAAAAACGTGAAAAATATCTAACTGCTTACAACATCTTAATTCACTTTATTTGAAAATATATTTATGTTGAATTAGTATAGCTTGTTATATTTAACATCTTGAGGGTGTGCCTCGGTGCCTGATTAAAGGTATTGGACTATGGGGAATGCCATAGATAATGAATAGAAGTGTTAGGTATGCTATAATGCAATCACCCTTTATGTAAAAGTGGTAATGGCCATTAATGTAATTTGGGGAATGGATTTTATTGCCCTCTAATTTCCCTGCACATATTTACTCACCGCATTCTTCTCTCTTCCCCTAACTTCCTCACTATTTCTCTCAACTCTATCTAGAAGAACTAGTTGACAGATTGCATCTTGTTATTCAATGATCATTTTTTATTTTTTTTTTGGGTTCCTTTTCAACGTATCATAAGGATCTAAATTAGGACACGGAATTTTGGGTCCTGAGTTGCTTATGCTATCTGCAATTTGCTTGATCTTTGTAATTATATTATATTTATTTTACTTTTATTTTTGCAGTAAGGTTCTGTGTTTGAAGTCTCCTTACAGCAGCTGCAATACTCGAATCCTATTTACGATACTGTATTTATGTTTTGTTCATTGTACTCTAGTTTCGTTGAGATTCATTCATGTTCTAGTGTTAAACAAGCGATATCAATGCAGTGATAATAGCCCTTAGTACCCCATAGCAATCCCTTGATCTATTACTTTCTCCATAGCATTCCCTGGTATGAACCAAACAGCCCCTAATTATCTATATAGTTTAAGAAAGTAGGTGGTACAAAAGTTGTTTGCAGGTCAAGCCAACCCGGCCTAATGCGTATGAAAAGTTACCCTGTTTCCAACTCATCATTTTAGACTTGTTACGGTGTTACCCAAACCTCTGGTTCCCCTAGTTTGCCATCTCTAAATGCAGACATAGTGACATACAACCTACTGCTATTGTCGACATCTTCCTAACTTCTACTATTTTCATTTATCTTCAGGAATCGTTGCTGGCCTTAAATAAGATTCGAGAAGATATTGATTTGGTGAAAAGCAGAGCAAAAGGTGATGACGTGGATCATGAAAAGGATCTAGAAATATGCATTAGAGCAAAGAACAATGCATGGGTGATAGCTCGTGCTACAAGAGGGAAGGAACTGTACATAGTTCTTGAGAAGGCCAATGAAACTCTTCTCTATGCCTCAGAAGCTGTTGAGAAATTTAGCGACAGGTATAGCTCATTTGATTTATAGTGTAATATGTTTATTACTTGATTATATGTGTGTAAAGTTATCATTATGGCATATTAGGTTGATACCATTACTTTTCTAAGTGGTTAGTTTCATTGTTTCAGTATTCAGTCTTATGGAGAATGAAAGTTAAATAAATTGTTCTGTTGTATAATTTGTGTTCACTGAAAACTAAAGTAATTGAGCAACAGAAGATGAAAAAAAGTGATATTAATGTTGGACAGGAATATTTTTGAGTAGGATTGAATTGTTGTTCTTTTAGTTTTTTTAATTACTGGACTGTCAGTTATAAGATTAACTCACAAAATCCCGTTCGGTTTAGTTAATTTTGTTCCTTTTTTCCCCTTGTCCTGTAGATACTGCAATGGAGCATTTTCGTTGGATTAGGAATCACAGGAGCTACTACGAAACCTTACAGTTAATGTTCCTCCTATATCGGCTCCACGCGTTTATACTCGATAGTACATTTAGATAAACGAGATATGCACATATCATTCTAATGGCGCATCAAGACTGAAAAAGACACGGCTAGTTAGAAAGTTGTATGGTCACAGACTTGAGGAATGGTAGACTATGTATACTGTAAAAAATAGACAGGTAAGTTAGCCCAGAGTTCATGGAACTTGTAATATTTCTCTAGGTGTGCATGGATTGTGTTCTGATGAACCTAGAAAATACGGTTTGTTTAATTGTTAATAAGCTTTAGATTCTTGGGTTGGAAAAAGGGTTCTAATGACATCTTGTTTTGTACCGATGCATTGGTGAACATGAGCTGCTGTGATTTAGTTTGCTTGAGCAGTACGTGGCATGATGCCGTTTTGATAAATGATTGTAGTGTATAACATTTTGGCTGTAACATTATTGGTTTAAATGTTTAATTTGTGTTGCCATTTATCTTAATGGGTATGTTTGGGTTAATTAGGTAAATTTGAAGTTCTGTTCTTAACTTTATAAGCTTTTTTGGGTAAATGTTAGATGTATCATGTATGGGTTAAATTGGGTAAAAACCTGTCCAATATCCATCTTTTTTACTCTAAAATCCAGTTCATTGTTCATATAAGAAGTGATATATCTCTTCTATACTAGAGGAGATGTTTAGCTGAGGTCATAAACGATGATTTGTCAAGCAGGTGGATATGCCAAGTCTATTTTCTGATGCAATGCTTTCATCACAAGTATTTATATGTGTATAATACATGAAAAAGTATATGTATATATGTATATGTAAAAAGTATATTATGTTGGGCGGGTTTTTAAAAGTTTGAAAATTTCATCTGACATTGTGTATATCAGAAGCTTCTGGTTCATATATATATATATATATGTACTAGAGCGATATCCCGCCTGATAGACGGGGTTGCGGAATTAAGTTTTATTAACGACGCATAGTAGACCCCTTCAACCTATTCATACATAGTATAAACCTTTGAGCTATTCACAGAATAATAGAGCTATGCATAGACCCATTCGACGTATTCACGCATAGTATAAACAAATTCAAAATACACACAAATATCATCATCGTTGACAAAACAAAAGTCTATACTACATACAGAATAATAAAAGTATTTATTGAACCCTTCGAGCTACTAACACAAGAATAGAACTATTCATAGACCCATTCGACTTATTCACATATAGTATAAACAAATTCAAAATACACACAAATATCCTCGTGATTGACAAAAGAAAAGTTTATACTACATATAGAATAATAGAACTATTCATAGAAACCTTCGACCTATGCACACAAGAATAGAATTATTCATAGACCCCTTCGACCTATTCACACATATTATAAACCTTCGAGCTATTCACCCAATAATAGAACTATTCATAGACTCCCTTCGAGCTATTGGCGCATATTTGACCCCTTCGACCTATTCATATATAGTATAAACCTTCGAGCTATTTTATTTAAAAAGGAATGACTTTTACTGAGATTCAATTTTTATTTGTAAATTTTTTGAACAATTTACATTTGTTCTTTTGAATAATAATGTAAAATGTATACATTATAAAATGTAAATTTTCGAGAAGGTAAAATAATGAATATTTAAGTAAAAATACATTTTTTATTTTGCAAAATGTAATAATACTAATTTGATTCACACGGGTTGTCTATAAAATTTTTTGACATTATTAACAATAAATATTATAAAATAGTGAATCTATAATCAATAGTTAATCAAAGAATTTAATTTATGTCAACAACTCGTGATGACTAAATTCAAACAACAATATAGCTTTAACTTGCATAAATATAACTGACCACATTCAAGAGAATGTTGTTACTTATTATTGTTGCCCCTAAACAATCATGGAATTGTATTAATAGTTGTACTAATATTTTGTTTGCTACTAACAAAATACAAAAGTTTCTAAGCAAATCAAAATTCAAGAGAAAATACATATTACTGAGTCTAATACAAATGGGTTTACTATTGACACTTGAAATATCAATATTATAAAATAGTGAATCTATAATCAATAGTTAAATTTTTTTTAGGATATATACCCCGCGTGATACACGAGACTGTTGATAAAAAAAATTATTTTTATTATTGCGATATTATTTGTATTTAAAGAACGTGTTCATGAGTATATAATACAATACTTACTACAATTTGTTTAAAGAAACATGTTCAGAACTTTATAAAAAAGTATATTTTTTATGCATATAAAATCTTAAATTAAGCGTAAATTGGTTTACATGAACCACGGTATATACAATTTGTTTATAAGCATAAGTCAAAGAATCTTGAAACAAAACCACACATATAAGATTATAAACTAATTACATGATTTTGAATTCAATAGAGTAAATTTATATTATCTCAGCTAATGTCAAATTTGCCTTGAAAGACTAAGCTCCACTTTGTCTCTATGTAGGCTAATTGAGGGGCTCTTCCAGATCACTCCAAATGCGCCCTATGCAAACCTATGAATACAAAAGCTACTCAAAAATTATTATCTTTCTATTTCTGTAGTATTCATTACAAATTGTAGCTATCAAATTTCCCCAAAAAGACCTTTCAAAATCTTTTATCCATTTTGAAGTTCAAGCTTAGCTTGTTTAACCAGAAAGTCACTATTTCTTTCAACCGATGAAGTATTACCTTTGACTATGTAAATGATCGAGTTATTTGCACACGTCACAGAAAATACAGCATCAAAACCTTCAAAACCAAGGTTAACGCAGCTTGTAAGATCTGCCTTCTAAAACCTTCAAAACTAATAAACCACAAGGCTGTCATCTTGATTGTTTTCTGTCATCTTGATTGTTTTGCAAATAATAATCATTAGAGTTTTGCTGTGTTTTTAAAGGAACAAACAGGAAAAAATCTACTAACAAAATAATCATTATCAAAATTTTATGCAATATACAAAGGAGAACAACTACCTACATAAGCAGCATGACAATCTCCCACCCTTGCATTTTCAATAACCCTTTCCCTGCAAACCGACAAAAACTCGAACATAAGTCGTAACATCAAATGATTAAATGTGTTTCTGATATCATCAAGTCTAACAATAACATCAAAATACATATATTGATGTGAATTAAAAAAATAATTATATTAATAAAGTCATCGTTTAGAAACGGAACAACTTGGTTTCATGATAGTGAAGAAGACTCGTAAAAAACTTAGATCATTTGAAAATTCAAGCATGATTTCCATATATAAAGGGTCTTGAACTAATATATGTCTCACTTGATTGAAGCTCAGATTCAGCATCAAGGTGAAATAAAAAACTCAGCAAGCCTAGATATACACTTGAAAATTATTGCAAGTTTTTGTATGTAATTGAGCATGTATTATTATAGTATATTGAGCACGGACCTGCTGATATAATTGCATATAGAAAAGAATCTCCTAACTTTTGAGCAGGTTAACTTGAAGATGGGTTTAGTTAAGTACCTCAAGATCCTTCCATTCCAACCTCATGGGCCTGAACAAAAACACATAATAAAAATTATTTCAACATAGAAATAAGAGTTGAGAGACATTATTTCAACATAGAAATAGACGGTGGATGATGTATCTGATAAGAGTTGAGAGACATTATTTCAACATAGAAATAAGATGATTACTGACAAAAACACATAATAAAAACTAATGCGATTTTACCCGAAGTAGTATGCCTTCTTTGTTTCACAATACTCTCCGACCCCTACATGAGGAAGCATTTCTTTTTGAAGAATATCACGTGCATACCTGTGAATCAACAGATGTTGAAAAGAGTATATAGCAATAACTGGTGCAATGTCATCTAAGATATGATTAACAGAGATCATACTTTATTCTTTTCTCTTTTGTGACACCAACAGTTGCACCTCTTTTTCCAATGTAATCTAGCGCCACCTGCGACAAGAGAGAGAAGGATCAGAGATCGACTATTAAACTTAGAAATAAAGAAGCCGTTATCTCAGGGCTCTATAATACACAATAATCATTTATAAATGTAAACTGCAGCTCCCGAATTCAAATTTCCTCGATAACTTTTGGGTGATGTTTGGATGTTGATTGCAACTGATCATTGCAATTTGGAGTTGCTATTATCAACTACAGGTAGTAGGTAAACTGGTTATGATCAAACGTTCTGATTGTATAGGTTCGAGACTATAAGATTAGGATAATCAATCAAGGAGTAGTGCAAGTAAATAGATTAAGATAAATGCAAAACTCTCCAACTACCCTGACCTTAAGCAACTGATTATCCCAATTTGATTGATTCTTCACATCTAAACACTCGCTTTCAATACACACATCCAAACACCCTTACATGTCAAAAAAGAATCTAGCCTATTGATCCAATCCTTCTACTAAATATTGGAAAATTTAGCAAGAAATGGGTTATGATTATATGTAGTTCTAATCAACAACAATGGTGAACTGGTAAATGTTCACACAGACGGAGAAAGAGGCAGAAACATACTTGTTGATTTTGTATCACAAAAGCTTCTTCTAATGAAGGCCGCAGCAACTCCATCATTTGAGTATCAGCAAAATCATAACAAATGTGTTCTAATATATCTTTATCAGCAACGAATCCCAGTGCTCGAAACACAATAATGATAGGAATCTCAGTGCGGATATATGGAAGTGTAGCACGGATATATTGACCTGAAGAACCCTGCAATTGTAAAAATGTCAAATGAACAGGAAAATACTTATAAGAGTTGTATATTGAAATGTAGGGAAAATTATAATACTTCATAAATAAATTGTATACCCCTTTGGCACTAGTTCGAGCAAGCATCCGAACAAACATGGTACTCGGTGGCCTATTCTGAGACTCTGCCATTGAACGAACTTCGGCCACATAAGCATATTTGTTGGGCTGTCTCTTCTTAAACACATAGACATGATTGGTGCTCATCTTCTCTTGAGCAATTAGAACCTTTTCACTCCCATTGATAATGAAATATCCACCTTGATCATACGGGCACTCTCCAAGCTCAGTCAAGTCCTTTTCTGAATTTTGATATAGGGTACAGTAACTTGAACGGAGCATTATAGGAACCTGACACATTTGATAGAAAATGATTAGCTAAGTCCACATTTTCTCCTCAAAACGTCAACCAATTTATTGGAACTTTATTTTTAGCTACCTTTCCAATGAAAACTTTAGTAAAATCTTGAGTTTCAGTGACTTCTTCACCATCATGACCTTTCTTTATAGCCCTTTTTGTTACATCAACATATAACGGTGCAGAGTATGTTAGATTCCTTAACCTTGCTGCCTTTGGAAACAATGTGGCGGTTTCACCATCTGACTCTGTCATCATCGGTTTACTCAAATAGATCTGACCGAAGCTGATCTTATAAATAGTCTGCAAGTAATTGAACATAAATACATGAATTACATAACATAAATGTCTGGTTTTGTTTAGAAAGTGACTTAAATCCCCCACAGTAGACAAACAATCATCTCCATGTAGTTTTGGGAAAATCAAAAGGAATTTTAAATCATTTACTCGACTACCCCTAAAGTATTGCCAAGTATTCTTTGTTAAGTCTGAAATTCCATAGACCCAAACAATTTCAAACTACTATAGAAAAAAAGTTCCACATTTGGACATATATTTTTCCTCCAAATTCAAAACCCTAAAAGTCACCATGCCAAGCTCTGGTTACAATTTTCACAAGGAATTTCAATCAAACAGTTATTAAAGATTCTGATCCAAAACAGAAACCTGTACTAATTTAAATTTTAAATGATTTTGTCAAGTACTCTCGAAACCTCATGATTTATCTTCATATTCTAAAATTCCATCCATTCAAACAATTTCAAAGTAATTCCAAGGTACCTATTTTTCCACCAAATTCAGACACTACCAAGCGAAAATGCCACCAATTTTTAAACGATTGTAACCCAAAGCTGAAAAAGAGACCCTTAAAACTCCAAACATGATGTTCATATACAGAAAGTGATATGAAGCCCAATCATTCAAATACAAGGCATGAATTAGGAACGGAAGAAATACAGCTTAATTTCTCAATGAAATCACGAAGTATCAGCAACCGGGCACACTTAAGCATCATTCTAAAGATGAAAATTGAACTTCAAAAATTGCTCAGAGAGATTACTTAAAACCGGTATTTATATTCTTCATCAATGTAGAAAGATGCAGTTTTAATACAATAGCCAGAACTATTACAAACTTTGTAAGCAGTCTTATTCGACAAACAAAATAATACAGTTTAATGTATCCAACTGTTTGGTTATGTTTAGCATATATCTATTATGTATTGTATTCCAAGATTCTAACCAGTTCAACAATTTCCACTCATCAGTAGTCAAATTTCACCCCCAATTTCAAAACATCACTTTTTAAAACCCTAAAATTCAAAATTTTAATTTTCAAAACCCTAATTCTACATATACATATATACAAGTATAGATACATATATAGAAAGATTGATGATTTTGATGAATGAATTGGGGAGATCCACCTCGGCAAAATCGGGTTGATGACCCGGATTGTGCTGGGATTCGGGTCGGATCTCGATATCAGCAGATTCATCAACGATTTCTTGCATAGTATTCTGAATAAATTCATCAAAAGAATCAAGCTGTTGGCGAACAAGTCCTTTCTCTTCAAAATAAGAACTTATAACTGCCCATGCGTCTTCTTGGGTAATATCTTCTTCATCTGAATCATACTCTCCCCCTTGTTCTTGCTCTTGTTCATATTCTTCTTCTAAATCCATTATATATTATATATCTATATTATATTGTGTATTCGATTGAAGAGGGAAATCAGAGAGAGCGTTTTGGGTCTCTGCAAAAGGTCAGAAGTGAAGAAAATGAGTAGCGGCTGGATATATATGATAGTGCGAATGGGCCTCCCTTCCTGGGCTATGTTGTTGCTTGGATCTTGGTTCTGTGGGCTGTTGTTGGACGTATCATTCCCCCATCTTGAAAATACGGGGTGTTTATGACAATGGCGGCGTTGGAGCCTGAAGGGTAATATTGGTAAAGGGGGAGCTAGAGATAGAGCTGGCAATTTTGACACGGACACGATAACACGACACGAAACGACACGAAGTTAACAGGTTTCGTGTTTGA
>JAOXNX010000026.1:13139048-13153850 GCA_028566075.1 Solidago caesia | reverse complement strand
ATGACTTTAAACTAGGTGATACCATTACCAATACCAAAAATAATGTTAGGTCTTGATGGATATATGTTTATTATACATGTCTCTCAGTATTAGGCTACCATTGGAGAGACTAAATGCATGTGATGGACATGTTCAATTTTTTTTTTCTTTATAAAAAAAATAATCAAACAATATTTATAGTCAATCCGTACATCGTATGGGTATTAAAACTAGTATATATATATAAGGCTGTCCCATGTATTTTAATGATTAAAAAACAAAAATGTGAGGGGTTTATATCTAAGCTTAGGTATGAAACAACCTTATTTTCACCTCTTAAGATAAAGAATCATGTTAAAAGCTACTAAATAATTATAAAAAGCACAATATAATAATAAGAGAATAACAAAAGAGTAACTTTTGATATAATATGGCGTGAACAAATATATATGAGTGAGAGTCAAGAAACACAAAATAAAATTGTTTTATCGTTTTATCTCGTTAGTGATGGTTGAGAAGATGACTTAAATAATGAGCATGATCTTAATTAATGAAAAAAAATAATAATAATTTGATAAGTTGATAACCATCCATGTAAAGTTGTAATCGTATATTCGTATGAGATAATTAGGGGTTTATAGTTACAAAAATCTTATTAATTTAAAAACAAAATATAAAAATAATACCTTTACGAATAATTAATGATAAATGGTTCTCATAGTTCTTGACTTAATTGAGTTCTCACAATAACTTTATATATATATATATATATATATATATATATTTCCAATCAAATGAGAACACTTTTATTTAATTTGATAAGTAAAAATGAGGACAGAGGTGGAAGTTGGAATTAAATATGAAGAAGAAGATAGTTATAGAGAGATTAGTCATCACAAGGATTTGGCTGGCAATTTCTTAGATAACCACGTATCAAGATGATTTTTAATAAGTATTATTATATCCGTTAACCATTAATGTTACAACTATAACAATACTTTTATTTTACCATATTAAATAAAACATAAATAAATTCAACTAAACAATTATTTAAAGGAATAAATACTTTTTTATTAATTTATTTACCCTTAAAAAAATGGGATGTTACATTAAGTATGTGTATTTGAAAGAATTCGAACTAGAGAGTAGAGACCATAAATGCCAAAAATTTTCCTTTAGTTTGTTTGGATCCAAGAAATTGCTCCAAGCAGTTTTCGATTTAAAAAAAAAAATGCCAAATTGACCCCATTAGGGGCTGTCGTCCCTTGGATCCCGCTACCGGGGGCGCTGCTCCCGGACCCCTTACTTAGGGGCTTCGTCCCTAAGGTCATAATAAACTCAAATAACCGTGCACTACGTACCTTCAAACTTACAAGATGTTTTATTGTAACAATATTGGTCAATCAAGTTAATCCCACTAATATATCCAACCAATATCGTCCAATTCCTCTAGTTGTGAAACGAGGGTATTTTTTTTATTGATCTTCCTGGTTTTTGACATCACGCAGCCACTCTTTCAGGTCGTTTTTAAGATTTTATAGCTTGGACTTGAGTATTTGATCAGGCCTTCCAAAGGTAAAAAATTGTCCGGATTTCATGTTTATTGACCGTTTAAAAAAATATAAAAAATAACAATGTCTTCTAAACCAGGCTTTGTCATCCATGTCATCCATTTTATAGCACGGAAGTGCGGGCAATTTTTCTAGTTTACATCATTTATTGTTTCTATGACGTTCAGATACAAGGGCTCTATTGCCAATGCCTAGTGATGTTTGCTTGACATATATGAGTGTGTCTATTGCCAATGCCTAGTGTCTAGTGATGTTCGCTTGACATATTTTCCTTTGCCACATGTCTAAACTCTACCTTCATGATGGAAACATTTGCCACTAATCAAATGTTTATCTAATTTTAACACTATGGACCCTCAACATTGTTAAGTTACCATGCTACATCCCATGTTTATCGTTGAGCATATGTTTATCTCATAAATAAATTTGGTTTGAGATATGTAAAATTCGGAAGTCTTTTTGGATTAGTTTTTTTCCGCTTGAATAAAAGTATGACTGTTTATAGCCAAACAAAAAAATTTAGATATGAAATTCTTGTACATAAACTTAGCCGAATATCCGGAAGAAGCGTGCGAGATGATCCAACAAAAAAAAGAACGAATTGTAAATAACTTGACGACCGAATACTACGACGTTTAGTATTTTTATCTATGTGTTTTGTCTATCTACGTCTTTTTCTTTTTCTTTTTTATGTTTTAATTTTTATTTATGTATTTCTGTTTTTATTTCATGAAATGTTTTTATTAATAATGAAATGTATTTTTTAATTTAATATAATGCGTTTTTTAATATTAATATTAATAATGATGTGACACCAATAAATTAAGTTTTGAATATGATGGTTTAATAATAAAAGTAGTATGGATGTGTTAATGACGTGATACCTATGGGTGAGAACGAGCCGAACCAAGTTTTAGAAATTTTAGGTTTGTTCGTTTATTTATTACTCGGATCAAGTTTGAGCTCGTTTAAATATTCAAAAATGTGTTCGAGCTCGACTCGACTCGTTATTGTTCAAGCTCGAGCTCGATTATCCTTTTTAGACTTTTTATTTAACTCTATTTCAAAGCCCTTAATTCGATAAATTCGTCTATTTACTTGATCTCGAGCTCGAATAACCTCATTTATGATCATGTATTCATGTGTAAACTAATCTTGTATTTAAAAAACTCATAAAACTCACTTTAACAGTGTTTTTCATATAATTTGAAGGTCTTCAGTTCCAATCTGCTTATTAGCATGATATATAATGAGTATTTTTAATCATGTAATGGAAGGCTCGACCAGCTCGTGGAGCTCGTTCGTCTTGCTCGTTAAATAGTTAAACGATCTTTCAAATGAGCCGAGCCAAAAATTTTTTTATTTAAGCTCGTTCGTTTAACTTCCCAAGTTCAATAACTCGGCTCGAGCTCGACTCGAACTCGAAACAATTAGTCTCGAACTCGTTTTAAAAGAACTCGAGCTCGAGAACAGCTATGCTATTGTTAAAGATGGTCTGACGTTTCTCTCTTTCAAATTGTAAAAGGACTGTTACCGCCATTCGTTTCCAATTGCCACATCACCCCCGCCCACAAACCGCACTAACATTTATATTCCCGTGTACTCACACACATTCACACACCACAACACACACACATTTGATACATACATATACATACAAACAGTATATCCACCTTTTTCTGAAATTCAATAATGGCAGTGAGTGTTGGCGAATCAGAAAAATATCTACTTAAACGTCACAAAGAGCACCACTTCACCGCCGGCGAAATCGTTCGTGACATCATCATCGGCGTTTCCGACGGCCTCACCGTTCCGTTCGCTCTGGCCGCCGGTCTCTCCGGTGCTAATGCTTCTTCTTCCATTATCCTTACCGCCGGTATTGCCGAAGTTGCCGCCGGCGCTATTTCCATGGGACTCGGCGGGTATATATATATATCAACTTTATTTTTGTTTAATTATTTTATAAGTTTGGTTAATAATTTTTCATTATTTTTGTCATCAGTAATTGCATGCAGCTAGGTTTTGTTAGTTTTTATATAAATTTGACTTTTTTTTTAGGTCAAAGCTACTGTTTCTGTAATTGATACGTATATATGATGAAATAGGGATTATAATTTGTAATCTATAGTTTTAAGGTTCTGTTAGTTAGAATTCATGAGAATGTTTTGGAATTTGACTTTTTAGGTCAAACTTATAGTTTTTGACATTCTGTATTCGATATGGACTTATGATGAAACTATTACTTTTTACATTTTTCTGTTTGTGATTTTTATTGCTATGTTTTAATGCTGCTATAAATTTTGATCAATAGTTCAAATATGTCAATAATTTTGAGTTTGAGACACTTTCAGTTTGACTTAAAGTCAATGTCCATTTCGAAAAAGGTTGGTTCAATTTACTTGTTGCTTGTTAAGGTTAGGTGATTTGAATTTTAGGGTCAAAATTACTGTATTTATGATGATCTTAGTACTTGATACATTTTTGTTTGAAGTTTTCGTGTTTTGGTTTAATGAAGTTATCTAGCTTTAATTGGTTATTGGAAAAAATGTATATTTCTTTTGGAATCCGGAAGCAGTGTGTTTGACTTAAAGGTCAAATGTGTGTACTCATTTTTCTGTTTGATTATCCTCGATTGCTGAATTAGATGTGTTTAATAGGTATTTGGCAGCTAAAAGTGAGGCTGATCATTATGTTAGGGAGTTAAAGAGAGAGCAGGAAGAAATTGATACAATACCTGATACAGGTTAGTTTATAATTAACTCTAAAATTTAGATGTATATTTTATAGAGAGACACTGATTAGTGGTGGTTTCATTCGACGTACATAATGCAGAGGCGGCTGAAGTAGCGGAGATACTGGCAGATTACGGTGTGGAGCCACATGAATATGGCCCTGTAGTGAATGCTCTAAGGAAGAACCCGAAAGCATGGCTTGACTTCATGATGAAGTAAGTTTTACTGCTTTTAACCCCAGTAATATTTAATTTCTTTCAGGCTCTTATATTTGATTAAGTTAGCAAACCGCATTTAGGTGGATATGCCTGTCTTATGATTACTGTAAAGTTACTTCAAGGACTTTTCTTCTTATCGGGACCAAATTATTGCTAAAAGCTGATTCTTTAAATTTAAATGAAATAATGAACTCTCCACTCTCGAGGGCTACATATGCCACTTAATTTCTTATTTAAGACAAATGGAATCTTAATATGACATGGTTTTCTGAAGTAATCGGTGTAAATTAGATATCCATATGCTAAACTTTGTCTTCTTATATGTCTTTTCTAAGAATGTTTTGTCTCTATTATTTAAGGAAAAGTTTATGCGTGTGGCATCTTTCAAAACAGAACCAATCTGCCATTCAATTTATATAATCATAAACGATACTTGATTAGCTATGTCCTTGGTGTTTAATATTGATCAAAAGTTGGTTTCTTCTATGTGAAATTTTGGCACATTAGGAGTTAAAAAATAGACCACGTGTATCTGAGACAAAAAAAAATAAATCATTATCATGATATGGTGTTTAGCTAAAGAATTATACAGGGAATAATTGAATATTGCAAAAGCAGATGTAAATGCATGTTGCCTTATTACTTTAATTAGTAAATTTTTTGGCTTTGAATGGTGAGGTGACTGCACTAGCTTCCAATAATAGATACTCAATTTTCACTTAGTCTATTGTGGGTGGAGCCGTATAGGTACCAATTTCCACCTGTTTGCAATGCATTGATTTAGGTTACGATGCAACTTTAATGGGTCAAATAAATTGCTACCTTCAATAAAAGGGGTTGATGATAAGTGCCCAATGTTTATTTTTAATGCATAAAACCTAGGTTATTGTTGTAACAATGTCTTTTTAGGTATATGATATGCTAATTATTTAGTAGAAAGTTATAAACATTATGGTCAGGAAGTGTCGGACCTGAACCGAAAGTTATATGTTACGACTTGAACTCGTTTTGATCAGCTATTCAATCCTTCCATTTTGCCACCTCTAACTACAAGCATAAATCACAAATGTTCTTAGTGATATATACGCCATAGTTGCTGCTAAATGTTTGTGTGATACCGAGCATTTTAACTTTTAACTATTTATTTTTTTGAGATTAATGGAAAAATAGGTAATTGGATTTTGAAATAGTACATTTTTTCAAGAAAAATATATACACATGACACATTATAGCTATCATAAACGGCGTAGTTTGAGTAGATTGCGAATATTAAATAATAAAACAAATAATTTTAGAATTGAGACTTTTTTCCCTTTAAAATTGTAATGTTCTTTTTGTAACAAGATGATTAATTTGCACAAAAATCAGGAAAGCTCAAATTGTCAGCTTGTAGATATTGTGTTTGTGGTTCCCAATCTATATGATAGTCCCTTTGTTTGTTGTCCAGATTTGAACTTGGACTTGATAAGCCAGATCCAAGAAGAGCACTTCAAAGCGCACTAACGATAGCAATCTCTTATGTATTGGGTGGGTTGGTCCCCCTCTTCCCTTACATGTTCATCCCAGTTGCTGGAAAAGCTGTGGTTGCCTCTGTTATCTTGACCATATTAGCCCTGCTGATCTTTGGGTTCGCAAAAGGTTACTTTACTGGTAATAAACCAGTGTGGAGCGCCCTGCAAACGGCTCTAATTGGAGCCATAGCATCTGCAGCTGCTTTTGGCATGGCCAAGGCTGTGCAAGGATTGTAAGTAGTGATTTTGTTATCGTCTTTGTTTCATTTTTATTTTAAATTGCAATTCCTTGTATTTGTTACCGAAATTTGCTTTGAGACTTCATAAGTATTTGTGCATGCGAATATGCCATGATAACATATACAGTAACAAACTCGCAACTAGGTTCGGACAAACTACTGATTTAACCAAGACATAACTTAATTAATCAAATCAAAATTGCCAATTAATCACATAATTGATGGTTTAGTTTGATTTTTTGGAACCTGGTATTTCGTTACATGCGGATATGTCTTAAAAATCCTCCCAATCCAAATAGGTTTTAACACGAAAGATCGATATATTTACCTTTCCAAATATTTATCAAATGTGAAGGTAACTAACGTAGCTGTGAAACTCTGGTTATTTCAAAAGTCGTTTTGAGTTCAAGTCCTCATTGGCCTTAGTTTTCAGTTTTTTGTCTATCATTTACATTTTTAGGTTATATTAACAAAACCGAAAAGACCAAATTAAATTGAACGAACTGATGTAGACATGTAGTGATGTATGAGGTCTGCCTGCTTTTGAGTTTTGACCATCAAGATATTGATGCTTATTCTTGTGGGCCTGAATAGTGCGAGTGACTGAGTGTGAACTGTGAAGTTAAATTGCCTTTTTACCCTGTTTTGGACTATTTGAAACCCATGAGCAATTTTCAAAGGCAGAGTGAACCTGTAATGGAATAAATAGAATTATATACAAAATAAAATAAAATATATGTATCGGATTACTATCTCGGAGGGCTGGAATAGGAAGATGCATCCTTGTTCAAGCTACAACGGAGAGTCGAGCCTAACTGGTATTTCTGTGGTTTTTTTCGAACTCTTTTCTAGCCATTTCAAAATGTTTGCTCAAAGAGGTTTAGAACTCGTATCTTTTCTAAAATCTTCGGGAAACTTTTACCACCATGTCACCTCGGAGTTTGGTTATTTTGGATTATCCTCACGATTCTTACAAAATTCAATGTCGTCTTGGTGGTTTAACTTCCAAGATTCATACGAGATTTAGGGTCCTTAATTTGTCTTCACATGCAAGATTATATGAACAAACTTTGGGGTTGGATTGGGTTCTAGTCTTTGTTTGTCCAACCAATAGAGTATTTACCATTCCCGGTAAATAATATCCTTGGTTTGTCGGGTAAAAATGAATTATTTAATAGATGCACAACCCACTTTGGCCAACTTTGGTTGGTCCACCCACCAATAGTTGGCCTTTTCTTTATTAGTACTCTATCCGTCTCGTTAAAAATGTCTTGTTTTGAATTTTTCAAAGTCTTTTTTTTTTAACTTTGACCGTAAAAATATTTTTTTATGTTATATAATACTTGATGAAAATTTTACCAATGTAAGTACATCTAAAACTCAATCAATCTATATCACTTTCATCAAGTATTATATAACACAAACAAAAATATTTAAGGTCAAAGTTGAAAAACAAAGACTTTAAAATTTTAAAATAGGACACTTCGAATGGGACGAAAGGAAGATTAGTTTATCAAACGGTTCCCATCAACTTATCTATTCCTTATCTTTAATAAAGGTAAAACATTTATATATATCTTTAATAAAAATTGGGTTTGATTCTCACTGGAGTTTGTTGTTTGGAGCATCCATAAATTAATGATGGAATTTCATGGTGGGACTGGAAACTAGATTTGGATTGTTTATTCATATACAATATATATGGTAGTGGGGTGACAGAACATATAAGCTTTGGGGTTCAAATAATTTGACGTCTACGATAACTTCTATTGGATATGACTACATCTACATGTGATAAAGTGATAGTGATAATAGGTGATGCAAATGGGTTTCATTTTCTGATCCAATTTGCTAAACAAAAACACCCTAAGGGGGTTGGCAACACCCGTGGTATGAACACGGTATGAAGAGTGGTATGCCTCATACCACATGTGAACACCACCGCCGGTGCCGTGGTATGAGGCACGGTATGTAACTCATCCCACGCACAATTCTAGGAAAATCATTGTCAACCAATAAATATTTACTTCGTAAAAATATTTTTGAGTGATATATCGATCCTAATTAAGTTCTAATAACCCTTCACATTTTGTTATCTGACAATTTCCAGTCGGGGCAACGCCAATAGATGGTGGGTAATGGCACCGGTGGCGTTCTATGGTGGGTGGTTGAGACATTGACGACCATTGTTGTCATACTCTGCTTACTGTGACTACCATATTATCCAATTTGATTGTAGACTCACGATTTTGTCAACGTGAGATTCACCTAGGGTGTTACATTGGTGGTCTTAGATGACACTCGATGATGTCGTCCGTCGGGACTTTTCCGGCCTCCGTGGTGGACGTTGGTTTCTGTCTTGATTAGAGTGAAATTCATCCACGTCTAGATCCAAAGGGATTTCTCTTGTTGAACTGTCACCTCTTTTCATGTTTCCTCACCCCGGCACATAAGGATTGGGATTTAGGAAAATTTTCTTTATCTTTCATAAATTCCCACGACGAAATATGCATGAATACTAGTATATAAAGTGGCGGTGAAAAGGTCGGTGTTTTTTGTAATGGATGCTTGCCCCCTGCTTGAAATCAACTGTGAGTAAATTATACTCACTTTCTTTCGGATGTAACCCCACTTTTTGCTAAGCGCATCTTTAGTCCGGTTGTGGTCTGACCATTGTTTGTTGTGGAGATCCAAAATATAACAAAAAGTATCTTTGTCTTTCTTCTGAAATAACGATTCAACTTTTTGCCAATGACAAATGTTCAGACTTTGTCCAAAAATGTAGACCTGACAATCTTGACCTAAAGTGTTGAAAACGGGTTAATTTGGGTAACCCATTCAACCCGTTTGGGTTGATTTGGGAAACCTCAAAACCAGACTACGGGTCTAATGGGTAACTTGGAAAATAATTATTTCCTTAAATAATTTTAATTTTATCATTTGTAAAAACATATTATATTTTTGGCTTTTGGTTCGTTGAATGCAAAATAATTAAAACAAACTTAAAACAAGAAATTAGGAGGCTGACCCGCACCCGACCCGCTTGACCCGTTTATCTGAAATGACCCGTTTTGACCTGCACCCGTTTTAACCAATTACCCAAACTCGCCAGCCCCGCCCATTTTGCCAGGACTACAAAAAAGCCAGCTAGATAATTGAGCTTTGGGTTTTTTTTTTCAACTTCAAGGAGATGGCGATGTGGGTTGAGTGCAAATTATGGTTGTGAAATTTATTGTGTAAATGGTGGTTGTTGTGGAAATGGTTGTTGTTGGGATATTGATTTGTCATAACATCACCACATATTGAAACGAAAGCTATAAGCTATATGTTTTGAAACCAACCATGCATTGGACGTGACCTAAGACTAGTATATAAATATATTACTAGAAAATGAGGCATACTTAATTTCCATCATTAAGTTACTAAATAATGATAATGATATTATAGATATAGAGGGGTACAAGAAAAGTAGTCAAAAACTAGAGGGGTAATAGCGCAATACAACGGTCTCGAATATGTTGTAAAAGAAACACGTTGTTAATCATGTTGTTAAATAATATAAGTATATGCCGTAGAAGAATCGGTTGTTAATTCCGTTGTTAAAATATATAAATATATGTCGCGTAAGACATATTTGTGATTTTCATAATTAAAATTAAAAAATATATAAATTAAACTAAATTAAATGAGTTAATTGTAGAAATGGAAAATTTGACTAAATATATAAAGTATGTATTAATTAAGATTCAAACTGCAAAGGTAGAAAGGTAATGTCGCATATCAATTTATTCTAACATGGTTGTAGAATTTTATATAGTATTATAGATATAAATCGGACTTACAATGTGGGATTAATAAATTTATTTATCGAAGATTAATAAGTAAAGATATCTATACTACTATATAAAAGTTATAGACCTTCATGTTGAAAAGTTACATTTTTGGGATATGCGAAATAACCAATATGTCTCTCTTATTTATTTACATCATTTATCCTTTAACTTCTTAACTATCCCCTTTACATCAATTACCTATACTACTTGCCGCTGCCACCACCACCACCAGTCGCCGCCACCACCACACCGTCACTACTGTGGCCGCCACCGCAGTAGCATTACGCGGGTACCTCTCTAGTATATTATGATATGCACAGTTAAGTCTGGTTTTTGTTGGTCAAACAGATAATCTTGGTAGAAAAAGATAATAGAACCATCTGTTTTTGAATCGATTCGGTTTTTCTTGGGGTTTTTATTTATTTCCGGTTTGATTTTTGCTTACCCTAAATATACATCGTGTGAAATTTATGAACATCGTGTGGATTTACAAAAGGCAACTATCAAGGCCTTATACATTTCTTGATTATTCTTAACGCATTGCTTATTAAGTCGAATTTATGCAGAGATATTACTACACTTTTGCGAAATCAATAGTGGCCTTTCCGTCATGTGGTTTTCCGAAGAAATGCTTGACATAATCCGTGTAGCGGACATGCTTATACAGTGGTTGTTCTCCACTTTGTATCTCTTCTGGCAGAGGTCCTATAACGTCACGAGGGCTTGGGCCCACGAATATCGGGACAGAAATCCTGTTACTGCTTCCATTAGCACTTACACGATGTTCAACACTTTTGTATCTCCCGTTACTCATGATCTGAAGTGCATCTCCAACATTGATTACCAACGATCCAGTAACTGGAGGGACATGTATCCATTTCATCGTTTGTGTGTTTCTTACGCAAAGCCCTCCAATTTCATCTTGGAGGAGTATAGTTAGTGTCGACACATCTGAATGACGCCCCACGCCCACAGTTAGCTCGGGGTTAGGACATTTGGGATAATAGTTAAGATTAATCCTCTTTGACCCCATTAGAGCCGATTCTTTGGTCTTGTCTATCTCTTTGACATTCAGTCCATTCATAAGTATCTTCAGCAACTTCTTGACAACGATTTCAGAACTCTTCATATATTCCAAAGCTTGATTCCTACAAGGTCATTCCTAAAAGAAACTTTTAACTATCTGAATTCATACAAAGTAAAATACAACGAATTATAGAACTAACCCGCAAACGGGAGGCCAAAGGGAAGCAGACTCGTCATCCGAGACATCAAAGAAAAGGCTGAGATAATCCTTCCACTCGAGAGCTTTCTCAGTATCGGGATTAAAGCTTGTACCATAACGAATGTTAGTGGTAACAGATCGTTCTTTTGAGTATCTATGCTTTTCTTGCGGTGGCAACGAAAAGAATTGGTGAGTTGCATCTTTGACATCTTCAAGAACATGGATCGGGACTCCATGGTTCACAATTTGAAAGAAACCCCATTTCTGTGCTGCATCACACACTGCTTTTGCTACTTTTGCGTCATCCCAGTTGGACATATCGATAACTGGGATGGAGTGATCTTGCACTTCTTCGATGCTTGTATCAAACCTTTCTTGTGGAGGTTGAATGTATTCATTTGGTAGTGTCTTGAGTCCCAATTCAGCTAAGCCCTTCACTCCATGACCTTTGTGCACCACGAAGTCTACAATGTTGAGTGAGTTTGATTGGATCGTCGAGATTGATGAAGCCATAGTTGACGTTTAAGATATCAGGTTCGGAGTAATGAATTAATGGATAATAATGTGATGGGTTTGTTTAGTTTGGTTGCTATATATAGAAGGTAGATTAAGGCTTTTAATTTGCATGCCAACTTATTCCTCACAAGGTTGCATTATTCACAAAGCGGAGATAGTAGGGGGCTAGAGCCTAGAGGGGTATTTAGCCCCCATCAACTAACGTAATTTCTTATTTAAGTTTTCATTTTAAAGATTAAATCAACGTTATTTTCTTTAATCGGCCCCTCTAATCAAACAACCGATCTCCTTAAAATCAAATTCTAGCTTCACCTCTAATTATTCATGTGTTTAAAATTGCATATGCGTGGCCAACGACACTTTGGTTGGTTTGCTTATTGAAAGAAACAATTTCATTTCATAAACATTATCAAAATAACAGGAAAAGTAGTAAAAGGCGTACATGACTTGAGCCTATATCTATTTTAGTACGGACTATTTCTTTGCTTATTTTTATGTGAAACTATAATTATTCTCTGGGAAATGATAAATTCCCTTATTCTTTTAAGGAGGTGATAAACCCACATGGTTTTTATCCATCAACAACAATTCATGCATTATATAGTTGTATTGTATAACTGTATGATGCAACAGTTGTTGTGGATGGATAAAAACCAATGTGAATTTATTCTTAGGCATATCTTTAGGTCTATCAATCATTTTTCTTTAATTTTATAGATAATATTTGAAAATAATATTTTTAAAATTAAAAGTTATAAAATATATTTTATATTAATTAAGTTGGTGATTAAATAAAGTAATTACTTAAATAGTAAAGTTTGACTAAATATTTAAGAAAAGTATAAGTTAATCATTAATAGTTATGTTGTAGAGATAAATTGCTTATTTCAAGTTTTTAATCTTGAAAAGGAAGGCAGGGGGGTTATGCTTTATAAGGGAGTAACAGACATATATATACACACACACACACACTAGCATGGGATCCGTGCAATGCATCAGTGACAAATAGTTTTTGGTGGTTCTTCGGTTTCTTAAACAATCCGCACAATGGACCAGGTTATTTATGCATATGGGAAGAAAATATGGGAGAGAAAACAAATATAAAAGATTCAAAATAAAAGAGGAAATCAATTTTTTGAATGATGCAACTTAAGTATATGTGTGTGTGTGTAAGTTTTTGAATACTACATTGTTTGCTTTACATTTTAATATATCTCTACTACATTATAAAACATTTGATGGAAGAGTATCTATTTTTTGAACTTTTTTAAGATTGTGATATTACTGTTAAACCTAAATGTAAATAAATTTGGTCAGTTATTATAATAAGCTAAAAGTATGTGTAATTGTCAATATGAGGTTAGCCAACTTGTTAGAGGCTCCTGTCCCTTGCGGATAAAGACCAATGTTTAATCTTTGATAAGGTAACTTAGTTGTATCTGGGGTAGTTAATAGTAATTAGAGTTGCAGTAAAAAAAAAAGTATGTGTAAATAGAAATAAGCTAGTGTGTATTAAGGTGTGAGTGTCTGAAATGGCAATTACTTGAAAGAAAATGTGTCGGGAAGATTGGAATTAAGGAAAATATGTTCAAAGGTTACAATTCAAGTGGTCGAAGGGGTGTTTATACATATCATAGACTTTCTACTAACACCCCTCCACTAGTAAAACAATACACTACATGAACAAAGTTTAAGTACAAAACAAACCAATGCAACATTATTTTGTATATCTAACAATTATTTTTATTTTTAAATATTTTATCAACAGATAAAAAAAAACACAATGTAAACATACCCATGAGTTAAATAACTCAAAGCCGGCCACCATCACCCCCAGCTGCATGTACTAACTGAAGTTTAAGCATTTTATTTTTAAATTTATTTACATCAGAAATTAAATATTTTTCAGAAACCATCAACCGCCGCATATTGTACGGTACTATTCTAGTAGTATATATATATATATATACAAGAGGAAAGTTGCAAAAAAATGGCAATCAATCAATCTTTTCTTTATAAAGAGCAACACTAATTCCACGACAAACAGTGGAGTTACTAACCAATTTCAAGTCAATTAAGAGGTGTCTTGATAAGTCTATATGTTTTTGCCAACATGGCAGTCCATGTAGACAACCACGTTATCATCATCTTTTTTGCTAAAATTTTCAGCCATCTTACAACTTGATTTTCTAACAATCAGTCACCACCATCACTATCACCCACCACAACCCAGATTGCATGATCGTCGAAAAATTGAGTTGTAGATTGTTATAAAATTCACCAAGGAAGTCAATGTTGATATAACTGCCTACATGGACTGCCAAGTCAGAAAAAAAAAAATTGACTCGTCAAGCCATTCCTTAATTGAGTTGAAACGGATCAATAGAACCTTTATTTGTCGTAAAATCAAAGTTACATTTTTATTGAAAGAAAAGTAAATTAATTGCCTCAAAATATACTGTATAGAACTGAAAATGTACATTAGTATCTTTAAGTTACAAATAATAGTAATAGTAAAATAAAAATAAATTATGTGGGTAGTTCGTTTTGATTTTAAAAAAATAGGAACAAACCAATAATCTTGATTTTAAAAAAATTCAATCCAAACAATCTAATTTACTTGGATAAACCAGACCAATTAAACCGTTCAAACCCATACATCCTCGGAATTAAACTTTAACTTAAATTGTATAGCTTATAAGAAGACATGATATTGATAAACTAACGTATAAAATATGATAGACGATATTCGTACCATACATCTTAATAAATTTACCATATTAACGCATCACTTTACTTGTACAGTCTGTTGTAAAAGTTATACAGTGTGGTAAATTAATCAAAGTTAAGATATATTTATCATCTCCCATAAAATACAGCCCATCTATTTCCACCCCTTTATAAAATGGGGCTACTATTTCTACCATATAAGACAAACCAATGTACAATTAGTAATGCATACCGTACAACTGTTTAAA
>JAOXNX010000026.1:13104943-13117329 GCA_028566075.1 Solidago caesia | reverse complement strand
GTGTCATGCCGTTTAGGAAATAATATAAATATATTGAGATAGTGATACAACTAATGCTCAATATTGCATGTATTGATAGGTAAATGTTCATTTTTAAACAAAATTAAGACAAAAATCAAATGACAAATCTTAGCTACATATTTTCTCTTTTTTTTTTCTCCCCTTTTTTTCTTTTTGTTTTTCTTACCTTGCTTTTTTATTATTTTTATTTTTAATTTAATTTAATTTATTTAATAAAAACCCACTCTAAAAAAAAAAATCTTCAA
This sequence comes from Solidago caesia, assembly GCA_028566075.1. NCBI lineage: Eukaryota > Viridiplantae > Streptophyta > Magnoliopsida > Asterales > Asteraceae > Solidago > Solidago caesia. The sequence goes on along the minus strand of JAOXNX010000026.1, from coordinate 13,117,063 downwards.
AGGGCGTAACCCGTATGGGCTATGGCTAAGGGCGGAGCCCGTCAGGTAAATCACCACATCACTGATCACTCCTTATGACCTATCACCCCACCAACTACCCCTTATTAATACCTTTGAGGGTACGTTACGCCCGATAAGGTCAAATCCCCCACTGAATGGGCTATGCTCATTCGGCTAAGGGCTACGCCTGTACCGTATCATCATCTGAAAAAAAAATTAAAAATTTGGTATGAGTTTATATTAAAAATATTTAAAAATTTAAAAAAAATTACGAAGTGAAAAAAACATTTAAAAATAATAAAAGGGAAAGAAAAAAGAGGGGGAACATGTGTGACTGAAATTTGTTTTTTGATTTTTAACATTTTTTTAGTTTTTATTTGATTACATATTGATAAATAACGACTATCAAGAAATTTGGAATTACAAGATACAAAAGCGACTAAATATTTCGAATAAACTGATAAACAAAAACATATTAATAAAAGTATATTGTTACTAAAAATCTAAAGGGGATATCATCCGTACTGCAACATTACGCAAGCTTACGTACTGCACCTCTCACATACCAAGGATTTAATATGTACATCTAATAAACTTCAGAGTCAAAATAAAATTTTTTTCCTTAACAAATCTGCATTACTATACGGATCATTTTCCCAAATCTAAAATGATTCAAAATTAATGAAGTTACAGTGGTAGTTATTGTATATATTCTCTAGTACACGTTCTGATTCTAATTGCCTATATCAATGCGAATCTGATATTGATTATAACATGATTACCATACAAATATATATCGCAGGTTACGGAGTTAAAATGTGGAGCCATAGTGATAGGGTCCATGTTTGATCATAGGTCAGCCGACGGTTACTCGGCTAACATATTTATGTCATCATGGGCGGACATAGCTCGATCAGAAGCTCCGTCTATGTTACCATCTTTCGAGAGGTCAATCCTAAGTGCAAGGTGCCCAACCACTTATTCATCATCAATAGACGACATCTTTTCTCTATTCGAACCACCAACCAAGCCCGATAATGATGAACAAAACCATGATGACGGAGATGATTCAGTCATTAGCCGTATATTCTATATAGAGGGTGAACAACTTCAGAAGCTACAACAGTTGGCCAGTGAAAATGGGTGTAGGAGGTCAAAGCTAGAGGCGTTCACCTCTTTCTTGTGGAAGATAGTTGCACTTAGCATGGAAACGTCAGAAAATCATAACAAGATGTGTAATGTTGCTCTTGCAGTCGACGGAAGGAGTAGGCTCGGTCAGGGAGATGGAGAAGAGAAACAAAAACTAATGGCTTCGCACTTTGGCAACGTTTTGACTATGCCATCGGGATCGAAAAGTTTGCAGGTATATATGGAGTTTAATGTCCAAGTTGGTAACTGAAAATATACTCAAAAACATTGATCCCTCTTAAGTCTTAACTATGACTTCAAACTATAACTTCTTGATGACAATTTGATAATTTAATTTTATAAATCTAGCAATTTGAAGATTATCTCAATTAAATAACTCCACAAGCTAGAAACATACATTTTCTTTTTGACTATAATCAAGAACAGCTAGCAAGGCACATAATTTTATTTTGTTCTTTAAATATATGCTACATTTTTTTCTGAAAATTATGAAAAGTTTATATACCTCATAATCATTCATTTTACATCTTCAAAATTACTCGTACTATATATATGGAAAGTGACAAGTGAATGGCTGAAACTCGATTAATTAAACTTGATTTGAATTATTAGGATTTGATGGAAATGTCATTGAGCAATATAGCTACAGAAGTTCATGAGTTCGTGCAGACTGCCGCTCGGAAAGAGCATTTCCTCGACCTTATTGACTGGGTTGAAGATCGTCGAAAATTGCCACTTGTAGCAAAGGCGTTTGCTGGTAAAGATATGGCGGTGATGATCTCATCGGGGCAGAGGTTTCAGATCATGGACAAGATGGATTTCGGGTGGGGAAAGGTGGCATTTGGATCATGCCACGTCCCCTCTGCAAGACAGGATAGCTACGTTATGACTTTGCCCAGTCCGACCAACAACGGGGATTGGGTTGTCTACATGCATTTGCCAATGAAAAACTTGACTTACATCGAGGCACATGCTAGTCAAATGTTCAAGCCCTTGAATGCTGATTACCTCGACATTTAACATTATTTATCTGATTCTTTGGAGTCGTGTTGGTTTGACTAATGTTGAAAATATGTTCTGTTTTAAAAAAAAGAAATAAATAACAATTGTGTTTGCTGGTTCGGTTTGTAATCCTTTAATGTAACGTATTAAATATTACCTTTTCGAAGTTGTAGTATTTTATGGTTTTATCTCTTTATATCTTTTAACAAAATTTCATAGGCTAAATACATTGAACTTTAATACTTTCTATAAATTTATTTTGTTCTTTAGCTATTTTGGAAAAAAATATATCGTTTAATCATTCTTACACAAACTACCCAAATCATAATTAGCATTGTTTTCTTATTTCAGTCAAACATGTGACTGCTTTCATGAGTACAATAATTTTTGGTTTCTCTTCTTTTTTGACTTACAAAAAAGAATGGGCATTAAGGATAACAACGGTTTCTCAGTGAAGGTAATTGGGAATGTAGTGATCCATGCAGAAGAACCATGGACTGACCATTGGTTACCCTTAACAAACGTTGACTTGCTCGTGCCACCTTTTGATGTTGGTTCTTTCTTCTGCTACAAGAAACCTTCCCATGGTAGATTTCCCGATATTTTAAACAACCTCAAAGTCTCCTTATCTCGAGCACTCGCACTTTACTACCCTCTCGCCGGGGAGATCAAATGGAACGAAGCAGCCGGAGAGAATCAATTTCACTGCAACAACCAAGGAGTTGATTTCACTGAAGCTTTTGCTGACGTGGAGCTCAAGGAACTCAACTTTTACAATCCAGACGAAAGTATTGAGGGTAAACTAATTCCCAAGAAGCTGCGTGGGGTGCTTGCCATCCAGGTAATCCTCACTTATAATTCAGCTCAGCTAAGCTCATATCTACGTGTAAAGTATTGAGGGTAAACTAATTCCCACGTTTAACTACAACCCTACATTCACTTTTATTTATATATATACGGTATAATTTACCATTGCATATATATCTATAGGTTTTGGTTAAAATAAAACAAGTATTAAAGTAAAACAAATAAAACAATCATATTTTTTTAATTGAAAATTGTTGTGCATCATAAAAATTTTCGTGCATCAATCTGTATACCTGTGTTCTATGAATCTCCGTGCATTAATTTTATCATAATCCAATGGTCAAGATCTTATCTTATTTGTTTTACTTTAATACTTGTTTTATAATAATCACTCCGTATATCTATATCTATATTATAAATATAAAGCAAATGTTCTTTTTTTTTTCTTCTCAAATCATAATTTAAACTACTCGTATCTATTTTTCATATTCTCTTTATTTATTATTTTAAAATCTTTATTTTATATAATTATAATATTCTTAATAAAATTAATTTATAACATCTATCCCTTAACTCTTAAAATAACTACACTACCCCCTTTTACATCAATAACATTTACATTAATAGCCTACATTACTCGCCGTCGTCACTACTACCACCACCATCACTCGTCGCCGCCACAACCACATCGCCTGCATTATATACTAAAATGATTGAACTCGATAGTTTTGTTATTGGTGATTTGAAAACGTCAACATGTATAATTCTTTAACTATTTATTAGGGACTATATCTGATATCCACACTTAATGTGATAAAACTTAATAATCTCTACAATAAATCAATATCTGATATCTACACATTCCTATGTATTTTTAAAAAAATGCATATAATTTTATTAATTTATTCGCAAAATGTTTACTTAATTTTATAATTACGAAAATCATTATGACATTTTTTACTTGTTTATACGTAATAATATGTAGACGTTTATAAATGTAAATAAATTCATAAATATGTACATACTTTTCAAAAGTTTGATAAATAAAATGTAGAAATTGTAAATTTTTTGTAGTGACCGTCCAATATACACACTTACATATAAATATGATTGTTTTTAATTAATACCACTTAGAAGTATGAAAAAATAGTTATATATATATATATATATATATATATATAAGAATTAGTTCAAATAAAACAAAATTTAACGTAAAACAAATAAAACACGATCTGAAAGTCATCATGTTCAAATAATACAATTATTAAAATAAAAGAAACAAAATAATAATTCTCTCTTAACTGAAAATCATTGTGTATCATGTTCGGTACCGATAATTAAATCATGGAAGTCATCATGATTAGTTTTTTTTTTTTTTTTATCTCTAATGCATCAACTTTATAGACACATGGGCTCTGTAAATCTTCGTGAATCAGTTTTATATACTTGTGATATGTGAATGTTCGTGTATTAATTTTATTCATCTTGATTATGATCCAATGTTCAAAATCTTAGTATATTTGTTTTACTCTAATACTTGTTTATAATAACTAACATCAATATATATATATATATATATATATACACACACATATACGCACACACATATATACATATATTCCTTAATAATATTACAAAAATTTTATACGCTTAAGAAACTTGCAGAAATTATATTTTGATACGTCCATCAATGACAAGACCAAGGCCCAAGCAATAGCAAAGCCCAAGAAGGAAAGCTAGCTTGTAGTTGTACTACCAAACGGGCCGGGCCTTTGATAGTGTGCAACTATCTTCTTGGGTTGTGCTATCGCTCGGGCTTACTGTCGTCACGGACGTATCATATTTACACAATTTTATAATACTTGAAGGAATAGAAATAACATAGACTAAATCGGTAATTGCGTATTATTCCGTAGTTCCTATTGGCGTGTAAAATTAATGCCTATGTAAATGATAATCTGATATTGATTATAACGTGATTACCATATATATAAATATGGAATGCAGGTTACGGAGTTAAAATGTGGAGCCATAGTGATAGGGTCCGTGTTTGATCATAGGTCAGCCGACGGTTACTCGGCTAACATATTTATCTCATCATGGGCGGACATAGCTCGATCAGAAACTCCATCTGTGTTACCATCTGTGTTACCATCTGTGTTACCAACCAAGCCCGCTAATGACCAAAACCATGATGATGGAGATCATTCACTCATTAACCGCATATTATATATAGAGGGTGAACAACTTCAAAATCTACAATTATTGGCAAGTGAAAATGGGTGTAGGAGATCGAAGCTAGAGGCGTTCGCCTCTTTCTTGTGGAAGATAATGTCTCTCAGCATGGAAAAGTCAGGAAATCGTAACCAGATATGTAATTTGGCTCTTGCCGTTGATGGAAGGAGTAGGATCGGTCAAGGAGATGGAGAAGAGAAACAAAAACTATTAGCTTCACATTTTGGCAACGTTTTGTCTATGCCATCAGGATCCAAAAGTGTACAGGTATGGAATTTACTGTCAATGTTGTTTTAAAAGATGCCACATATTTATCTCAAAATCAATCATTAGACATTTTCAAAGTTACTATGTTAATTAGTTTACAAAAAAATGACATGAAAATGGTTGAAACTCAATTTAGGAGTTGAAGAAGATGCCATTGAGCGATATAGCCACAGAGGTTCATGAGTTCGTGCAGACTGCCACGCGGAAAGACCATTTCCTCGACCTCATTGACTGGGTTGAAGATCGTCGAAAATTGCCACTTGTAGCAATGGCGTTTGCTGGTAGAGAGATGGTGGTGATGATCTCATCTGGGCAGAGGTTTAAAATTATGGACATGATGGATTTCGGGTGCGGAAAGGTGGCATTTGGATCATGCTATCTTCCATCTGGAAGGCAGGACTGCTATGTCATGACATTGCCGAGCCCCACCACCAACAATGATTGGGTGGTCTATATGCGTTTACCATTGAAACATATGAACTACATCGAGGCACATGCTATTCACATGTTCAAGCCCTTGAATGCTGATTACCTCAAGATTTAAAATTATTTCTCTGATTATATATGGAGTTGTGTTGGTTTGACTAATGTTGAAAATATGTTAGTTTAAAAATAAAATTAAAATAAAAAACAAAAAATATCACTTGTGTTTGCTGGTTTGGTGTGTAATCTTAATATAATATAATGTTATAATTAAATTTTAGACGTTGAAGTACTTTATGGTTTTAGCTCTTTAATAACTCGTTGTGTTTAAAAGATTGACTATCTCGATTGGAGGTGTAAATGAATCGACCAATCAACGATATCGTTTACACCTATAATAATTAAACTAAAAGAAAATTTAGATAACATATAAAAGTAAAGCACCATGCTTAAAAGTGGTGAAACATAAGAATATATAATCCTTAAATAATGTTCATAAATGTAATTAGTTATATTAAAATTTAAGAAAATGATAAATCCTCTTAAAGATTAGTCTAAAAATTCTTTTAAAACCACGTGAATATGACATATGGATTCCACTAAATCTCTTTTTTAATCTTATCTCTTGATTTTTTCACATGTCAGCATCTTATTGTTAGGAGGATTTTTAAACTAATGAATTAGGAGGATATATCATTATTCATTTATCAGGTAAAGCACCATGGGTCGGTTTTGGCCCAAATCTGAAACCCGAACCAATCCGTTCGGTTTTAGAATGTCAGAACTGTGGGATTCGGTTTTGGTTCGATTCGGTTTGTCGGTTTGGGTTGGTTTTCGGTTTGGTTTTGTTTTTTTTTTTATAGTTTTTTTACGCTTTAGTTTATTAAGTTATAAATTAAATATTCAATTGTTAAGCAAAAAATATAATAAAAAAACTAAAATACACATATGATTTTTATTAACCGAATTGATTTTGTTATGCATTTTCATCTAAACCATCCAATTGATTTTGATTTGTATAGTAAAAAAACAAAAAATTGAAATATATTAACATGTTTACTAACCATAAGTAATAAATATAGATATAAAATGATGTAAATATAAAATAACTTAAATTATATATGGTTTCGGTTCAGTTCGGTTTTTTCGGTCGGTTTTGCATACGAAACCGAAACCCGAACCGATACGTTCGGTTTTTAGAAAACCAAAACCGTTTGATTTGGTTTTTGTTTTTTTGGGTTCGATTTTATTGGTGTTTTTTATTTTCGGTTTTTGCTCACCCTTACTTAAAAGTGGTCAAACATAAGAAACACGTGAACTACATGGAGCCATGGAGGCAGTCACATGTTCAAGCCATTGACTACTGAGTACCTCCAAATTTAACACAAGTTATCGAATTCTTTCTACTCATATTGATTCAATTAATTAATAATGTTCAGTATGAAAAACATTATTTTCATGTGGTGTGAACATATATATTTGTTCATGTATAACCAATTAATGTAACTCCTTTGTGGAGTAACCAACTTCCCCCAAATAATAATAATGTAGCGCATGACTGCATGAGTCGTTCTTGGTCGCATGAGTCGTTATTCGTCCTTTCAATTAAGGATGAGCCATATTTCCTAAATCTCGTCCCGTATCGAAAAATGGTACCGAATTTTAAATGGGACCGAGAGCAGTATCCACTTTTAATGGTTTATGGGATCGGTACTGGAAAAATACCGTAAAAACCGGGAAATATCGGTACCGGTTCATATGGGACCGGGATCAGTTCCATACTTTGGTCATCAATTTCCATTTCTTTTACTGTTTTCATAAAAGGAATAAATAAAAGTGCTTCATTGAACAAATTATATACTCTATACTGAAAGAAAAAATAATACATAATTAACTTATTTCTATGTAAGCTTTGATACATCATCATCATGCACAAAGTGTATAAAGCAATATACGATACGTCAAAGACTATGAATAACCTACTTAAGCCCAATTATAACGCACGGTAATGATATTAGTTTAATTTAATTTTCAACCGATCATAAAGAGTAAAGACATGTTAACTATTATTTCTAGAATTTGGTGTATCCAAAGATTCCACGAAACTGCTAAGAAAGAATGCTAAAACCTTTACGCGGGGTAATGATACTAGTTTATTTTAATTATCAACCGATCATAAAGACATGTTACCTATTATTTCTAGAATTTGGTGTATCCAATGTTTCCACGAAACTGTTAAGAAATTAGAATGCTAAAACTAATTTTGTGCAGCTAATGATACTAGCTTAATTATGTAATTAACTAATTATCAACCGATCATATCTTAAGATATGTTAACTACTCCATTATTTATAAAATTTATCACTTTTTATCCATCCTCTTCACGCAGCAAACACATGGAGAATTTATGTTATACTGTCTGATCTGTTTTTTATTATGAATATGTGATGTTATTCGTCATCTTAAGATAACTAAATACTACATTCCTCTATTTTGTTAGATCGTTTAAGTTTCTATATACAAATAAGAATATATTGTATTAATTTGTCTTTGTAGTTTACCATAGGGATGGGTGTAGGGCTGGTACCGGTCCCGAAAATCACGAAAACATGGAACTGGTTCCAGTCCCATATGAAACGATACCAGTATGGGACCAGTAAGATATCGATACATGGGGACAATTATAGTAGACTGTTCTAGAACTGCAAGAGAAATATTCATTTCCATTGTTTGAAGCTTGAACCATGCATATTTGGGACCAAAAACCTATAAAGTTAATCTCATTCATTTCCATACTCCGAACCACTCAAATACTCTGCATGTTCTTCAAAATATTCAATCAAACGTTTCAGGAAGGAGTCGCTTTTCACGGTATCTGTGTCGCATATAAGACAGCACTGTCTCCTTGCCCGTGTTACGGCAACATTCATACGTCTGCGATCACTCAAAAATCCAACCTGAAGTATAAACTTGATGTCAAAATATTTCATTGATCATTAATCTAGCCCAATTATATAGATTGCATAAGAATAAATACCTCTTTCTTTGTGTTTGACCTAACCATTGATATGATGATGGCTTCCTTTTCCCTGCCCTGGAAACCATCCACAGTAGAGATTTCAAGATCTTTTAACTTGTCATCATTGGTTCTCAGCATTCTTAATAAAACAACCTACAAAATAGTTGCCACAGAAGATAACTAACAATCCAAAAAGGTTTTTCTTTCTCAAAGTTTATTTTATTTGATGTGGAGTCCAAAGTCAAAGTAAACATGATTTGGAACAAAGTTAATCGGCTTCCTTATGAGAAAATTCAGACAAACTAAAAAGGCGCAAAAGGAGTAGAGGTTGAAATTTCAGCCAATCTGCTTGTTAATGGGTCGATTTCAGTTATATTTCATCTGGAACGGGTCAAATGGGTAAAATCAAAAAAATTAGCTTGAAGATGATGGGTCAAATTCAAATTGTTCAAACAGGATGAATGTCATCCAAGGCGCATTTTAATGCATAAACTTCCTTACTCACACTGGTCAAAAATCTGACTATAGTAATAAATAAAATTTGTAATCATATTTTATAACCAATCCGACCCAACTCCTTTCGATCGCACCAACTACCTGCTTTGGCCCAAATCCATTTTGATATGTTACCCTACCAACCTGCCCAATCATTACCACCTCTAAGAAGCTTTACTTTACCTGTGCTGAGTAAGGAGTAATAATTCCAATATCAGAAGCACGCACTCCACTTTTAATCAGTCTTTTTGCATGTGCTATAGCAATCTCAGCTTCACCTTCGTTTAGTGTGCTTTCTTCTTCATCCTTCTTTTCTTCCATGTCACAGCTAAAAAAAATATATATAACGGTAGCCAATAAAACAAAACTTCAGCTACAAAACTTATTTAATATATACATATATAAAGCTAGGTAAAAATAATTGAGGAAAGTCACCCTGCTATGTCTATGAGAACAAGAGTAGGCTCCGCTGAGGAAGACTTTTCTACACCCTCGAGCTCATGTAGTGTATGTCCAGCAACACTTGCATGCGCTTTAATCTATCATTATAATAACGAAACTAATTAATCACAATGAATGCATTATTTTACAAAAATGTAACTTTTTTCATGATCTCGTATCTGAAAAACGCTTTACAGTACCTTACTGTGGTATAGCTCTTTTGATGACCAGTTCATTATAAGTTCATGCATGCGATACTGGACACTGAGCATAGACATGACTTCATCGCCATACAAGTCTGCAAGGCGCTTGAAGAGAGTCTCTCCCAACCCTTTCTTCTCCGCTTCAACACTCTGGATTGTTGGAGGAAGTTGAAGATGATCCCCAGAAAGTATGCACCTTGAACCCTACCAAACATATGTTCAAAAGTTCATTCATTAGAAAACTCCCGCTGACATAACAGAGTCGCATATGACATACCTATTAGTAGCCACTACAAGTGCCCAAAATGGGTTATTAGGATGAAATTATTGAACTAGTTATTGTTCAAATTCCTTCTAAACAATCATGAACAATAAGGCTTAAAATCAAGAGTTCAAGTATTGGGGGATGTTTGGATGTGCTTCTAGTGGATAAAGTTAAGAGCTGTTATTTAAGTGTCTGTCAATTCTGATAATTTAAGTAGCTACTCTTTAATAAATAAAATGACCAAAAAAATACAGTCTTTCAGATTTTTTAAGTGCAAAATTAAACATGAAAACTTACTTTCTAGTAACTATATTTATATCTTTTAATAAAATATTTTTGATAAATTTAAATAATCCCATCTTAAATTTCAACAACTATTGTAACTCGTAATGATAACCACAAGAAACGTAGATGAAAAGTATTCAAAATAGGGTAATATTGTAATAACAGGGGGTTAAAAAAAGACTTTAGTTTTCTCTTACATTTTCAGTTTGAATGGAACTGATTGTTTAAGACGAATTATTTGACCCACTAATCAGATAATCCTAACCAGGATCACTTTATCCAAACACTAAAAACTGATTATTGTGACTTTCTGAATAGAATAATCAGTTCCATATCTACATATCCGAACATCGCGACTTTTTGAGGGAGTAAAGACATTGGGGAGAAGGGGGCATAAGAAAAAAACTAGGAATCAATGTCTATGTTCCATGAACCTTTTTTTGCTTTGTTACCTTTAGTAGGGCAATCCAGCAAGCTACTTCAAGTGCTTGAGCAGCTTCGTCAATTATCACAAGATCAAATGAAGTGCCATCTAATTTTCTTGTTAATGAACCCGTGAGGGTGGTTAGAACAACATCTGCGTTTTTTATTACATCTGTCACGGCCAGTTGCTGCCTCTTGCGCTCTTCTTTGGAAAGCATCCTGAGTTCCTTCCGGATATCCCTCTTTGTGTTTCTATCTTTAGTTTTCAACAATTTACCATTCAATGCCTGAAAATCCATAAAAGAAAGCATTAATTGGAAAAAAAGCTTTCACGGAAACAAAAAATCAGATGAACAAAATTCAAGTTTTGCTTTTTAGTTTTTACTCAAAATAGCCTTCACCTTCATTTCTTTCCTAATGTCATTTGCAAGAGAACTGTTATCCCCACGTAACACCTAAAAATAATCAACCAATCATAAGTGAAACAATCTCAAATTGACCAAAGTGATGATTCCATATTCCCATACAGCCATTTTTAAACCTTACGAAGGTAATGAGTAGAAAAAATGATAACAAATAATATTCCATATGCGCAATAACCTAAATAATATTCCCAAAATGCGCAATAACCTAGTTTACAATGATCCTTACTTGTGCATCAAGAGCGCTCTCTAATACTTGGGGTAGCAGCCGTGCAGGATGTCCCACTCTCACCAACTTTACTCTAATCCACAAAATAAACGGCTAGGTTAGTATAAAATATGCTAAATAAATATTCAACAGTCTACTTCTGATGTATAGAGAATCATGTAAATGTGGCAACTTTGGCCCATTTACTATGGGTCGATTTGGGTTATGTTTTATTTGTAACGGGTCAAATAATGATTAAATACAAAACTAATTAGAAAGCGGGTAAAACAGATCAAAAGGCAACAAAGGTATTTGTAACTCACTGAGACTGAACCTCTTGAATCATTTTATTTATAAATTCAGATTATCATTGGAACAAATCTAAACTTTGTAACAAAATTTAAAAAGGGTAATGGGGGGAACCCTAGCCCCGGTACCACAATTGGATACCCATCGACCCACCCCGTATGAGCCTT
>JAOXNX010000026.1:13013230-13023405 GCA_028566075.1 Solidago caesia | reverse complement strand
CTATTTCGATAGTTGACCCTCTCAAATTTCATGCTTTTCAGGTAACCAACAGTAAGCGTTGGACTCTCGTTAGGACTTTATCGTCTTAACATGCGTTGGGAATGCTTTATGGTCAAGAACCTCTTAAGCTTTCGTATTATCTTGATTTACAACTTTGTACTTGTAATTATACTTGTACGGGCAAACATCTTATGTAATGGTAATTATGTAATGTTTTGTACGCAATCAATGTCAAATCCCGTATTCCGCCTTGTCGGGGTGTGACACTATGGCACCACGCAGGTTTCCGGATATGCCTTTTTCTGACCCGTTGCCCGCTTTACTGTTCAACCGCTTGTACCTACGCCATTTTCATGTCCCATCTTGGACAAGTCATACTCGTTTTACTGCTTTTGTTTCATTCATGAAATACTTGATTTTTTTAGATTTCCATATACCATTCACCCTTTTCTATTTTTTTTTTAAACATCATGTGGCTCATTATGAAGCCTTTATCAAAAATAACACAGCTCATAATGACTACAAAATGTTATGTTCATTTTTATTTGAACATCAAATAACACAAATATAGAAATATCAGACCATATATTTTTTTTCCAACTCAATAAAAAATGACACATCACTTATCTTTTACACTAACAATGCGAGCAACCTGAATGATGTGGTTTTTGCCCCGACAAAGAGAATAGATTCAGTCCTTTTTGAGTCCATTGTCATGTAATCTTATTTATGGTATAATACGCGTAATAGGAAGTCTTGTATTTGTTGGGATGAGTGGCTTAAAAACCCTGTTCTTTATATGTAGCTTTTTTTTATTCGGTTGAAATCTTCTCAACCGTCTCTAATAAAAATTGTCGTTTAAAAAAAAAAAACACAATGCGAGCAACCATCCATCGTCATCTCAGCTGCCGCCGCCGCCAATCTAGTCGTCATTGACAGATTATTTTTACTTTTATGAGTATTATTCCTATATATATCATTCACCAAAATCGAACTGTCGTATCATTCACAGAAAGTGAATTGTTGATTCATCATCATTGAATAATGTCGTTCACTCATTTGACACTATTCACCTTTGGAAAAACATAGTTTATGTCATCATTAAATAATTGTCGTTTCATCATTGAGTAATATCGCTTGACACTATTCGCCGATGGAAAAACATAGTTTATGTCAAACAAATTGCTTAAAAGTATTCCTATTTTTCCTATCTGTCCAAGACGATTTTATTTTCGATGTTTTCTAAGGACCATGTCACATAATTTGCACATGCATTGGGAGTTGGGACCAATTTGTTAAGAAATTTGGGTTTCTTGTTCCTTCTTTTGGGCCGATTGTGGGGAGTTTTTTCTTTTTTTAAATGATTGGTTGACCGCAAAATAATCCATATATCAATGCACTTATTATTATTATTTTTTTTTTCTTTTTAACTAACACTCAACTATTATTTATTTTTAAATGTTAGATATCTTATTTTCATTTATAAAAAGAAGTATTAACATTTCTAAAACTTAAAAAAAACTTTTTCTATATGATGCATTTTCAACCCAGTTTTCGTTTAGTTTTTTCATAAATAGAGGGATCACATCTATTTTTTTCAAACACGTCTAGATAAACCGTTATAAAACAAATTTCAAGTGATTTAACATGTTATTTGCTCAAATTTTACCGGAACTAACGGTGTGCTTTGGAAATTCCAAGTTACTCACCGCCTGTCGGAAAGTTATTTTGACATAAAGTCAGATTTCTTTGATATGAACCCGGGTTTAAAATGTTGGAAAAAGTTATTTTATTATTATTATTTTATCATTATTGTTATTATTATTATTATTATTATTATTATTATTATTATTATTATTATTATTGTTTACAGTTTTAGAAGTTGAATATCTTTTATTGATAAAAAATAACTAATTACAAATCAACAATGTTCAATACCTTTTTGTGTCGTTTGTCTTTAAATAAACTCATTAACTAATTTTTAGGTATTCTTTTAAGTATGTGTATCTATGTATATATGAGTTATGTTTAGATAGTCATGTGTTAAATGAAGTATATGATGTAATTTATTTTTTGAACGACAGAGAACTGACAACACCTCATGAAAAAATTTCTTCATTTTCCCCAATAAAAGTGAAGAAACATTTCTTTACTTATGTAATTTTCATTAAAACTAAGTGAAGAAATAACGATTACTTCATTGAAAATCTCTATCTTCACTAAAAGGGAGTTCATTGATGAAAAAGGTTTTCATTTCATATACTGAAAGAAATGAAAATTTCTTCAATTCAGGGAAAAATTTCATGTTGGTGGCATAAGATCGACTTATTTATTAAAATGTCACAATGTTATTTTTAGTCATTAGATTAAATCTGAAAGGGTAATTGGACGTCCCAACAACTACCAAAACATGGCTACCTTTAAAAAAAATTAAAAACATCAAAATAACCAATATACCCTTGGCATAACAATCATTAATATAGTAAGTTTATTAATATGCAACCAAATCAACATTAATTATTATCCCTTAACAATGAAAACACAATATTTTCTTCAATAATCAATTTTAAAAGTTAGACAATTTTTTTATCCCACCATTGACAATCAACGGTCGGCGTAACCGTCCGCTGTCACCCTTATTTGTGTCTCTACACTGAAACTTTCTGTCTCCACGATTGTGTGGATACAATCATAGTGTGTGTTTTATTTGAAAAGAATCATAAAGCATATGTAAACACGAATCGACCATGGGTCTTTAATTTTACATGTTTATGTTTAATTTTCTACTTACAAAAAACGGGTTTTATGATAGCAACTCTTATTGATAACTCGTTTAGGTACATGTTAAATCTAAGATTACATATGAATGAATATATGATTAAGATTGATAAAGTTATTTGATATCGAGAAGTCAAATATTTTGCAATTTGCATTATAGAGGTATGTAATTGGGGACCTTTAAAAGAGATCGAACGTGCACGCTATGACGAATGACATCTCAGTGGCCGAGTAGTCTTCTAATTGTCGCTGTTAATAATTATGGGACTAACTTTTATTAATGAGCAATTATTATTCATGTTGTATGTAGACTGTATATGTTTCTTTCATAAGTTAAATAAAACCTTTTTTAAAATAAAAAAAAAAAAAGAAAGAAAATTCATATTATAGAATGATATATCTAATGTTGTTGATTGTTGATGAGCCTAAGGCATCAAGCTACGCGTGAGCTGCTTTTCTTTGAAAAAGATTATGAGAATCGAACCTATAACCTTCAAATTCAAATGCAATGACGCTACTCGTGAGCTATTTAATTTGGTTTCAAATTACTAGCCTGGTGCCCGCGTGTTGCGGCGGTGACAGTGTGGTGGTGGCGGCGGTGGTTGGTAGTGGTGGTGGCGCGACGAGTGGTGGCGGTGGTGTGGTTATTATTGTAAAGGTAATTGATGTAAAAGGGGGTAGTGTAGTTATTTTAGGAGTTGAGGGATCTATGTTGTAAATTATTTCATTAAGGGTATTATAGGTATTTTAAGTGGAGATGTTTAAATTAGTGAATAAAAGAATGGGGATTAATTAATTCATTAAGGGTAGAATGATCATTTCGCATTGTGTAATTTTCAACAGGGGGTGGGATAATCTTTAATAGGGAGTATAGATTAGAAGTTTGACTCAAGCTTGGTCTAAATGAGTTTTAGCCTAATCTGAAGCTCAATTAACAAACTCGATTAAACTAAGCTTAAACAAGGATTGATGTTATGTATATACATACAATTAAGATAGCCATGTACTTATGCAATGCAACAAGATCGAACACTTCGTAGTCAGTAACGAATGGTGGCGGTTGTGACCCGCTTCACTTTAAGACTTGTTTTGTTTATTGAGTTGAAATTATTAATGGTTGGATGAAATGAATTATATAACTGAAAGTATTAAAAGTTTTGTGAAATTGATGGTTTAGATCAGAAGTAACATCAATTTGTAACGAACGTTTTAATCTAAAAGGAAGCTTTAAAGGCATCAACAATGGAAAAACCCATCACTAATTGTTTTTGTCACACATCGCAATTCTACTAATATTAAGCTATCAAAAACCGATACACTCCAATGCAAAAAACCTTTTCCAAAAGCTATTTTCATTAAAGTATTACTATTACTATTATTATGGGATAATGATCGGAACAACGTTGCTGCTCTCACTTCCGACCTTCACCACGTGCTCAGATGAAAAAAGAAGAAAAAAAAAAAACCTGATGTGAGGGATGCGAATATAAGGTTTTTCCATACTTAAACCTTTCACATTTTTGTTTTTTAATCATTAAAATATATGAGGCCCAAATTATTTATTTATTTTACATAAAATATTTAAATATTAATATGTGAGAGATTTTATACCTAAACTTAGGTATGACGTATAAGACAGTCTTATATTCACTTTTACATAAATAAGTTAAGGACTAAGTTGCTTAAACTCATACAATAGATCTATAATATCGATATCGATAAACTACCACAAAAAGCCATCAAATTGAACCAAAAAAAGAGAGAAAATACAATAAAAGCAATCACTTGTTCACCAATATTAATAGGCTATTGATCATATGCTGCACAATGTGAAATGTGTATTCCTCCTTCTTCGACTCATCAACCCGGATTTCTTGATCTTCTTCTACGTACTTCTTCAAGATACGGTTGACTAAAATAGCCGAAAGGACGATAAATTTCACACTCACTTTAACTCTTCAAATTCCGCTACCTACGAAGGTAAAACAGATGTTACTCGGAAAAGTTTGATGTTTATGGAAACATAGAGTCATGGTTGATGGTTTTGTGGATAATGTGTAACATAAATATGATCAATTTGGGTTTTGCGGGCAAACATATTGGTTTTTCATTCAACTTTTCGTATAGAAAAACTTAATATTTACATTACATGATATGAACGGTACCTATATAAAAATTGTTTTGACTCTTAAAACACAAAGGAAAATGTTGTCGTTGTGGCGCAAATATATAAAACGTTTAACCACAAAAGCCGAAAGGGGTTTCAAAGATAAAAACGTTACTCACTTACCCTTAAACAATTCGGGCATAGTCTGCTCCTCTCTTGCCAAGCATAGATACATCCAAGATGATAATGGTGTGAGCATTTAGCTATAATCCTCGGGTTTTCGCTGTCATATTCTGCAACCAAATAAAGTTTCAAAGTATAAACAGATAATTCCTGACTAACAAGTAATAATGGCCCATTCTTACATTATAAGGCCTTTTTTTCACATCCGTATCCAAAAGTCAAACAGCCCGGCCCATTCTATCAGAAGAGTTACATTTTGACTTCCATGTCAAACGTTGTTAAGCTACTAAACTTTCATCCCTTGGGCAGTTTAAACTCTTTTTACTTTTTCTGGGCAATTTTCATATGTATACAAAGAAGCTCGAGGATGAGTCAGAAGGACTTGATCGATAAACTGACGAAATTTAGTTGCTTCTAATGTGTCCGGCTACACCTATGGTAAGATGATTAACATAAATTTATGAAGAGTATAAAATAAAAAAAGAAAGACTCACCTTCAAGGCATATAGGGCATTCGTCATCTCTTGATAATTCGGAATCAATGATTAGTTCATATTCGTGAGGGATCGACCCCTTACTTTCACTAACAACTTCTGGTTTTACTTGTGATCTGTTCTTACAACCTTGCTCATCACCTGGTCTTGTTTTTCCTCCTCCAAGAGGATTGTCGCTCTTGAGAAAATAAGGAGTCCAAAGTTAGTCAAATGAATTATTCAAAATTATGTAAATTGTGATGATTATGGTAAAGATTTGGACTTAACGATTGCATAAGTATTCAAAGGCTCCAGATACGATAAAGAACCAAACTTTAACTCATTAAAAGTAACAAATCTTTGATTTTGATAAGACGTACATTTGACTTTGAGGGTCAAACTAGTGTTTTTCTCAATACTGTGTTTTTGAAGTACGCGAAAACATTCACGACTAACTTGAAACTTGAAATTTACTGCATAAGTACACATATCAAAGTGTCAATTGAGAAGCAAAGCACACTGGTTTAATGTATGGCAAGTATTGACCCTCAAAACTCAAACGTAAATTCACATTGTATTGATGAATCATTCTGAAAAGAATTAATTTTTAGTTAAACTTAAAGGCGATCTTCTAACTTCTATTGACTAATTAGGCAATTTTTTTACATAAAAAACACAGAAACGGTCAAGTTATATATTTATATACGTATAACCTTAAACAACACAAACGCATGTTCTCAATGGATCATCAACCATATGGGATTAATATCTATATATATACCTTATTTGTTTGGTCTGCTTGTACAGACGAACCTACATTGGCTTTTGCACTTTCATCAACTACTTCAGTTTCTACTTTTGTATGATTCGCATTAACGCATACTATATTAGTATGGTCTTGTACCGACAAACCCAAAACAGCCTGCTGTGCACTTCCAGCAATCACTTCATTTTCTACTTGTGGATGATTTATAAAACCGTTCTCATTCTCAGGTCCCCTTGCTTTTCTTCCAAGAAGATAGTCACTCTTGCATAATTCAAATTTATATAAGATATAAGTAAATGTTCATTTGCAAACCATAATTAAGGTGAAAACCAAGGGACAAATCTCAGTCACACATTTCTTCCTACTTCTTCTTCCCCTCCTTCCTTTTTTATTTTTTTTACGTTGTTTTTTTCATTTTTATTTATTTTTTTAATTTTAAATAAAAACCCACTCCAAAAAAAATAAAAATTTGTTCGAAGGCCGTAGCCCGTATGGCTAAGGGCGGAGCCATGGTGGCTAAGGGAGGAGCCATCAGGTAGATCACTCCATCACCGATCACCCCCTATGACCTATCACTCCACCAGCTACCTCTTTATTAATACCCTTAAGGACTACGCCCGATAAGGGCGAAGCCCCCTAAACGGGCTACGCCCGTTCGGTTAAGGGCTACAATATAGTGTTAATTTTTTTTTTAGTATGAGTTTTTATTTAAAAAAATGTAAAAAAAATTACAAAATGAAAAAAAAAAGTTAAAAAAAATAAAAGGATAAGAAGAAGAAAAAAATGTATGGCTGAGATTTGTCTCTTAATTTTTAATATTTTTTTAGTTTTCATTTTACAACCCTATATAAATAATGTCAAAGATTTGGAATTAATGTCTGCCATTGATATTCAAAGGCTAGCTGTGAGTATGAGATTAATTAACATCATATTTAACTTAAAGGATAACATATATGCTTCTAGCAGCATGTTCATACATGTTTTCCCCCTCACAATCTTTAAATTTTTTTAAAACATTTAGCCATGTGATTGAAATCAATGTGAGAGAGAGATAGAAACATATATGTTCTCCCCTTAACTTAATACTTGAAATCTACTATAAAAGTACAACTAACAACATTTTGTGAACAAATAAAGCATATAGATTTTGAATATATTATGTATTGACACGAGCAAAACTTTAAGACACTTAGGCCTCTCAACACTAAGTTTTCTCGCGTTTTCTAGAATGTTTTTGCAGAAAATGGGTTGACAGTGATATTTTCTCAGGCGTGTTCTCAAGAAAATCATGCCCTTTATCTTTGTGAGAAAACGTTAGAAAGAGAGGTGGGTGGCGCTAAACTCATTTTTTTTAGGATAAAGTTGTTGGTAGTTGGGCAAAAGAGCTTAATTTGCAACTGGATCACTGTTTTTTTTTTTAAAGATACATAATAAAACATTTGAGGATATAGTGAGAAAGAGGTATGGTGGTAGTGATATTTTTTGGAATATGAAATGAGAAAGATGTGGTGTGGCGCTGATGTGACAGTGAGAAAAAAAGGCTTGGGTTGGGTAAGACCTTAAGATTACAAACCTAACGACGCTTGCCAAACGCATGAATATTTTGAAAAACTTACAAGTGATCATCTAAGTTTTAGTGACTAGATCGATAGGCAA
Source organism: Solidago caesia (assembly GCA_028566075.1). NCBI lineage: Eukaryota > Viridiplantae > Streptophyta > Magnoliopsida > Asterales > Asteraceae > Solidago > Solidago caesia. The sequence continues at coordinate 13,015,442 of JAOXNX010000026.1, read as the reverse complement.
TTTTAATCACAAGTAATATATATAGAAGCATGTTTTATTTGGTAATGCATTGTTTGTATATAAACCATGTTCCATCAACATATATACCTCATTTGTGTGTTCTTGTACCAACAAACCCGACGGTGTCTGTGCTCTTCTGTTGGTGACATTAGGTACTTGAATACCTTCAATTTTATCGGAAGAACTTTCATGTTCTTCGTCTTGTGCGCCCCTAAAACAACAGAGCAAGATTCCCATACTTTTTGCAGCTTGATTTATCTAGAGCACTGGAAAATATATTTCACGTACGTTAATTTCATTGTTGCAACTTCGAAAACAATAAATAAAAAGTTTTTACCATGATCGTTCGCGCATAATACACACTTTAAAACACATTAACTTAGGTTTTAGACGATAAATAAACAAGTTTTTAGCATGATCATTCAAACATAATACACGTAATTAATTAAATAGCCAAATGCCAAATAGGTTTAGTATGTTTAAACTTGATCATTATAACATTAACATGATCTTCTTTTCTTTGAATGTGATCGAGATCGATTGAATCAAGAGCAAATTCTATTTACAACTTAACTTCAAAAACAAAGTTCGACTCTTGAGATTAATTGCATTAAACATCAAGATTTAGAATATAAATAATAATAATAATAATAATAATAATGCAAATACCCAGATACAACTCAACCATGATAATTAGCTGCAGATTGCGCGCGACAAAAAATAATATACAAAAAAATCGACTAACAAGCCTGACAACTTGTTTAATTAAGGGTTTACGTACCTTAAGCTAAAACCCTCCTGGTGTTTAAGTTAGAAACTAATTTTGAAATAGACAATGATCATCGATCAGCATGCGATAAAAAGGGAGAATATATATTATAATCTTGGTTTAATACTTTAATTAAGTAAGATTATTTTTGCAGATGGAATTATAACAATACCAGGAGTTTGTGTACTTTAAAATTTATATTTTCAAGAGTTATGGAAGTAATTCTTTCTTATTTAAACTTGATGGTTTTTATTTTAATTTGTATTTACTACATGCTAATTAAACTAAAGCGTCGTTTTAATAATATATATTTGTACCTTATTATATTTTTTTCTTTGATTATGTTTCAGAAACTTGGTTATTTCCTAATTAACTGTATTTCCTTTTGAAATCCAATTTGATTTATAGTTTGAATCATCTATGTCAATATTTTAAAAACTAGTTTGAACTGACTTTTTTAAGGGTTGCCGGTTTTGAGGCCCCTTTTTTAGTCAAACTATTGATGTGTTGAACCAGATGGATTTCTGGTTTTTTTCGATTCAATCGGTTGTTTGATTTTTTTATATAAATATTTTTTAAAATTTGTATACTTTAATATTATTTTTGGTTGTTTGTTTACTTTAAAATTTATATTTTCTTTTATTATAACTATTTGGTAATATTTTTGAATGGATTGTAATTATATTTTGACTATTTTCGTTAGATTGTATCAAATTTAGTAGCATATTTATTAAAAAAAAAATTTAAAAACCCAACGGTTCAACCACCCGGTTTAATCGCCCGGTCCAACTGGTTGAACCGGATTTTTCACCTTGGTCTGTTTGGTTAGAAAACCGGTTTTAAAACATTAGTCTATGTCCATCTATTACAGGTTATAGTGTTTTAAATCAAATATTTTTTTTTTTATCAACACACATATCTTTATCCATTTTTACAAACAAGTCCAAGGTATATGTTTTCCAAATTCTTACATAAATTGAAAATGTTTTTTTCGTCACACAATTTTGTCTTTGGGTATTACAAAATGAAATGGTAACCGATCATACATGATGTTCGGATTATATATTCTTTTTATTAAATTAAAAGGTATTGTATATGATTCTGGGTTAGGTTCTCATATTTTCGAAAATCGTCATTATATATTGACGGTTCAATTTTCTCTCGGTAATTAGATCCATTAATGAGTTTTATAATCGTCATATCTTTTCTAATGGAATTTTATTTTATTTTAATCTATCATGGAAAGTAATATAACATTAACGTGAGTTTTATAAAGTATTAATATATCATTAGTTATATAAATGATAGCTAGTTGACTGAAAATAATATAGAAGGGGCTTAAAAATGATTAGTTCAAGTTTTTTTGTTTTTTTTTTCTAACGATAAATTTCATTAAGTCAACTCAATAATTACAAGATGACATCCTAAATTACTGATTAAACA
>JAOXNX010000026.1:12980055-12991399 GCA_028566075.1 Solidago caesia | reverse complement strand
TATATCTCAAATGCATCTATGCGATACTTGGCCGTCAGGTATGTTTCCCTATCCCTTACACTTTATTAGTCTTCCACTCTTTGGCCGGAGGTCCTTCTGGAAACAGCCTCTATATCTTTGGGTAGGGGTAAGGCTGCGTACATCTTACCTCCCTCAAACCCCGGCTGTTGCCAGGATTGAGTATCGGTTGTTGTTGTTGTTGTTGACATTTTTAAAAATTAAATTGGCGCATGGATGTAATCAATCTTCTATGCCCTTTTTGATTAATGAATTATTAAGTTAATGATGATTGCATACAAATCAAACAACTAAAATATATAAAGGCATCAAAACTAAAGTACATATGAAGGCATAAAGCCCTTTTTATTAATCATATGAATATGAATGTGAGATATCACTTTCATATTTTTTTTTTATTTTTTTTATTTATTATTATTTTTTAGAACGACAAACTATCCCACTCATACTCTTAATCTACACGAATGCCTAGGATGCAACCCTCCACTTCCGAACTTGACTAAAATGTGACATTATATATGGATGGTTTTCAAACAATGAGTGTGGCCAAGAATGGACCATTCAAGTAACATCATATATATATATATATATATAGCTCATATGGGATGCTTCCAAACATGATTTCCATGATCGTACATATTTAAGAATAAAGTTGGACTCAATTATTTTCGATGTAGATGGACCACATCGATCAGGTTTGATTGAAGACATCATGTGGTCCATATAATGGTAAAAGTGTTGGAGTTTAGCAAGAGATGATGAAACACAAGTGTGCATATATTATGTACAGAACCAAAATGCAAAATTAAATATCACTACTATACTTTCACATTATGTCAACATTTCAATGAAAATTTGTAGATAGATAGAGAGAGAGAGTTGAAAAATTTATAGTGGAAGCTTCTATCACACACTAGCTTACCCAATGTTTTGAAAACAGTCTCGTCACTGGTTCCATGGTTCACAGGTTCAACAGAGAAACATACGGTGTGATGGTCAGAGACGGTGGTGTGGTGATCACCCGTCATGAATAGGTAATAATCTAAATCAATGGGTTTTAACTTTTGACCAAGAAGATGAAGGTTTCGAAGTATGTTGGGGTTCATTCCAGAATACATAGAAGCTTTTAACGGTAAAATATGGAAGCTATTAGCTGGAATACCAGTTTGTCCTGGCCAGTCCACCAGTTCAACAAAAAAAATTCGCACAGTTTCATCCAAATCATAACTAAGCAAGAAATCGTCCACTGGTTCAACATAGAGACAACTTTTGACTAATTACATATTTGAACTTTTTCCCTTAACTAGTAATTAGTTACAAAACTAACCCGGACTTTACATCTTGCCTTTTAATTCTACATTCACCCTCACGAGGGCAGTGGGAACCAGTAGAAACTTCAATCTTGGACATAAGTACGGATGTTGTACAACTGACAAATCTTTGGAAAAGCTTTAGTGTTAATATAAGGTGTAACAGCACGAGACTTTACTTGATCTTTGACACAGCGACAATCTACCTCAATATATTTTGTTCTATCATGGAAAATAGGATATGCAGCAATGCATCAATAGTACCCAAAAATAAATTTTAACCCGAATTCCTTCTATACACTTACCAAGAAACTTACATCTTTAGAGGTATTGCCTTATATTCTTCCTGAGCTGAAGACTAACCACATTTTATATCTTAATTTTTAATGACACTGAAGACCTGCCTAACATAATAACTTGTAGTACACCCGACCTTTTAGACATTGGAAACTAGCGTACTGAGAGTCGCAAGATGTAGCAAGATGAACTGTAGAGCTAATAGCTAGAAAGATTCCTTGACAAGGGGATCTAAGAAGATATCTATGAAGATGCTTGCTTGACAAAGGGGATCTAAGAAGATGCTTGATTGCTTGAAAATGAACTGACGGAAGTGACTACATGAACTACCTCAACAACTGTTAGGTGTAGTAATGGTCAAGTAGATCAGTTTGCCAATTAGTATTCTATAACCGTAGATCTAGTAACAAGGTACCAACAACCCTGAAGTTTTAGATAAGGATTCATGGAAATTTGTATGGTTTAGCTTGTAAAGCACCGCCTTCTTTCAAAAGATCCAAGGTGTACTTCTTTTGAGTGATGAAAATACCATGCTCACACTGATGGACATTTCATCACTTAAAGAAATAGCTAAAGCATCACGACCAATTATTAACAGATCATCTACATAAACCAACACAACAAGTAAATATAGACATTTCATCATCTTGTTGACCTACAAGGAATAATCAACCTAGATCGTTTATCACCAAATGAGAACAATGCACTTAAAAGTTTGGGAAACCATTGCCTAGGGACTTTTTTTGTAAAGTTTGTGAGAAGGTGACCTAAAAGACACATCTTGTACTCACTCCCCTTCACCTACATAGCCCATAGAAAATTGCATATACACTTCCTCAAACAAATCATCATGCAAAAAAGGACTATCACTCTATAAGAAACAAAGAGTTATTCATTCACAACTTGCTAAACTTAATAGAAGAAAAAAGAGAAGAGAATAAGCCCCTAGTATAATAAACTATTCCCAATGTCTCTCTTTAGGCTTCTTAGGAGAGATATACAATGTCTTCTCTATCGTAATTTGCCGTTAAAAACAAACGTATGTGTCTCTGATCCATATTTATTATTCCCTTCTATAGAAACATTGGCATCAACCAATTACCTACTTCAGTTTGTTGACGATGGACACATGGTTTGTCAATGTGGTTTCCGTCTGTGTCACCACCCTTATCACATCCTTAATGTTATGCATCTGCGGGAGACACAAAAATAACTTGCCACCAGGGCCATCATTCATATGCTCCACTTTCCTAATGCTAACCAATTCCTCCCACAAACTTAAGACCCATAATATCAAAGCCATATAACGAATAGCCCTGATTTGGCCATACATTACTTGGTTGCCAATATGATTTAGTATTTCGACTCATCCTGATGGTTCTAATTTTGATCTTTCTGAGAAGTTAGATAGACCTATTGTCAAGAATAACCCTCTACAAGCACAAATCTCTTCAAGGGACAAAAAGTTATCCACGTGAGTTTATATATATACCCAACACACTATGTCTACTTTGTTCGAAAATAAAAAAAGCCTGCTTGATTCCGAATTCATGAATTACTCTCCTAGCGCGGATTTTTATCTTGAATTTTGTATTCCCACTGAAAGCTTAGTAAAAGTTTTCTACCCCTAGTAACACATCCATAAAAATGTGTAATAGATAACTGATGGTTATTGTATTAGTTACCGGTGTCACACTGTCTTCTCTCATTCATGTACTGTCTCCTCTCTTTCGTGTTTGCATCCAGCTATGCAAGAATATTCTCGAAAAACAACTGAGCCCTCTGATCTAACCTTCAATTCTAATACAAATTGGCTACCATCATACTTCAATGAAAGATTGATGAAAAAACAGAAGAAAAAAAGCATAAAAAAGGAGTTGGAAGAAAGATGAGTGATGTTGTTATGAATAATTGACAAATACTTTCCCAGTCTATTAAAAGATTCCTCATAAAGATGCTTTGATTCTTAGCTGTAATCTCTGCTAGTTAAACAGCCTAAGTCTATCCAATGCATGTTGAAAATATTATTAGTAGAACTATTTGGGGCAAAGTAAACTTAAACCATGAGAGAAAGGGGGGAGGGGAATAGTATTTCACTAGCTTGGGTTTAAAGCCATGCAAAGCGCATTAGTTAACTCAGTTGTTAATTAAACTTATTGAGGACTAATACCTGCAACTGACAAAAGGGAACATGGGACTTCAAATTCAGGTATGTGACATAATAAGATACTCGGTCCAGATTGAGTAAATATAAGTCAAGCAAACAGAGATTGAAAGAATCGGAAAACCTTTTGAAACACTTACATAATAACACAAAGGGTACACTTCTTACAGAACTTTATTGTTATCACTTGACAATGTTGATAGCAAGATTGTGGCTTAAGAAACTATGTATATGCATCTGCAACCTTTTAACCTCCACAGCAAGAACCACATGCTGGAAGAGAGTCTGCAGAGATGGAAAGAAAAAAAGTCATCAATATTTCTGGATGATATAAGTAGAGATAGCAAAATGTGCATGTCAGGGCCTCGGGAGTTGAGTGATGGGTCAAAACAGGGATCTATTAGTGCAGGTCAAAACGGGTCAGGCCAAGTTGGGTTTATCTGCAAGCACTTTTTGTCCATTACAAGAAGTATTATTATTACGGTAATAATCTAAATTGCTAAATAAGACAATTTATAAGCATTAATAACTCGTTTTGCACCTGTTCGAAGCATTTGAATCTACTTCTTTAGCAATAACTCAACTTTTTATATTTAGTTCTACCCATTAGAGATAAATCACAACCCAAACCGAGCACTCATAAGTTAATAGGTTGAAACTGCCATCCGTAATTATACGTAAATTGAAGTCATGGGAAAATGAGATATGTAAATAACATACTGTGGTCTATGCCTCTAACGTTGTCTAGTCCACGTGGAGGCCTGCGGGGACCGCCACCACCATATGGACCACCACCATAGCCGCCACCAGGGCCGCCACCATCTGATTTTTTGTTGGAACCAGATAATTTCTTGTAACTATCAGATTTCTCCATCTACAAATACGTCACATATAAAATTAGTTGTTTATTGAGCATTGCATACAGGGTGGGTTGTTTAAAGAAATGCATCACAGGAATTAATATTACCGAAAACATAGTGTTGAAGAATACGGAAATGAAATTGATGACTGCCCAAAAGAAATCAATGATTGTTCTGAGACGCCATATGGTTCGATTGGATTTCACAACTCCTGAGGAACAAACACAGAGTAGCTCTAAGTTCACAAAGTCACATACACCTGAACTAGTATATCCTTGTTCCAAAAAACATATCAAAAGCTCCTCTGGAACATCAGCTTCAAAAATTAAGTAGGGATTTACTATCTACAGTATATATTCATACAAGAGAAATGGGAGCTGAAACAATATGACTGGAGTTATAAGTAAAAATTGCTTAGTCCTGACAATCATAGCCTGTGTTGTTAAAAAGTGGTTGATTTGAAACTCCCCGGTAAAATCGCAGTATGGGCCAAGTGGGTCATCATTGAGAGAAATCATGCAAAGTGAGAATGGGTTCAAACAGGTCCACTTTTGGATTGGGTCAAAACAAAATCTAACTGCCTAGACATGGAAAACTCTTATTTAATGTACCTGCTATGTGAAAAGCCATACTTTAGGGGAAAATCTCATTCAAATAGACCTAAAGACATTTTGGAGGCATGTCAACTGATATCCGCTTTAAGGAATATATGAACAGGACAACTGGGAGCCTACTGATCATAAAAACACTCGAGTGCCATTGTATATGCATAGTGCCCAAGTAAAAATGAAAGCTTAAAACTAGAAAGCACATACGATTAAGAGATTTCCCAATTTGCTACAACAAACTACTTGTATATACATGGCAACCATCAAAGTTACCATCAAACTTAGAAATTTTCCGCTTTGAAATAAAGAATGTATATTAAACATATCCCCATACCAACGGACCACATAGATAAAATTGACATCAAGCTCTTCTTGGTTTTGGTCCATTGAGATGCAACAGTTGCACTAACAAGTAACATCAAGATCTAATAAAACCACGATCTCGTAAAATCATAGTAAAAGTACTAGTCACAATGGTATCACCATCAACACGGATGAAGTTTGGGAGAAAAATCTTATCTTCCTATGAAGAAAAGGGTATGATACATTTTGGTGATGACACGTATCCGATGCACATTCTTTTACACCATTATGCACCATAACTTTTTGCGCATCAAACACGTGTCAGAACCAAAATCCTTCCTACCCTATAAAGAGACGTTTCTCCCAACCCTTCCTTCTATCAACATACATAGTGACCTAATTATGACTTGAACTCAGCTAGTTATCCAATCATTCTTTTTGACTTACACGCCTAAAACCACCTATCATTTCAACCCATTTTCGCAACTCTCGCCCCAATACGCGTCCGGGCCGGTAATTCAATCATTAAGTAGAATCAAAAAACATAACTTTAATAAATGATAACAAAATTTACAGCAAATTTACCTAGGCATAATAAATAAGATATATAGTAAGTATCTAATTTACATATTTCAAAATTAATCTTATTGTTATTATATTACTTATTTAAAATCACAGATGGGTTAATTGATGGGCGCCCTTAATTAATCTATATAATTTACACGAATAATAATTAAATATGTATATTCAAAAAGAAAGATGAATAAATCAAATATCAAATATATATTAAAATATAGTAAAATCGAAACAAAAAAGAAAGCGAATAATTTGATAATGGGGAATGACCTCTTTCGACATATGCCATTGACGATTTGTTTTTTTTTCGGTGTTATCAAAGACCCGCAAAATCGTTTTAAAACTTTCTCTGACCGGAGCTTTGGGAGAATGACAACTCTTTCGATACAAAAAATGATTATAAACTCTTTTCCGACCAAGAAATATTTCTTTTGTAAATATGCGGATTTGACCCTATAAATATGAAAAGACTCATTTATTTACTCGTTTTATTTTATAATAAAAGTTATTCGTTATTCTTTTTTTTTATTATTTATAAATAAATTTGATACTTATAATTAACTAGACGGATGCCTGCGTTATACGGCGGCGATGGTGGTAGCGACGGCGGCGTGATGGTGACGACGATTAGGGCGGAGTTGTATACAAATGAGGGTATGCACTTGCACACCCTCCAAAGAAAAATACCAGTGTTAATTTTCTAGTTCTTAAAAAACGATAGTGTAAATATAGAGAGTGCACACCGTATACACGTATTAAAAAAGATATTGCATACTCTAATACGATTTCTTAAATCTGCCACTGACGGCGACTGGTGGTGGTGGTGGCGGCGACGGCGAGTAGTGTAGGTAATTGATGTAAATGGGATAGTGTATATATTTTAGAAGTTAGGAGATATATGTTGTAAATTAATTCATTAAGGGTATTATAGGTATATCAAGTGAGGATGTTTAGAATAGTAAATAAGGGTGAGGGGTATTTTAGGGTTATCAATTCATAATTTGAGAGGGGGAGGATCATTTGCTTTATATAGTAATAGATAGAAATAGAAATAATACCCGCACAATGCGCGGTGGTTGATGGTTGATGGTTGAAGTCAAAAGATGATGGTGTCCGACAGTCGGCAGTTCTGAATTGTCTAACACATTCATAATTATAAATTATAAAATATAAGTTATAATAATTTAAAATGATAATTAAATAAGATAATTGTATAAAAATGAAAGTTTAACTAAACGAATAAGAAAAGTATAATTAATAAATTAATAGAGTATTATAGGTATATCAAGTGGAGATGTTTAAAATAATAAATAATGTAAAAAGATAATTTTGGTAGATCAAACATGTAATTTGAGAAAGGGAGAGTGTGATATGCTTTATATAATATTATAAATTATCTATGCTACTATATAAAGTATCACCATTACCCTCTTTTCTCAAAAAAGCAATTGATTTTTTCAAATTACCCTTTCCCTTTTATTCATTATTTTAAAACCTCTACTTGATATACCTATTATACCCTTAATGAAATTAATTTACAGCATCTAGGAGGTGTTTGGCCTAGCTTATTTTATAAAGCTTATGGCTTTTTTGCTTATTTTCCACAAAAAAAAGAAGCCATTTAAAGTGTTTGGCTTAGCTTTTTAGCTTTTATAAGCCACTTTTAGATAATCTACAAATCAAAGCTTTTTAGCTTTTCTTCCTATTTTCCTTTCAAAAGCCAAAAGCTAATCCAAACACTACATAAGAGCTTATAAACTTAAAGCAAAAAAGTCAAAAGCCACTTCTATTTTATAAGCATAAGCCAAAAAATATAAGTCAGGCCAAACACCCCCTACTCTTAATTCCTAAAATAACTACGCTACCCCTTTTACATCAATAATCTTTACATTAATAGCCTACACTACTCGCCGCCGCCACCACCAGTCGCCGTCACCACCACCCATCGCCGCCGCCACCACACCGCTGCTGCCACCGCCGCCACCGCCGCTACCATCATTGCCGCCGCATCGCGCGGTCATCTGTCTAGTAGATTATAGATATATATTAAGTTGGGAACTTTTAGCCTTTAAAAAAAGGCTGGGAATTTTTTTAAAAATACTACGGAGTATTAATTTCCATAGCTATTAAGGCATGAGAAACAGAACATGAGTGCATAGCAATAGATATAAATGAACGAAAACATTAAATAACAAAAATATAAACACTTCAGTTTTCTGTCCAAAAAATTCAGCCTTGTGAAAACACTTGAACAATGTGAATCTATGTTGACTGTTGTAACTTTTTGGTTTAGATAGCCTCAAGAATGATTTGAACACCATGCTGGGGTCTAACCATAAAAACTTGGATAGGAGAGTGAACATAACTTGGAGACAGTTTAAACTTAAACCTTTGTAAAATCATGGCAAGTACAACCTTGGCTTCAACCATTGCAAAATTTAAACCAACACATGTTCTTGGTCCGAACCCAAACGGCAAGAATGCTGCTGCCGTGTTGTTTGTAGCTTTAGCTACACCACCTTCAAATCTTCCGGGCTTGAACATATGAACATCCTCTCCCCATATTCTAGGGTCATGATGAAGCGCTAACGGCGAAATGTATAGCTCCATGTTTGGTGGAAGGATCATTTGTCCCAATCGAACTTCTCTTTCCACTTTCCTTTTCAACATGGGAACTGGTGGGTAAAGTCTCAATGATTCTTCAATGATTATGTTCATCTAATTGTAAAGAAACATCAAAACGATGCTTAAAAGATTGTTAGATTAATTTTGTGTTAAAAGTGTTAGAACCAAAAAAGGGTATATGTTTTTGTTACCGTTTTGAGTCTTCTTATTGCATCTTCATTAGGGTTTGTTTTGCCAAAATACTCAAACACTTCTTCACGAGCCTTTTCTTGCCATTCATTGTGGATTGCTAAAAGAAGAATAGTCCATCCAAGTAAAGATGTAGTTGTTTCATGTCCAGCAAAATAAAATGTTTTGCACTCGTCGACCATATCATTTAAAGAGACTCGTTTTGAGCCATCTTTGTCACGAGATGCCTTGAGCAATTCTCCAAGGAAATCACTTATGCTAGTGTCCATGCTCTTTTTTTGGTCCATTTTATTTATGATTTCAAGAATGCAATCTTTGATTCCTTGTTCAATGTTCTCTGCCTCTTTGTCATCCTTGTTCTTTATAAAATTGCTGCAATACCAACCCGAGTGCATTAGCCTACTTAAATACAGACTAGTTAAGTTTGACGCAGTAATAGGTAAACGGATTGATGTAGGTGATACTTTGACTCTAGAAGGTCTCAAATGCATAAAAATTAGAACACTAACTTAAATAGAAACTGGTCAAGCATGTAGAAAGTCACAAGTGCATCCACAATCCGTTTATTTCAATATTTGGATTATAGTTGTAATGTAATACAGTAATATATATATTTTTTCATCATATTTAAACATTAATTGTTTAATCAAGGAAAGGAAAACAGTCAAACACAAAGTCCATTTTGGGCTTGTCCAACCTTCCCTGTTTTGACCCGAGCTAAAACTTTACCAATGTTGGCCCGAATCCTTTTTGACCCATAGTCAAATTACGGCCACCCATTTTGCCACCCTACTTGAAAACTGAATTAATGAGTTTTTGTTGAAGATATGGACTAACCTTATGCCAGGCAACCGAATATTATGTGTGTTTCTTGCAACGATCATTGTTAACTTCATGAGCATATCGAAAATTTTCTTTCCCTCTAAGTAACTACTTCCAAAAGCAGTTTTTGAAATGATTTCCGATGTTAATACTCTAAATTCTTGAAATACTTCTATTTCTTTTCCATTGTGTTCTTTCCACCTTTGCAGCATCGTTTCAGTACTAGTAATCATCACTGGAATCATGTTCTACAAACAAAAATTTCCTTTAGTATCTTTTTTATGATCAAGTTTCATCAATGAACTTTAATTTTCATATATAACAGTTATTACTTTTAAGCTTTCTCCATGGAAGACACCATTTGCAAGCTTTCGAAGCTTTATCCACTTATCACCTTTGGTCGACGAAAGCCCATCTCCCAACAGCTTCTTTACATGGCCTTCGAGCTCTATCTTTGGGTAAACACCATCTTTATTGTTCATTATTTCTTTAATAAGCTCAACTTCTGTAACCACTAGTTGAGCTTGAGGACCATACCAATTCAAAAAATTTCTTCCTAAAATAAAAAAAATTGGCACAAAATTAGTAAAATCAAGACTTCAACATTCAATTAAAGATGATAATTTTTGAATGCATGAATGGATATCGATGTATTACCATATAAGTTCACCCATGAATGAATATGTGGCATAATCCTTGGGAAGATTTCATGCGATAGATGATCCATGGATTGACCCATGGATTGTGTCCGCATATCAGAGATCTCTTTGGTGTTTCCATGGAGGATTTTGTAAGACGGGCCTTTGATTCCTTGTGATCTCATGGCGTATTGAATACGGATGGGCAGCCAAAATACTTTGTGATAAAACTTGGCAAGCATCAGTATCAGGTACAACAGCAGAAAACTAGCTGGGAAAACAGTAAGATATTTGATCATTGAATCCAATTGACACCCTTCAACTAGGCACTATTAGCCAAAGCAATCTGTAACCTCTCCAAGCAATTGTTAGAACACAATTGATATCAATCCCGACCACGGGTCCTTTTTATATAAATGATGATTAATGCACACGTCAGAACAAAATGAGAATCTTTAGGAGCCATTCGATACGGTCCTTATCAAAACAAGTTGATACATCATTGATAGGCTGGTTCGTATAACCATACTAAAAGGGTACCCGTGCAATGTCACCATACTAAAAGGGTACCCGTGCAATGTGGCAGTCCCGAAAATGTCATAAAAGAACCATTAAATATGGCTATTGACCTATTGTGGCTTAGCTGGATGATGATGATTCCCGTTGTTGATATAGTTATAGTAATGTTTTTGATGTCTTTATTAGTTTAATATGAGAGGGAAAACAAATTTTTGAATAATATAATGGTTAGGTGGAAGGTAAAATACTTTAATCTGAAAAAGTCAAAAAGTCAACCTCTTAAATCAAAAACCATTCCTCCAAAAGTCAACCTCTTAGGCCTCTTCCTATCCTGACGCCGTCATCCCCTCGTCTTGATTGCCACATCAGCTTTCTCTCTCCAAGACACACCCAAGAACTACCCCCTCCCTATCAT
>JAOXNX010000026.1:12917209-12929927 GCA_028566075.1 Solidago caesia | reverse complement strand
TACCTCGATGACCCGGCAATACCGATTGAGGATTTAATTATTTAGTTTTTTTATTTTTATGAATTGTATTTTTTTTTTATTATGTGTATTTTTAATTTTAGCTATTAATAAAATGTACGTTTTAATTTTAGTTATTAATATAAGTTGGAAGGTTAATTACGGATATATAAAAATGTTAGGGGTAAATTATGAATATTTGAAAAAGAATTTGGGAAGGTTGAGAATGATGGGCGTCAGTAAAAAAGGTTGGATAGAGGGTTGAAATGAGTTGGAGAATAGTGATTGGGTAATTTTGAGAGGGTTGGAGGGTTGAACCTTCACCACTCCCTCCACCCTAAGGGACACACTATGATATGATAATAACAAAACTAAAAGTTACATCATGTTATCCTTACACCTAAACCAAATTGGTGTTTTAGTGTAAAAAGTCCATTTCCAATCGAGTCACCAATATTGAAGTAATTTTTAGTGCAGCACTAAAGGTGTTTGTTGGAGGGTTTTTGTAGTAGGGAATGGATGGTATATGATATTTGTTTTAAGTGAATGACTATAACTAAACTCATCAAACATTAATTTTCAAAAATCCGTTATCAACGTGGTTTTCTCACACACACGTTACATCTTATTTATCTCCATTTATATCTCATATTCTCTTTCACACACTCCATTATTCTTCTTTCTCTGTCCTTTTTATTAATATTATAAATATATATATAATATTATATATATATATTTACTTTTTTTTTTTTGAAACCTATATCCATTACAAATCCTATTTAGCAACCAAAAACCACCTAATTTTTTGGCCAATTTACACCAAATTTGGTGCAACACCAAATATTACACTTAATATTAATATCTTCTATTTCTATCATTTTACACAATATTTTGTTTTTATTTATACCTTGGCTATCTATTAATTACTTCTTATAAATCCAAATTGTTATAAATTAAAAAATAAGTTTAGTTTATGCAAAATATTATAAAGAAAATCAAGCTAGAGTAAATATTTCATGAATACGTTGGAGTAAAACTAATCTAGTGTAAAAGATTCTTATTTGACACTAAATTTGAAACACCATTTAGTGCATACATTGAAGATGTCCTTATTGTTTACTTATTTCCAAACATTGAGACATTGATACATTGTATTGTATTATATATTGTATATTGTATTGTATTTGTATCCATTTAGCATGCCAAACGACGTCGTACTAAAAGTGGTGGCAGTCAAGACTCACCATGTCTCACCATACATCACAACCCACCAATTATATTTTAACACCTCATTTCAACCCTCTATGCCTCATTTCCATATTTTTTTAGTGACAGTCATAACTCATAATTTCTCACTATTTTTCTCTAATCATAATCACTTTCTTTTCTATATATGTATATTTGTATTGATGTGTGTGTCCTCTCTCTCCTATATCAATCCCTCCACCCATGTCAATAATTGCCGAAGTCATTCATGCCGTGTTGATGCCACATTAGTGACGGCGGTGTGCTGCAACAGCAAAAACGTGATACCGTGGTGATGTCGGGACCGTTGCCACTACCCTAAGGGTATTAATCACAAAGTTTCTCCACCATAACTAACTAAACTATTTATTAATTATTATTTATTACCCTAACCTATCTTTTTATCGTACGTTTAGTTATTAAACTAACTTCCTCTATTTTTAATGGTTTTTTCTTCTCCAGGAAGCTTAATTAGGTAATTTCACCCGTTTTCCGAACAGAAGAATTCCAAGACGACTCACTCTTTGAGCCCGAAATCATAGAGGGTAAACCTTTGAGGCCATTAGAGGGTTTATGCCAATGATATAATTTGTGACTTCTATATTAAAAGTCACAAGCAGTGGCGGAACCAGAAAATATTTTTGGGGGTTTAGAATTTTTGGAATATAAAAAATTGGGGGTACACACGTTAAAAAACCTACAATTTTACACTAAAAAACCTATAATTTTACACTAAACCTCTAAAATTTTTTTGAAATTGGAGGTGCATTTGAACCACCCCCTCATTATGTAGGTCCGCCTATGGTCACAAGTACTTGTCGTTGGAACACCACACCACCCTAGTGGTTAATGCTTTTAAGCTATAGAGTATAATTTTTAGGCCACACGAAGTGCAAGCGGCACAGCCACGATATCTCTCTGGTACCTCATCTCAACACCGCCCCCTTATGTGATACCGCGAGGGAGAGACGGGGTGGTGGTGAAGAGTGCCCAGTAGCAGGTTACCAGTCATTTTTTATTTTATATTTTACTTTGAATTTTATAAATAGAAGTCATTAATGACGTGTAATGTCATGTAAGTCACCAAGTCATCACTCCTCCATGCACATCACCCTTCCAACAACCATCTCCTTCTCTTTTCATCCACACATTTCCGGAAACCGGCATCACCACCATTTCCGGCAACAAACATATTTTTCCGGCAACGAGATGAATACAATTTCATCCAAATTCAAGATATCCATTTTCAAAATTCCACTAATCATCATCTTTATCTCAATCTTTATCTTTCATTCAACATTGCCAATCTAATCTAATTAATAAATAAAAAACAAACGCACAAATAAAAACTAACTGAAGAAAAAAAATTATCATTCTACTTAAAATTACAACCCCCGTGAATTTCCAATGCTTAAAAAAGAATGGGTGATCATGTATTTTCAGTTACTATCAAATTGTAAATGGTATTTTGGTCGGAACGGCGATGTATTTTCAACTATTGATTTTCACGTTTCCGATTTGGATGTGACAAATTGTCGGAACGGTGTCATTTTTTATTGCCGGAGCTTTACTCCATATTCTCCGTTAGATCTTGGTGGTGGTAGTGTTGTTTGACAGAGATGGTTGAGTCGCGATATTTTCCGGTTAGATCTTGATTTTCACGGCGATGTTTTCCAGCCATCAATGAGATTTTGAGATTTCAATAATATTATCATTCCACTTAAAAGATTAGATACATATTTCCAGCAATGTTTTCTATAAATAAGCGTCTATGGGGAAGAAAGAGGGGTACACGTGAATTCCAGGTGGCAATGACTGTAAAAAATTAAGAAAAAACGAATACACACCAGCATGTGTTAGTTTGTAGGTAACCTGGACCCACAATAGATGAAAATGCTGGGTTTTGGGCCATTAACTTTTTTGTTTTGAGTCAATACTGTTTTTCATGACAAGTTGGAGTACTTTCAAAGTAATTAGCCCTAAAGTTTATTTAATAAATTTGTTAAGTCTTTTTTCAAAGGAAAAAAAAAGGAAATGGAAGATGACGAGAAATGGATGGTGTGAAAAACTGAGAACATGAGAAGTGAGAGATGGGAGATGGATTTAGGGGAACTCCTTGTGGCCTTAAGGCAAGTTGTTAACTAAGGTACTCGTGAGATAAGGAGCATTGTACTTGGATGATCAAAGCGTTGAAAAATCTAGGGGTCAGTTTATGTGTTCCATGTAAGTAAAGATTTACAAACATGCATGCACATGATCTTCGATCTCCTTCATCATTTTAAACTGAAGTCAATTACCATATTGCATTACGGGGTGTATGGGATTGATTATTTTTTGTTTATCTGTTTATTATTTGGTTTTTTAAACAAATAAATAATAACAAATATTTATTGTCACTGCTTATCTGCCTACTTTATAAGGAATACGCATTTTTTATAAGCGGACAAGTGCTTGTTTATTTTTTGTAGCAGATAAGCGTTTATAAATAAGCATCCTAAATTACCCCCTAAATTACATTAACTGTCCATTCGGTTTTCTTAAAATGGTAGGTTTCATCCTTTTAAGATAGGAAATTACAGTAGTTACCTTTACTATTGAAATGTGTAAAATGTGTGATCCTTTCTCTGGTCGGAGGTTAAAAGAAAAACGATCCATCTGACTTTTTAAACATGGTTTCGGTATGCACTGAACATAATCATCCAAACAAAGTACTATGAAGTTACACGTGTTAAAAGTAAATTTTGTTAGTGTAACTTCAAAACTCAAAAGATAATACATATGCTATCTTGAAAAAAACTATGAGGATGCGATACATGTAATTTAGTCTGTCATTACGTTACAAAGAATTTATAGGTTTTTTGAATCACCTCTAACTCATCATACAAGGATGAGACCACTCAATGTAGACTAAATTGTCTTAACTGGGCTACAGCAGAAGGGGTTTGCAGAAAAAAAAAACCTCCAGAAACTTGCCAGCCACAAGACTAGAACTCAATTCAGTTGGGAAAACCCCATGCCTATTACCTGGGCTGGCCATCATTGGCACAAAGAACTTATAGTTGATCTTAACTTTTTAAAAGTAACTAACAAGATATAATGATTTTTTTAATACAAGAAGATATGATGATCCAAATCAACACACTCTTTTCCATTAAGGGTTTAATGATTTCTTATAATAATCATACCCGGGCCAATCATTCAAATTCAAGTCACGAACACCGTTTCTATAAATATTCAAATATCCACCTTCGATGAAGATGAAGGATATTGGATGACTAGTAATCAAATAATTATTTCACCCAATTGTCAACATATAATGAAAGCTAAACATAACTAGCTATTTAATGACTTGTTGACTCTATACAATGTGCGACACTTTTTCTATACCTTTTAGAGTATGTGTTATATGGGTCCACGGTAGATAATGTGGAGCCAACATCATCACACCATGATGTTCAGCGTAGGGGTGATCGTGGTGAAGCTTTACCCAGAAGCCGCTCGGCGTGAAGGTAAAACTTGGGCCATTTTGTTTTTTTTTTCCCTCTCTCACACACACAAGGAAATAAGTGGGTTCGGGTCGTTAAGGATAGGGTTGGTTAACAAGGGTAAAAGTGGTTTGTCTGATGAGAAAAAGGAAATGGTGCTAGTAGAGCAAGGTCGCCAGGGGTGGGTTGTTGCATACGTCATGCTCTTACCGAACACTTGTTGGTTATATATAGTCTCGGTTGAGACAAATGTGTGAAATAAGTCCATATATAAAAAAAAATGTGCGAATTTATATTCTTTCAAAAGGAAGCTATTAAAGGTAATTCATAGAAATGGGACAAAAAATTATAGAAATAATCTTTATCATATATGGAGGTGATTACCATCTTGGTAGTTTTTTCAAGTGAAATGAAATGAAAGTTTAATTGGCCGTTAAAAAAAAATGAGTATATAAATTCATAAGTACTTTCAATTCCGGGTATAGATCTAAATTTCAATTACGGGGATCATAGTCCAACATAAAGCATGCTTAAAAGAAATGGATTTCTTCCAATCATTTGAAGATTATGACTTAATATTCAATGGCAAATCTAGGATTCCAAATCAAGTAGGTCCTAATCTTTGGCTTATTTAAATCGAAAAAAGGAGTGTGTTCGTTGGTCGGGTCGGTTTGGGCTGACACTAACATGAATTATACATGTTACAAAAAATAAGACACGATCTAACTTAATACTACTAAAATGTATTAAATTAAACACAAAAGCTTAGTTATATATAAAGATGTTATCTTTAACTTGATATGCGATTAAATAAATATATATATATTAGTTATAAATAACAAACATGTGTATTGTTACTGAAATTTAAATGCTTTTTTTAAACAAATATGACTCAAGACTTCTATTATTTAAATTTATGAAGAAAATCTCATATAAATTATTTATTTAAAAAGTCTTGAGTCATGAAACATTTTCTTATTCAAATATTTATTTTCCATCAATCAAAAAGTATATATTGAAAATGAGTAAAGTCAAAGACTAAAGGGTTAACATGAAGTATTAATTAAACTTAAAGGATTTAAAGAAAAATATAATAAAGGAAAGTCAGAGATTTCCTTTGTCATCTCCTTCTCTAGTTCTCCTCTGTCATTTTTTTCAAGAAAATTTTAACCAAAACCTCCATTAAAGCTTGAAACCTGCTTTTTAGCTTCAACAACTAGTTCAATAGTTATATTAAATATTACTTTGTTTTTCATAAAGCTTAGTCCATATTCATTCAATATCTAAGGTAGGTTTTCACAAAAAAAATAACATATGTCCTAGAAATACTTATCATATAAGCTCTAAATATTTTTTTTAAAGTAAGGTAGGTCCTAGGACCTACCTACTAATACACTACATCCGTCCCTATTAATATTAGCAAATGGGTGATGATAAATTCACAATAATTTATTGTCATATACAACAAGTACAATCATATTGATGTATAATGTATAACTGTCTAAAAGAGTAATTGTTTTGTCTAGCAAAAACTTGTTGTGAATTTATCATCACTCTTAGCAAATTATATACCTTTTCCATTGCTATTCAAACAAAATATAAGTCATATATACTTTGTAGGATCAAAACTTGTGGTCAAACTAACAAGAATCTTGGTTAGATTTCTATCCCATATTCGAAAAGATTTACTTTTTAAACCCAAAGACATGGACCATTTAATCACTTTGACCAAACACAAATGGCTCTAGGGCTCTCGTGGAGACCACTGGGTTGGGAGTGGGTTAAGAGGTGTGCTAGTGGGCAGTGGTAGACTATGCTTTAAATGGACACCCTAGGTAGGTTTAGAAGTACATCAAACCATGTTGGTTGAGGCACCACCACTATGATATTATAGTATAGATGACAATATAAATGGGTCATATACTCATATAGGTTATGTCAAAATGGGTTCGGATCAAAACAAATACAATATTTGACCCGTTTCCTTTTTAGCTATTTTTTTAATATAGTGATATCTTCACAACAATTTTTAGCCATATACAACAAATGTACATATTTTACTACACAATGTATAACTGCATAATACATCTATTGTTGTGGATGGCTAAAGGATGTTGTAAGAATATCACTCTCCATTCTTTTATTGCCATTTTGACCCGTTAGTGATCATTCGTGACCAAAAAATAGACTCGTTCAGTGGTAAATGAGCTGATATTGTTGCTGCTATTTTATACCTACAAATCATAGTGTCGTCATCAGCTCAAATGCTCATTTAAATGATATTTGATATAGTTTCTTTTGTTTATACATGGTGGTGAAACTATGATACGACGATGATGTGCGACCGCCGCTCGAATTTTTGTAGCTGATAGAGATGTTTAAAGTTAAATGTATAATCTCATATAACTTAAAGAATTTTCACCCTGACCCAAAACAAAAAATGAAATTAACATGTAACTTTCTCCTCTTTTAGAGCTTTCTTTGGGCTCCAATACAGTTTAGGCATAACCGAATAAGTATCAATATATTTAAAGGGTTTATTTTAAATTTTGTGTGGGCAAATGCTGCAGCTGATACAACCCTAGCCTAGGTTCGAGATTTGCGTAAATCATGCCCGAGTTTTGAACTTTTAAAGCTTGAGATGTCATTTCGGCACTAAGCTCACCTATCTTTTCTGGACCAAGCCGATAGTCGGCACTAATTTGGTACAAAATCAACAAAAAAAAAAATTTCTTATTCACATAGGATATAACAAGTGGTTCAACATATATGGCACCATCAGAATGTCCCCATCTATGATTACGATGTTCAAAACATTTGACAAACGTTTGTACAATCCGAATGCAAGACATCGTATTATTATACCATCAATTACATGATGGTATGCTGGGACATAAGAAACATACTGAAAATAACACCATGGCTGACTCGGTTATTGGTCAAGGAATGCCTGCTCATATCTAACCACAAACTAAGTTCACAAATTTGACCTTTCAACTCAAATTTCCCCCGATTTGTGGCAGATTAAAGTCCACAAAATCATAATGTACTAATGCAGGTTCCATTAACCCCACAAGAATAGAATCAGGAACAAACCCTCCATTCACACAAATTGCCATGATAAACAAGTTGAATCACAATGAAGAGATTTTTGATAATTACAAATAGTATTTACAAGTTTTACCAAAAGCCTAGTAGTACATCACGAATTCAAGAGTATGATCTAACAATGCCGAAATTGCAAAAAGACTTAGTCTTGAAAAGGCCACCGAAAAGGAACCTATTGGGAGATTCTTGAGCACTTTGGCTTATGTCACGCTGGTTGCCTTTGACTTTTAGTATTGTTTGCCCGATTTCTTTCCTGATAGAGTCAATGATCTTGGGGTCGACGGGGTACCCTGAAGCATCACGAACATAGAATGTGTTCATGGCTTTTCCTGCCCGTGTATTCACCTCAGCTCTTGTGACAGTGAGGCTATTCTCTCGGAAAATACGAGTGACATCAGATAACAGCCCAACTCTGTCTTTTGTGCATAGTTCTAGCTTTAATCCCTAAAACAAAAATAAAATTAATCAAGATATTTTATTCGTTTATATGCTAATTACTCAATAATATAGCATTATTTCAAAGGAACAACAAATTGATATAATAATACAATTAAAGAGACTTGAATTCACAACTAAATGTTACAGAGATCCGCTAATATCCTTAAAAAACAGCATTAGCCTACATCAAGTTGACTATACATGAAAGAATCAAGTTTCACACAAGAACAAGATGAAAAAATAATCAGACAAAATTAAGCATTTTATTTTATGTTTCCGAACCACATCGAAGTTAGAGTTTTAAGTTAAGATGCAAGAACCCTTTTGGAAGCATTCTTTAATCACTCAAGACCCAACCAAGTGTTGTGAAAAAATAATCAGAAATGATATGTGATCAAAAGTATATTTCTGCTGGTGTTTACCTCGGAAACTCTTCTTTCAATGGCAGCTTCAAGGCATTGAATTACTCTTTGCCTCTCTGCATCTGAATTCACAGGGAAACCATCGGTATGTCTAATACAATATTCCTAAAAAACAAAAGACACACGTTATAATCACCTAAATTAAAATATATATATATATATATATAAACTCCAACAAACATTCAATCTTGGCATACCTGATAAGCTTCTTGCCCGTCCGCGTCAACATTTCCATGAAATACTACATACTCCATATCAGTTAATGTGCAAATTATATCAAACAAAAGTTTAGGCCTATCTTTACACCTTATTGTGACCACAGAATAATCCTTATCATACCAATTAACAACCTTAACATCTGGCCTTTGTTTCTCACTACAACCCTCGTTTAATCTCTCATAGTCTCTATCAGCAAACATCATTTGGTGCAGCCGTCTTTCGGTGTGGGTCACACCACAAGAGACCACAGTTTTAGCTTCGTTACCTTTGTTACTACCTCTAAGGACATTGCAAAGCATTTTCTTTATAGTAGAAAGCTTCTCTGGGTCCATAATGGCTAACCCTGTCTCCTCATCCGTCACTTGCAACACGGATGCAGCTCGTGTGTTGTGGGTCCACACCTCACCGTTCAACACGTTACATTTTAAGTGTGTGAGAACTGCACATAGTTCAGATAGTAGTCCTGGTCTATCACTTCCTATTAACTCGATTACTGTATGGTCTGTTGAGGATGTCACCCCAATCGAATCCATTGATGTTGTGAAGCTAGTTTCCGAGCCAAGAGCCTAAAAAGAAGTTCAATAAATCATATTCTTATCGAATATAGACACCATTAATGTCTCCATAAACACCCCTTAATAAAAACTTTATTTCTTGTATACCTTTTGAATGTAATCCAAAACTTCTTCATCAGTAATTTTGTTCCCTTCTTGATCAGTGACATTGAAAACTATCCAAGAAAGGCGACAACTATTAATATTAGTATGAAAATAGATATAGGTTACTATTAAAGATTATAAAAAAAAGTTTAAAATTTGAATTTTACCATCCATAAACCACCCTCCATCAGAACTAATGTAAGCTTTCGTGACGATAAAATTAAGATCAGTAAGAACTTGTACAACTTCCAAAAGTATTCCATGTTTGTTAGCACTATCAACCTGTTTATATCAACATAAATTTAATACTAAATGAACTAACAAAAGATTTTAAAAATCGTATATCATTATAATGAAAAAACTCGAAAAGCTACCTGTATAACGGTCGCATTTTTACAGGATTCGTTATCGATTACAACTCTAGGCGGATTCATTCGTCGAATAAACTTCTCATATTCATCCTCCATGTTTCCAGAATAGCTCATACTACAACTCTCTGAAGTAAGTCATCAAAAAGATAAACATGCAATTACAAACCACACATAAAAAAAAGATACTTATTAGAGATATAGTGAAAAAAAGATTTTACCTATCAGAAAAGTACTACTACTAAAGAAGGAATGTGTTTGTATATAAAAGAAAGAAAGAGTGTGTTGTAAGTAATTAGGAATGTATGTGAAAAAAAAAGGAAATAAAAGGGTCACAACAGAATAATGATTGATAATGAAGATATGATACAAAAATCTATACCTATGAATAAAATTAAATCTTACTCTATCGGTCCCAAAATAATTGTCCAGCCTTATTACTCTGTTGTCCGAAAATAATTGTCCACTTTTAAAAATAGTTATGGTTACGTACTTGGTTAATCTCAACTGAAAATAAAATTGTGAAATTACATATACTTGATTAAATGGCGAAGCATAAAAATGTCATTTTAGTATTATTTTGGGACAGAGGGAATAATATTTATAAAAAAGTAAATAGAAACAAAAGATACCAAGAACTCAAGAAGGCCAATAGAAAAGCCTTAATTAAGCCACCAAAAAAAGCCAATATTTATGTTTCTCTGTCTTTGTGGGGATTTAGTGGGCCATTTTTTAAATACATAACAAACAGAATCACAGAATTTCAAATATCAAACATTCAACTTTTTCAACAACAAATCACCACCAAAAATATATATATTGCAGATACATGTGTGTGCATATATGTGTGTGTATATATATTGTATAGTCGTATAGAGAAGAAGGAGATTGAAGAAAATAAGACATACCCATGACTTATGAACTGTATTGAAAAGGGTCACTAAAAAGTTAAGAACTTTGTAAAGAAAACAGAGCAAAGAAACCCAGAAGAAATGGTGTACTCTAGCACACACAAAAAAAAGTGTAAACTGTGTGTGTTTTTTTCTTTGTTTGTCTTTCTCAAAGCTTTGTGAATAAAGTTTGGGTTTTTTGAATTCAGGGGTGGGTATTTAAACAGGAGGAGTTCCCAAAAATGGCTGTGGGTCGGGTCGGATCGGGTCTTGGACAGGAGCACATGATAGCTGGATCTGGTGCATGTTAGTTGGGTAGGTTAGGGTTTGACTAATGTACACTTGAGGTGAAATTATGTGATTTTACTTGGTCACGTGGTGGGGAGATGAATGTAAGATCTCCAATGTTTTTGGACAGAGAAAGAAAGATCTCATGAAAATGACTTGTTAGAAAATATAAAAAATAAAAATAAAAAAATAAAATAAAAAATAAAAAAAATAATAATAATAAAATGAGAAAATAAGAAAATATAAACATGAAATATACACACTTTTATTGACTTTAGAAAATGTTAGTTTGGATTTAGTAAGTTAATACTTGGGATAAAGCGTAAAATAGAAACGAATTTTTATCACATGTACAACTATACTAATAAATAAACATAGTAGAACTCATGTTGAAAAGTTTACGTTTTTGAGAAAATGACTAATATGTCATTGTTACATGTTAACATCATTTATCACTTAATTTAAAAAATGCATACATCATCAACTACCTTGACATCAATTACCTACACTACTCGCCGTAGCCACTACTACCACCACGCCGCCGCGGCAGCATTGCGCGGGTACCTTTCTATTATTATTAATAAAAAACGATTTAATAAAATTACCTTTAATAGAAATCAAGTCTCATTTATTGTGCAAAAACAGTAACATGGATGACATGGTCGATTACATGGATGACGTGGTTATTTCTATTCATGATGATATGGCCAAAGTTCATTTATATTAATGGATAATAAATAAGACCTGATTTCTATTATTGGTAATTTTGGTAAATCGTTTTTATTAATGGTAACGTAACTAAAATTTGTTTCTATTTTACGCATCTATCCCTTAGGTAGAGGCTCCAGGCTCGTACCTTTTGGAGAGAAGTCTATGATTCAATCCCTAACATAAATGTATTTAGGAATATATAGGTTGTTTAGAAGTAGAAATATAAATAGTGTAACGTCTAGCCTTTAAAAAAAGGGGCCTGATTCTTTCACGGATGCACTTGATGCATTCAAGGAAATCTAGTATGAATAGACTATTATGTCCCTAAATTATGCTTACCCAATATTTTCCTTTCACGTGTTACCCTTCAAACAAGATCCAACTCCCTCTCCCCTATAATCCACAGCTTTCTTTCATCAATCCATCACCATTAACCATTCTCTTTCCTGGTTTCCCCCACCTCCACCACCACCACAACCAACACCGACAACAAAACCCACATCCGATTTTCAGTAACTCCTCGTCTTCACGGCCCAAGAAACGAATGGCTACCACTTTGATATCCAAATTTGGATTCAAAATATTTGTGTAAATTTGAAGATTTAGTTCTTGGATGTATTTTATTTTCAGATTTGTATTTATTTATTTATTTATCTTTTAGTTGAAGTTTAAATTCGGTGAATACTACACTTACATTTGGTCGCACGAGCATTGCACAACTTGTTAACTTGGATTCTGCCATTAGGTATTTTAATATTGGTTGTATATCTATACTACCTTATAATGCATTTGAAGGGTGTCTTAATTTTTTAAAAAGTTTAAACATTTCCTTATTTATCATATCATTTAATATTTATATTTATATTATTTATATATTTGTATTATTTA
>JAOXNX010000026.1:12863282-12874330 GCA_028566075.1 Solidago caesia | reverse complement strand
GACTATTATGGCATAACTGGAAGATAGCTTCCCAGGAACATAAAGAAGAGGGACAAGGCTTTCTACATGTAATGCCTTATAGTTCTGTCATTGGAGTGTTGAAATATTGAGTGTCATACAAGTGTTCCAACTATGCAATCGGTGTCGTTTACACCAAACCAAAAATGACTGAAATCACAATAGTTAGGCAGTCATTACATGCAATCTTCCTGTATGATAATTTCTCAATATTGTGGGTGGTATTTATCGGAGTTTTTGGTGTTATAAGTATAGACTCGCCTTCCAGGGATTTCATTGGAGGGGCGAAATGCCGAGAATCTACCTAAGTATTACTATGTATATAGTACCCTTGTTTTGCACTTGAACATTAGCTTCATACAGGTTTTCTATGATTAACAAAGTGTGTCAAGAATTTGAAAACTTCTACCAAATCGATAATCATTTGCTGTGATTTTTAACACCAAAATCTAAAAACAACTCTAATCACCAACCACTTACGAGGGTGTTTAACCAACTCAATATGCTTACGCTTAAAATATGTATCTTAACAATTTCTTAACCATGTGGAAGTGGTTAGAAAATGATGGTTGTTAAGCAACTCAGGTAATTGTGATGCACATACAAAACGAAATAAACCGGTATAAGTTTTGATTTGCAAAAATTACAGGGTTGGATTGATTTGGGATACCATTAATGTTAAACAAAAATGCCATTTTTCCAAGGCCTTATACAGGTGACTAAAACCCTGCTAAAATAATTAGAAAATTAATGGGCACCCATAAACAGATATTTTAAATCATCTGCATTTAAACGAGCAACTGAACTTCCACTTTGATCTTCACCGAAAGCAGAAGCAACCAGTTTCCTCTTTTCTTCCTGCACAATCACTATCAATGTCAAACACTAGAAATCCAAATCATGGGTCCATTATTTGTGTTATAACTCATCATTTCTGGCTTAGATCTGATCATAATTAGTTGCATCTTTGATTCAGCTCTTTTGCTATAAGCCTATAATAATCTCACCAAAGAATTAATTATTCTCATCTCCTTTATATATACAAGGGATACATTCTTTCTGATAATAAAACGGGATGATGTCCATAAACGAATCTAACAATTTCTGCGTATTGTGAATGCCTTCAACAAGGTGTACTTAAACTGATTGACCACCCACACATGATGAAGATAAATTAAGACAGAAATTTGAGAGTAACCGCACACAAAGAAAGGAAGAAACTAAGGAACCAACAAACAATTGAAATGGAAGGTTATTAAGAAATATCTATACCATAGGTAGCAGAAAATGAACGGGTCAGCCGTCTGAAGAAGAAATGAAAAAAATAATAAATGGTTTAAGTAGAGGTGGCAATTTTGACCCATTTGTTTATAAGGGGTTGATTGAAGACAAAAAGTGTTTATGAAAAAAAATACAACTTTCGCACAAAAAGTGTTTTGGATCAACCCAAACTAACCCATTTCGACCATTACCAAAGAGTGTGACTCATAATCCAACTCACCCATCCAGCCAATTTAGCCACCTCTAATATCAAGTAAACTGAAATAAGTAGGATTGACAGGAGCATTTAGGCATAATATATAATTATACACTCATACCTGGAGTGCAAGAATCCGGTCCTCAACTGTGTCCTTAATGGTTAGCCTCGACACTGTGACAGGGCGAGTCTGTCCAATTCTATGAGCTCGATCAACAGCTTGATCTTCAGTAGTTGGATTCCACCAAAGATCTAGAAGGATAACATGGGATGCAGCCACCATGTTTAGACCAAGATTCCCAGCTTTTAGTGACATCAGCATAACAATTACCTGCAAAATATTTACCGAATTATCTATTTGGGTTATGGTTTATCGCTGATGGGTCAAATCTGAAATTTTGACTAAAAATGAAACTAAACAAATGTGCTGAGGAGGTCAACTTCCTGAAGTGTATTTTAACGCATTCAAGTATACAACCTCCTAAATCGATTTATTCAGAAAAAAATTACACAAATTAAATACTTCCTCCGTCTCATTTTAAGTGTCCAAGTTTGACTATCACAAAGTTAAGGGAAAGTAAAGTGATTGACTTTTTAGTTTAACAAAATGACCATTTTACCCTTAAAAGTAGTTGTTATAAGGACTTGGAGAAAAAAAGTAAGGTCCACTCATTTCAACCCATACCAAAAAAACCATTTTGACCCATTACCCAACTAGCCCAAACTGCCCATTTTGCCACCTCTACCATCAACCAATTGATGGTACTGCAAGTATTTGATATTAAACCGAGAATTAGCAGATCAAACCTCAGGGTCAGTGTTGAATTCTTTGACAGCCCGGTCCCTCGAGACTAGAGACATTGACCCATCAAGCCTCCTGTATTCTATGCAATTCTGATTCAGTGCCATTTCAACCAAATCCAACATTCTTGTCCACTGGGAGAATACAATCGCTTTTACGAAATTATTTGATCTGCAATGGGACCGAATGATGTCTAGAGTGGCGGTGATCTTGGAAGAACTATAATCAGTCTGAAAAACTAAAGATTTCTCATCAACTTCAGACAAACCACAATGATCATCATCATCAGAGATACAGCTCTTTAGGGTAGCTTTTGTAAATAAGACATCACCACCAATCTGAGTTTTGCACTTAGGTGACGGACAACTGTTGTCATCCCCTGTTAAATATTCACATACACATTGGTAGCAGAAAACATGTCCACAAACGGTGATAACCACATCCTCGGGTGGATCCTGTCAAACCATCAAATCCTGTCAATCATAAGACCTGCAAGTAAAGGTTGGAAATGGACGGTTGGGGAATAGTTCAGATTTGTATGGGTTGAAACAGGCGACACCAGGTTGACCAGAAACACTTTTTTGTCCAAATTTTTATTTGTATAAAAAATGATCGCAAAAATCAATCCTATTTTAATATATATCTAATTTGTTAAATAAAATGTTTTAGGAGGTTTTACGCACTGAAATACACTTTGGCGATTTTCATCCAAAATTTGACTTTTTTTTTTCTTTTCATTTTGCTCGTTTGGCCTGTGATAGTTAAAACATTATCCAATTTGATCCATTTTTAATACATGGGTTAAAATTAGGTTGGAGGCAGGGGACTCACACTGCACAGAAGACATATATTTAGCGTTTCCAAAATATGCAGCAAATTGGCTCTCTTATCTTCCGGAAGACTCATTGCCACTTTTGTAGAAACTCGACTAAACGATTCGGATTTAAATCCCTTTACCAGCAATGGATGGTCACAAGCTTGGCGAAGGCGCAGAAGCATCAATAAAATATTTGCATAATTTTGCCTTACTGTGCCTGCAGCTGCATATGCCTTAAACATAGCAGATAAGGAGTAGCCTCAATACACCAGATTCCCCATTTACAACTACAAAAAAGGATTTCTAATAGGGCTAATGCCTAATTGCATGAAAAGGTCACCAACTTTGATAAAATTTGTATTTTAGGTAATCAACTTCCATATAGGCCATAAAAAATCATTAAAGTTTCAAAAACTTGATTTAAAACAACTTTTAAATATTCCGATTAAGTAAATCTGGTCCGCTAACCAGTAACCACACAATATAATGACATGGCAACTGCAAAGTTTATAAAGTTTGACCATGTTGATTTTTTTTTCCAACGTGGTGTCTACGCACCTTGAATCGCGAGCGTGATTCTGCTTCCAGCTTGAGATAGAAAGCCCGTTCCTCAGTTGAGAAATCCACAGTTGTTAAATTTATTGTTTTTTGAGGTAAGTTGATAATAGGCTTACCACCGATCAAAGTGTCTGCAAAAGTACAACAAATATTTATCAGCATTATGCAACTTCTGCAGAATTATGGATAAAGTTGGCTCATTGAATCTATATCAGAGGTGGCATTGATGGGTAGGCTGGGTAACTAGGCCAAACAAGTTAAGGTTGAAATGGGTTATTTCTGGTACAGGTAGAAACAGTCCAGGCCGTTAATTATGATTATGGATATTAAATGTGTCGTTAATCATGATTATAAATCAATAATACTACAGTAGCAATCTGTATCTCTAAGTAAATAATGTAGGAGCTCTATGCTTTAAAAATAGGCTTGGGAGACTTAAAACTTCACTTTACCCATTTAATCAATTCCTCTTTTTTCCAAAAAAAAAAGTTGGTTGATCCATTTGAGATATAACACAACCCACAACGACCAATTCATAAATAAACTGGTCTAAAACGACACCTCTAATCCGTTTACATTAACTCAGCTTTAAGAGAGAACAAGAAAAACAAGTCACCTTTTGTTCGGCGAAGCATTATTGCCCTCAGCACAGCTTGAAGTTTCATAAAACCCTGACTTGAGTTTCTGGATATCGGGTCTTTTATTTGATTGCAAAATGACTTGTACTTTGCATAAGGTTCGCATTTCAGAAATCTGAAATAACTAAACAGTTCATTTATTGAATTCTGCATAGGTGTTCCGGATAAGCACCATCTCATTTTTGCCTTAAGTCCGCAGCAGGATTTAGAAACCTGTGTGCTGCTATTTTTTATTGTTTGAGCTTCATCTAATATCACCCTAAACCAATTCACTTTTGCAAGAGTGCCATCATAATCAATTGAAGAAATACCTTTTTTGCTCTTCTTTCCTTTCTTACTACTACGAGACTGGTTCCTTTTCTTATATTCTTGATCATCATCATAATCATAATCATAATCATCTTCGTCATCGTCCTCATCACAAGTTTCAGTAGCAACCTCTTTTGCCACAATGGAATATGTTGTGAGGACTACATCATATTTTGCCAGCTCAGCAGGATCTTTGGTCCTATTGACTCCATGATAGATTAAAACTTCAAGTTTAGCTTCATTTGTAACTTTGTCATCCAATTCTTGTGCCCATTGACGTAGTACACTTGCTGGACAGACGACCAATGAGCTTCCTGGATGCATCCGATTATCAAAGTCCCGTTTTGACACTGAACTTTTGAGTTTAGTAATTATAGTTCCTTTAGCATTGTCGTCATCTAAGTCGAAGGGTTCAGCTTTTGAAAAGCAAGGATCCTCAGATTTTGGATTTGATGAAAGTTTACACATCTGTATAAGGGCAATAATGGATACGGTCTTGCCAAGGCCCTGTAAAAGTTATGCATCAAAATATGAAACAATATGTATCTAAATCTAATATGGTACCTACAGGTGACAAGATGGGCGGATTGGGTAACAGGTGAAAACAGGTTTTGGTTGAAACAGTCACTTCTAGCACATCTAAAAAGGGTCTGACTCGCAAGCACTTTTTTGTTCATTTGTTATAAATAACTAGTGCATTTAAACCTTTCAATAAAAAGAGATAAAACTATACATAGGGCAACTATTACCCGTTTGACCTGTTCAACCCATTTAACATGTTCCCGTTTTAACTAAATCATTTTGACCGATTTGAGATGAAACGTAATCCAAATCAACCCCTTTGTCAGTAATTGGATCGAAATTGCCACCTTGAATGATACTTAATAAGAGGTCACATGTGTTACAAGTTAGCAACCTGATCATCAGCTAACATTCCCCCAGAACAAGCATCGCTGTTTTCCTTCTGAAGCATCCAGGCCAACGCAATTTTCTGAAAGAAATTATGGTAACACATGGAACCATCAACAATGTTACCTACATGTAAAAAGAAGGGCTAATCGCAAAGGAAGGTCAAGTACTTCAGGAGGGTTTCTATTTTAGGTAACGAACTTCGGTTTCAACCAGAGAAAGCCAATTAA
Organism: Solidago caesia; assembly: GCA_028566075.1. Classification (NCBI taxonomy): domain Eukaryota; kingdom Viridiplantae; phylum Streptophyta; class Magnoliopsida; order Asterales; family Asteraceae; genus Solidago; species Solidago caesia. Next base: position 12,868,572 of record JAOXNX010000026.1, on the reverse strand, counting down.
CTTTTCAAACAACTTGACTTAAGGCAATTTGACCTGGTTACTGGGTCAAAATGATGATATGCGAGTTAACATGCAGGCAACTTTGACAAAGTTAATTACCTGAGATGAGAATCCGCCTAATGTACACTAACTTCCTACCCTGTAAATAATACTAGTAATTATTAATAACCTGATGTCTGAAAAGAGATACAGATAAAAGACCATCTGGTAAAGATGCTTCAGTTATTGGTTGATTAAGATCCCGTACTGCTACTTGATAGATCAGCCTCTCATCACCAACTGTTTCTTGAACAGAACTCTGCATACTTGCAACACCCATCGGGGACTTCATTGATGGTGGTAAAACCCTACTTCCGGGGTTGTTTTTCATAGCTACATCATTATTAGCCCGTCTCAAATTATAAGGTTTCCCAGAGTTTTCATATACTTGACTGCTATCCACATCTTTTACTGGCCTTGAACTACTTATAGATAGTTTAATGGAAGACGGAAGTATTCTTGTGGCATCATTTTGGAGCAACCGATTATCTAATTGTGTACCTAACATAACAGTGATTTCATGATCAATATGACGACAAACAGATATATCAAAATAAAGATACTATAACAAGCCCATGTAACCTTCATTCGAAGAAACTTTGTTGTGCTTGACATGACTTGATGTGTACCTGTTTGAATTTCTAAAATTTTTACTAGGACGAAACCTTCTGTGAGCTGATCCACGAGAGCCTGGATTTTAGACAAACTTCTTTTAATGAAAGTAACAAAAATGCTTCACGGTTATCTAAGTTATAGAGATGACCTTTACCTGTATTACTTGACACAGATGAAGAAGCCCATGCAGGCAGAACCCTGCCATTGGCAGCTGAATCCTTCAATACTGGCTCTTTTAATGTTTCCATTGCAAACACAACAAATTAACCAATCTGCAGTTAAACAGCGTAGCTTCAATATCCAAAATTTTGAAATGCAAAAATAAAATAAAAAGGCCCTCAAAATTCAGTGAAGGAATTTCACATAAACCATGAATAAATCAAGTGGCTAATGTCATCGAATAGCAACGTACTTAGGTTGGTGATATGTTTTTTGGTAACTATACTTAATCAGTTAATCGTGTCTGACCTGGTAATTATAATTCATAACTTTTTGAAACAGGCTAATTTAGTGAAGTATCACACCGATGTTACTTACTAATGTGACATTTATCCGTAAATTTCAAAACTATTACATTTCAAGGTGATATAATTACCAAAAATTTCTTCTTTTTTTTTTCTTTCAGAAAAGCAGTATAATTACCAAATTAGATAATGCATATTCGGTGTTGTACCATATTTGATACTTTGGTGTATGCCCTTCGTTTATGACCTAGTTTGCCACAATCATCTTTTCTTTTGCCTGCTATACCGGTCGCCTTACCATTAGATTACCAAACCGATTACCCCCACCCAAAAAAAAATAAAAAAATAAAAAATAAAAATTTAAACAATTAAACACACACACCCACTATTTCCCTCCTTATTTCTTCTTCCCTCACAAACCACCACACACGTAGACACACACACTACAATACTTGGAATTTTCTAGACATACACACCACCGTCTATTCTGTCGCTTTATTACCATGGTCGCATTGCGTAGGTACTAAAGTAGTTTAATAGAACTACCAAAAAAGGACAACCACAGCCACACAACCTAAAAAAATGTTATTTTTATTCTCTGACATTATTAATCCTTAATGAAAACAATGATTCAAAATACATATAGGGGGGTTTAGTTTCATTTCATTTGATATATATAATAACAACACAAAACTTGATCTGGGAAATCATGCATACATACATATATTAATGTGTATATGAATGGAAAAAGGAACAAATTGTTGGTTCACCTGGTGTTACGTGGAAAATACTATGTTCTCCCAAAAACCAAATACTAGTACATCAGAAGCGATTGGTTCCGACGTTTAATAGTGCATCACTGTCCCGCCCCCCAACAAAATATAACACCCATTACTCTTCTTTTTTTTATATTTTATATACTAGATTAAAGCCGTGCGAACGCAAATAAAAAATAATTAATAATCATTGTAAAATCCACAGTTTACAATAAAACAAAAGCAATATCGATGACGAATAATGTAAATAGTAATTTTATAACACAAATTCATTAAAGCATAACTATTTATATTTATTATAGTACTTATTAATCATGAAATCTGTTTTAACTATCTATATTTATTAATTATAATAATGTAAACGATAAGATATTAAACATTGTTACAAATAATTATTATTTCTTTAAAAATGAATGGAATATTAAACATAAAATAAATAAAAACATATATTCGATTGTAAAATTAGGTGAATTCTTAAGTCTCACAAAATAACATAACATGATATGAATTTTACGTGTATCATTGTTTTTTTATTAAAACACTTGAGCTAAAAGTACATTGCTACTTATTAAAACAAAATCTTATGCTAAGTAAAACTATAACAATGTAATGTACTTCAATGATACAGTATGATAAATTCAACACTAAAACACCATCGATCGATGATGCACGAGATTTTTTAGCACCTTAAATATGAATTAATTTGATTTATTTCATCTTTATAAAATATCTAATAATTAATTCAAACATGATATGAAAAACCAAAATAATCTTAAACTTAATAACCCTTAAAAATTCGTGACACTTCACGCTTTTCTACAATATCACAAAGATTATTAATTCCAATAGTTGGTTTCACGTGAAAATAATCACAAATCTGATATGCATTTTCTTGTATATATTGTGAGCCGCTTAATCTACCATAGTATATGTATTGTAGTGTTACAAAAAAAAAAAAAAAACCGTATTGGTAGAAGCGATCAAATAGATTACAAGTTAACCCGGAGGTCGCGTGTTCTATCCCCACCTCAAACATTTTTATATAGGATTTATTAAATATGCTTGTGTGGAAGCTGATGTAAGCAGCTTAGGTGTCACGTGTCACTCGAATTAATATGGTGATGCTACGTAAGAAAAAGCTGACGTGGCGAGATCAAAGGAGTGCCACATATGATTAATGATATTCTCTCTTAGTTATATAAAAAGATTATATATAACTTTGTAAGATTATAAAACATACCATTGTATTTGATTTGTTTTTCTTTATATTTGAGTATACACTTTGTCGAAATTAGAAACCAAATTAATAAATAGTAAATTTGTTTTTCATATTCTATACAAAACACGATTTATTCGAATTTAATGGATGTCTTGTTTAAATCACGTCATAAGTTTTATAAAGATTGAATGGCAAAACCTACTAAATATGAAGTTATAGATCTATATCTAAATCTAAATATAATAAAAAGTTGAGTGAAAGTTGCTTCTTTAACACAAAATTTAAGACGAAATTTATGACTCTTAATTCTAATTGCTTGGGATTATATGATGATGATGAGTTCGTGTAATGTGGAGTTTAATGATGATGATTGTAGGTTCATGTTTCTGTTAATGTGGGATTTAATGTGGTTGATTGTTGATTGTTTATGAGGTTATTGAAGAGCCTCTTCGTATCTGATCGAGTAAGTTATTATGATGCATGGATATTATGTTTGTTTGCTTATAAGATGTTTATGCTATGATGGTATTCAATGTTTATGTATTTGGTTTAGTACATATTGGCATTAGTATGGTTTGGTTAAAGGAATTCGGATTTATTGTTTATGTTTATTTCATTGATTACGAATGATAATAAATTCAGTGAGATGAAAAGCCTTAAACTGCCATGGTTTGGCAATGAAACAACTTTGGATTGGAGGCAAGTAATTATAGTTATTATAATCTAAAGTTGAGTTCTGCGTTAAATAAGGTTGGGGTGTTAAATGTTTTGATAAAACTCTCTGCCACTGAACCTTAAAGATGAGTGTTTTTGTATTAAAGGATGTATGTATTATGATATTAATGGTGATACTTCTAAACGGCAGAGTTTGGTATGCGAAGATTGAAGTGCTAAAATGATAATTTACATAAACATGATAGATACAATAATAATTATAACCACAAAGTAAAAAACCATTCACCCTCCTTTCCAATCATCTTTTTCAGTCAAGCTTTAATCACCATGCAAGCACATGTAAGTATGTTTTTTATAAAATAATTTCTAAAAGGTCATTATTAATCCCAAATTCCTTTTCCACAAACTATATCAACATTTTCTGTATTTGCTGGTTGGAAGAATATATGTAGGGATTTGTGTTCTTCGGTATTTGGGTATTTGGGCTGTAAGTTGTAATCCTTAATTGTTATCCTAATTTATTTTTTGCACGACAATTTTTATCCTAATTGTTAATCCCTAATTGTTATCCTAACACTATATAACTATTTGTAGTGGCAGGAGGGATTTGTGTTCTTCAATCTTTGGGTTGTAAGTTTTCACCCAATTTCCTAAATGTGCATTTTAATTGTAGACCTAACTGCTATCCTAACTATAACTATTTGATTAAATTGTTAATTGTTGTGGTAGGTCTAAGTGTTTAATTAAATGCTTTATATTTTGGTGAATGATAATTGTTATCGTGTTTGTCAAGTTTATATCTCTTGAGTCTGTTGTGTGTTTGAAAAAAGAATTAAACATTTTTTTGTGAAAGATGATAGTGTAGCATGATAGTTAATGTTGCTTGATGGATATAGAAGAACGTGTCTGGGATGTGTTTCTGTTAGCATTATGGATACTATTGGAGTTTAATTATCGCTTTAAGGTTAAAGAAGAACGGAGTTTATCAAAGTCAAATTGTACAGGTCATCAATTAGCTCCCTTTTTTGTTATTAGTTATTTTTATATCCCCTCAATGACCACAAAAAATTGTAATGGATTACCTTAACGAATAACAAAAAAGATTATTACAGGATATCGCAAGGAAGTATGGTAGATAAAACAAAAGGGATGGCAGCCCGTTAGTTGTTTTCACTTTTATGATATGCTTGGAGAAGTTCATAAAACATAAGAAGAAAATCAGTGATTGCTTTATCTTTTTATATCTTAAACGGTTATTGTAACACCCAACTTTATAAAAACCTGGATTTCAAAAATTTTTAACTTTTCAACTAACACAGTTAACAAAATGCGGAAGCTTCATTTAAAAATCCCAATTGATTCCTAATGGAATCATAAATCACCATAAATGTCTTCCAAGGTGTTACGACACTGTATCATCACAATAGATAAAGAAACCCAAGTCAACGTATACAATCAACCAACATAAATACGCCAAACGGCTAAACAATAAAGTCCACATA
>JAOXNX010000026.1:12839306-12851165 GCA_028566075.1 Solidago caesia | reverse complement strand
GCCCATCCCAAATATGCTAGTGACTTTAATATATTATACATAGCCTGCTGTAATTTTATTTCATCCACCAATTTGGCCCATCGGAAGTTTCAAAAAGCAAGACAGTCAAAATGTTTAAATAAGTCAAAATGTTTACAACTGTGTTTTGTCTTTTTTATATGCAATGAGCTCTATCAAGTAATTTTAGAGATTCTCGTAAAACTTTGTATTATTTTTTTATTAGATATCTATACTCCTTTATAAATGAGATGAATAATGTCTTAAAATTTAAAATTTTCAACATTTCCATCTTTATGTTATTTATATTTATGTATTAATCTACTTAATTATTTCTATATTTAAATGTTTTATCAATACATAACAAACACATATATATATACGTGTGTTTTAGACAATTCAAAGTCGGAGTCAGCTGTCGACAAAGCCGTCCACTGTCACCTCTTATGGGATATCCTAACTTAAATATACAAATATTTTAAAGTTTAAGAAGTCATCTTTCACTGCACATCGTGCGGGTACGATTTCTAGTTTATTTAAAAGTAGACTTTAAAATATCTTGTGTAAATTGAGTGAGAATTTAGAGAAATGGCCACCCAATGTCTATAAAATTATCTCTTTTTTTAAGAAAAGGTTGCAAGTAAAAAAACTTAAAGCTAAAAAAAATAGGTCTTTCATTCTTATGAACCTTTGATTTTATTTTCGAAATTAACCCATCATTATTAATTAATGATTAATGTAATTAATAAGTTCTCATTATCTTCAATATTTTATATAGTTTATTTATTGTAAGGATGACATTGTTTTGCTATTTGTTATATATTTTTATTTGGAACTATTTTAGAGTATTTCAACTTGTATATTTTTAAGAAATGTCTATGTAATGTAGCTATTATTAAAATCTGAATATAAAGTAGATTGTCCTTCAAAAAAACAAAAAATAAAAACATATTTAGTTTTACTACAATTGTGATTATTTTATATTATATTATATAAAGAGCGTCAAAATATGTTCTGTAGATTTTTTAAACTGTTTTTATTTGTTTTCTGGTGCCAGATACATGTTGTTTTTCCAGCAATAATATAGTTGACTTGCTAACTAGTTTCATTCTTTCTAAGTGTTGTAGCTAGGTTGTCATAATGATATTGTTCGGCTATTGTAACGTTGTTGTCTTGGTATTGTTTTACAATATGTTATATTGTTGTTATTTGTCAGCTATATGTCTACTATTTATAAACTAAATTGATGTTGTGTCATCGCCATTGTTCGACTAGTGTTCGGTTAAAAAAAAATTTGGATTGGCAACTGGTTATTCATGATCATAAATTAAATTATTCAAGCTCGAAAATAGTTAAATAAAAATGCGAAAAGCATAAATAAGTATCGAGTTTGAGCTCAAACAATTACTAAATATTCGAGCTCGAGTTGAAACATACTTTTTAAAAATTATTCGAGCTCGAATTGAGCTCGATCCGAGTAATTATTAAATGAACTGAGCCTAAAATTCCTGATACTTGAGTCGACTCAAATCGTTAACAACCCGAACGAGAACGTGACGGGGTCATGGACACACGTCAAAAAAGTTTATGTTGACAAAAATATTTATTGTAACATTAAATAAGGCGGGAAATAGCGGAAAGCAAGGAAGGTGGATGATCTAGTCATCTACACCCTTTTATTCATTCAAAAAGCTATAACTTAATCTACTAAGCTAACTCATTTTTTTTGGTATACATATCTTTTTTCAATGCAACAACAAAAAATTAAAGGAGGATCGAGTGCATGCATTCAAAAAAGCAAAAAGCTACTCGTACTATATATATATAACTAAAAACACAACAATCATATATGCATATTCAAAAGATCCACATTTACATATACATATATCTTTACAAAGTTATATCTTAACTCTTAAGCACATTGTCTTATAAAAAAAACAAAACATGTTTCTATATAGCAAGAGTGTGTGACTCTAGTTTACAATAGATTGTGGCGGGAAGGGAAGTTATTAGTGTTGTTAGAGAGATATAATATATGGCGAGTACGAGTGGGACTAAAGATGTTGGGGCGACACCAAGATCACTTTCGAGGAGGATGAGTAGCGGTTCGACCATGATTGATCCGTATGCAGATGATAATGCTACGGTTGATAGTGAGCTTGTCCCGTCTTCACTTGCTTCTGTTGCTCCTATTCTTCGTGTTGCTAATGAACTCGAGAAGGATAATCCTAGAGTTGCTTATTTGTGTATGTTTCCTATCTGGCATATATATTAATCTGTTTTCGTTTTAATTCGTGATGTTGAAACTTGATAAAAAAAAAGGAAAAAAAGCTAGTAATTATGTTTAAGATTAGTTTTTGGTAGTTGAATGGTTGATAATTGCAATTTTGAGTGATTACTGCTTTGATTGAATTTTGAGTGATATGCATCGGTTCTTCTTATTGGCATTTGGAGTGTATCCGTTTTGAGTACATGACAAGTATACATTGATGTAAATGTGATTTTACACCAACTGCTAACTTTTGTATTCTTTTCGGCTTCTAAATGACTAGATTGTATAAGTGATAGCTTTTAACAGCCTATCAATTAAACATGGATATACTCCAAATGCCAAAAAGAAAATCCCATTTCAATAACATGAAATGTGGAATTAGCTATATAGCTGGATAACTACCATGTGAATCGTAAACCAGCATTACAGTTAGTATATACTTGACAGTTGACGCTGCAAATCCTAGTTCTGAAAAAAAAACCTAATCATCACTAGTCATCTAAAGTACTTCTCTTGCTACACATATCTGATAGCCCAGCAGTCATATAGGCAGAGTGAAGTGATCTAAATGATTTTTTATGCTTAATTATGTTTGTACATAGTGTAAGAAAGATGTCTGACTTTGTTGGATTAGGCCGGTTTCATGCATTTGAGAAGGCACACAGGAATGATCAAAAATCAACTGGGCGTGGTGTTCGCCAATTCAAGACCTACTTACTGCATAGACTTCAGAAGGTAAACATGGATAACTTCTCGATGAGTTTTTTTATTATTGTCTTATGTAGAGCTCTCATGGTTATCAGAAACTCAATATTTTTTGGAATATTCATTCTTTTACAGGAAGAAGTAGAGACAAAATGTCAATTAGCAGAGACTGATCCTAGAGAAATCCAGAAATACTTCCAAGTTTTTTATGAGAAAAATATCAAAGAGGGTCAAAATACAAAGAAACCGTGAGTTTTTACTTTAGTTAAGGGCCTTCTAACATCTTCTCTAAATATTCCATTATATCATTACTTATTTGCTTTTAATTCTACTATTATGATCTTTCCAAGTGAGGTGATCGCCAAGATGTATCAGATTGCATCAGTCTTGTATGATGTATTGAGGACGGTGGTACCCACTTCAAAGTTTGAAGTTGAGGTATAATCGTAAAACTAGTCTATTCAAGTTAATATGGAATTATAAGTACTAAATCATGTTTCTGTTTTCATTTTATGCAGACTGAAATATATGCCAAAGACGTAGAGGAGAATAAGGAGCAATATGTTCAGTATAACATTCTTCCTTTATATCCTGTTGGGGTTAAACCAGCAATCATGAAGCTTCCCGAGGTTGTATATAGATGGAATAAAATCTTGCTTCTATTTATTTGTTTGTTTTACTTATTTATCCGTTTCAATGCCTTAGATCAAGGCAGCCCTTCGGGCTCTTCGTAACGTGGATAATCTTCCACTTCTTAGAAAGCCTGAGGACAGACATAAATCCGTTAATGATATACTTGGGTGGCTATCTTCAATGTTTGGATTTCAGGTAAATGTGTTATCCAGGTTAAGTCTACTTTATATTTTAGACCAAAATCACCAAATGTTATGTTATATTTAAGGAATTGTGCTTCTTTCATATAAATGTGGCGGATGTTGTTTACAAATGTGACTATACTTTTCTTTGCAATGAAGAAAGGAAATGTTGCAAATCAGCGGGAACATTTAATATTGCTACTTGCAAATATTAATACAAGGTCGAAGGGTTTAGAAGATCACGAGCAGGTCAGGCTTCCACAAATAAGTTGAAATATGTCATCTATGTCTTTATTTATCTCATTTTCCTTATAACTGAGAGTACTGATCATGGTTTTGTATATTTTGATAGTTGGATAGCCACACAGTAGAGCAACTTTTGGATAAAACATTTAAGAACTATACCTCATGGTGTGATTATTTGCATTGCACTTCGAACCTCAAGTAAGTTATCGGCAATATTGAGTAGCACTTCTATAATTCTATTGTTGCTTATAATTTATTTCATTTTTATGATGTTCTAGTTTAGTTATTGCTGTTCTATGATTGCATAGGTTTGAACCTGGTTGCGATAGGCAGCAGTTAGAGCTTCTGTACATTGGACTCTATCTGCTTATCTGGGGGGAAGCTTCAAATATCCGCTTCATGCCTGAATGTATTTGCTATATTTTCCATAATGTATGTTCGGTAAAGTTTGAGCACATTTCCCTTATACTTTTAAAGTTTGAGCATAATTATTGGATAAAAGATAACAACCGTTAACATGCCTTACAAATATTTTTGTGTGTTAAACACTCGTCAAAGTTTATGTAGTTTTCTTTTCTTTTTTATTTGAACAGCAAATCTACTTTACTCCTAAACTATCCCAAATAATCCTAAACATTGGCTAAAGTTTATGCAGTTATAGAACTAATTTAGAAAACTAAATATGTCATTCCAATCTTGAAGTTGAAAGTTAGACGATACTCACCAAATGTTTTTATTTTAATGATTAAGATGGCGAATGAAATTCATGGAGTTTTGTTTGCCAATGTGGAATCCATAAGCGGGGGCACATATCAAGCAGAAGCAGTAGAAGAAGAATCATTTCTGCAGAATGTTGTGTCGCCTATTTATGAGGTTATGCGTAAGGTAGTCACATTCTACTGTGCTTCAAGTTTTATTCCCTTTTGTAAGTTATTCAAATTTGGTGGGTTATTGAACATCTTGTCTTACTGTCACAGGAAGTCAAGAGAAATCGAGGTGGCAAAGCAAGTCATTCTTCCTGGAGAAACTATGATGATCTTAATGAATACTTTTGGTAATGCAACTGACCTTAAACCTATCCTAAAATATTATAGGTGGCAGAATGGGTGGGTGTGTCGGAAGGGTTGAACACCAGGTCCAAATGGGTCGGGTTGGGTTGACCTGAAACACCTTTTCTCCAAAAAACTTGCAATTTATTTCATAGATATTTAGTGTTAAATATCGTTATAGAATATATATTACGAGTATTACAGAATACTATAATATGATTAAAAATAAATAAATTTAAGAAGTTGTATAAATAACACGTTAAAAACCTTTGACCCGTTTTCTTTTTGCTAATCTTTTTTATTTGACAAAAACACAACCCAAATATAACCATTTGTAAATGAATGGGTTAACTGCCACTTCAAAAATATGCTACTTGTTTCTAACAGAAACTTTAACTCTTCCCTTTCAGGTCTGATAAATGCTTTAATTTAGGATGGCCGATGGACCGAAACTCAGACTTTTTTGTTAACTCTGATGAAGAATCGCAGGCAGATGTGGTAGCCATTCAACTTGACACTTTGCAGTTTCTGATTATTCTGTATTTCACTGGAAATGATTATTTTTAAAGCCATCATTATCTTCAAAGCAGACGATTTTGTAGGAACAATAATGTGCCAACTTGTTTTCATCTTCCTTTTCACAAGATTATATAATGTTAACCGCCAGTAAGATATTTTCATGTACAGGAGCGCACCCGTGTCATACCTGGAAAGAAGTTTAAAACAAATTTCGTTGAAGTGCGGACTTTTTTGCACATTTACAGGAGCTTTGATCGAATGTGGATGCTTCTTATATTGATGTTTCAGGTCTATAATTACACCATAAAGTTTTATATGAATCTTTTCCTTTCTAAGATTAGTCTCATATAATTTTTGCTCTCCTTTTTCAGGCTATGGTTATCATTGCATGGCACGGAGATGGATCAATTTTTGGAATGTTTGATGACGGTGTGTTTGAAAGTATTTTGAGTATATTCATTACTTCTGCTGTGCTTAACTTTTTCCAAGGTAAGTTTTTCTGTCATTTAGAAGGTTGTATGCCAAAATAAAAGAGATCATGGGTGATTTCCAATCCGTTTGACCAATTTTACCCGCTCCCCTTTTAGATGAATTTTTATTTATTTCCAATCACTCATTCAGAAGTGAACGGGTCGAATTTGTTATCTCTAGATTTTCATTGGTAACCCTGTCTCTTTTTTTGGGTAAAAAGGTATTCACCCCTGTTCATGTGGTAACCCTGTCTTTGGGTGCCTAAGATTTGTGTTATTCTTGCTCATTCTGTTTTGCAGCTTCTTTGGATATAATCCTTAGCTTCAATGCTTGGAGGAGCTTGAAACATACTCAGATACTTCGCTATGTCCTTAAAGTTACCCTTGCAGCCTTTTGGGTAATAATGCTACCCATAGGTTATTCAAGATCTGTATCGAATCCAACAGGCGTTGTGAAGTTCTTTAGTGATCTTGGCGGAAGTCGGAGGGAGCAATCACTTTATAACTATCTTGTTGCAATATATTTGACACCCAACATTTTGTCTGCCTTTCTATTCTTGCTCCCACCTATGCGGAGATCCATGGAGCGTTCAAACTGGCGTGTAGCTGTTCTTCTAATGTGGTGGTCTCAGGTTAGCTAATCTTTCTGTGCTGCTCTAATATCTAAAAGAATCTCAGAATATATGAAGTATCTAGGTGGCAAATATGATCACAGAAGTATTACTATTTACTAACACAACAGTACTCTAGATTTTTCTATTAAAATGATTTTGGAAGTTTTATGGATTATAAATATTATTTGTGTGACTTTTGCCCGGGTTACTTTTAAGCTAATTTTGGTAGTTTGACCAGTGAGATATTAATCATAACTCAAGTCAACCCATTCATAAGTATGGGTCAAGACCGCCACCTCTAAATCTCTAATCAAACACATTACTATAGTAGGATTGCTAAAACGTTTCTATTTTTAACAGTTTTGACATTTACCAGGTTACTTTTAAGCTAATATTTGTAGTTTGACTAGTGAGATATAAATCATAACCCAAATCAACCCATTCGTAAGTATGGGTCAAATTCGCCACCTCCAATCAAACACATTTGCAGGCTGATAATCCAGGATAGTAGGCATTACTAAAACGTTTCTAGTTTTAACAGTTTTGACTTTTTGATCCTCTATATTGACTTCAAAGTTGCCTTTTTGTCAGCCGAAGCTCTACGTTGGTAGAGGCATGCATGAAGACATGTTTTCCCTCTTAAAGTAAGAATGCACTGTTAATTTTTGTTTGAATATTCTTTTTCATTTTATTTTTAAGTTGATTTTAACGATGTGACCCCTTACCTTTAGGTATACACTATATTGGGTGATGCTGTTAACAAGCAAGTTCGCATTCAGCTACTATGTGGAGGTTGTTTTCGAAAACTTCAAAATCTTGAAAGATTAAAGTTTCTCTAAGTAGTTTTTATGCTCATTTTTCACATTTTGATGATAGATATTGCCACTGGTTGCACCCACAAAAGAAATTATGGATATGTCAATTAGCATATATGAATGGCATGAGTTCTTTCCGAATGGTAAAATCATTATTTTTTGTGTGTGTATTACTTCTTGTGAGTATCTCTATTTATAATCTGATTCTATTTGAGTAATTTGTAGTGACTCATAATGTTGGCGTTGTCATCGCTATTTGGGCACCAATTGTAATGGTAAGTGTACTTAGTTGTGGTTTTTTTTCCTTCTTCTTTCCGGTTGCTTATAGGCAACTGACTAAAAATCTAGATTTGTTTCTGTTCTTTTAGGTTTATTTCATGGATACACAAATTTGGTATGAAATATTTGCTACCATCATCGGTGGAATTTATGGAGCCTTCAGCCACTTGGGTGAGGTTAGAACAAATATTCCTGTAGTTTTTTATAAGTACGAGGAAAATGAAATTTTGCTGCAAGTCTTTTTGTAACAGCATTCTGCTATCTGTTTGTTAGATACGGACACTTGGAATGCTGCGTTCCCGATTTGATTCAGTTCCTTCAGCTTTTTACGAACGCCTTGTACCAATGCAGAAAGAAGAACTCATACGAGATCCCCTGGTAAGGCTAGTACATGTTTCTTTTTAGTCTTAACTAGAGGTGGCAAATTCGGTCTGTTTACATATGAATGGATGTTTTTGGGTGTGTTTTGTCTTCAAGGGGTCAATGGAAATTTAATATCTCTATTAGCTATACAAGGAAATGGGTTAAACGTTTGAAAGTCTCCCTAAACTGTGTTTTTAATGCTTACAACTTCCAAAATGATTTTATTCAAAGATAAATAAATCTGTGTTAGTAATCATGATAAACTCACTATTAGATAATCTTATCATTAAAATGGACAAAAAAGTGTTTGCGGGTTAACCCTTCTATCTATTTTCAAACTGTAATAATGACTGACCCATTTCAACTAGACCCATTACCCAAGTCCCCCGATCCACCCATCTTGCCACCTTTAACATTGTTATTAGAAAGGGAAAGTATTCCACACAAATCCATAAATATTTAAGATTTGTCTACCATTGGACTAGAACCACAACCTCCTGGTTAATGGATCACTTCGCATACCGCCAGGCCACCTCTAACATTTACATTTCTGTTAACTTAATTATCATGGAGCCATTATGGCATTGTTTCATAACGTAAGTTGGAGCATTTTATTTCCATTCTACCTATTTGAGTCTTACACTTTATCAATTAAAAATGGTCTGTAGGAGGATGATTCGTTGGTCAGAAAGAACATAGCAAAGTTTTCACATGTGTGGAATGAGTTCATACATTCAATGAGGATGGAGGACTTGATCAACAACAGGTTCAAGTCACTTCATATCTCAAATATAAAATTTAATTTTCTTAACATGATTATGCATCATGCGATTTTACTAATATATGCTTCATCTGCCAGTGAAAGGGATCTACTACTTGTACCTTACACAACAAGTGATGTCCCAGTTATCCAATGGCCACCTTTCCTGCTTGCTAGCAAGGTTGAGCTCCGTTAGGTTTATATTAATATTCTTACATTTAATGTTAATCATTTACTGACTGCTTGTTATTTATAATTTATAAGATCCCAATTGCATTAGACATGGCCAAAGATTTTAAAGGGAAAGAAGATGCAGACCTTTTTAAAAAGATCAATAACGATGACTATATGTACTCAGCAATTATTGAGTGCTACCAAACACTAAAGGATGTCTTATATGGTGTTCTCGATGATGACGGGGATAAAATGTAAGACCTACTTTTAAAGATGCATTTTTGTTGTCACCTTCTGCTATTGAATTTATTTATTGACAAATCGTTTCTTTTGTTTTCACTTTATGTAGGATCATACAGCATATATGCCATGAAATAGAAAGTAGCATTCAAAATAGATGTTTTTTAACTAAATTTCATATGCGCGGACTGCCATCACTCAATGATAAGTTGGAGAAACTCTTATGTCATTTGGTAAGTAACATTTTTTCTTATAAATGTTTAGTAGGCTATTATTCATTAGCAATATGCATCTGAAATTTTGAAACTAACTTTTTAGTACTCCATTGAATGTATTCTAGTTAACAGATTATGATGATGATGAGAAATACACATCCCAAATTATTAATATCCTTCAAGATCTTATGGAGATTATCACCAATGATGTTATGGAAAAAGGGAATGAGTAAGTTTTTACATAAATGGGTCAATTTGGGTTATGTTTAATGTCTAATAGATGCTAAGTTTTATGACTGAAAGGAAACTGGTCAAATGGGTCATCCAAAGTGTATTCAAATGCATAAAACCACCTATAAGTTTTCTTACAGGGTTGGATTGTTATTGTAACAGAATAACTTTTGTAATAACATCTAACAGATTAGTTTTTTTTATATATATTTATTAAAGAGAATGGATAATAAAGTGTTTGTGGGCAGGTCCACCACAATCTCTATCAATCCGCTTCAAAAATCCATCAGTTTTGACCCGTTTCCCAACCCACCCAAACTGCCAATCTTTCCACTTTCTTTAGCAACTTTCTGTAATGTGAACTCTGAAGTAAGTTCTAGGTATATCATGATATTCATGGATTCTCTATTTTTGTAGAATACTTGAAAGAGCTCATTCCCATCGTCAGGACAATGATAAAAAACAGAGATATGAACGGATCAATATTGAGCTCACTCAAACAAAATCGTGGAAGGAGAAGGTATGAATCTTTTTTTTTTCTTCTAGTAGTAAGTTTTATACCACATTTCTTAATTCTAAGCTTTCTTATATGTGGCTATAGGTGGTGAGGCTCCGTTTCCTTCTCACTGTGAAGGAATCTGCAATTAATGTTCCTATGAATTTGGAGGCACGTAGGCGTATCACTTTCTTCACAAACTCCTTGTATATGAGAATGCCAAATGCTCCAAAAGTTCACAATATGCTGTCATTTAGGTTTGTATATGGTGTCATGTGATACGTAATTTGGTTGCATTTAGCTTATCTACATATTGTTTTTTTGGATAAAAGCTGGTAACTTATTATGAAAACTCGCATTCAGTGTATTGACTCCATATTATAAAGAAGATGTTCTATATTCTGAAGAGGAGCTTCATTTGGAAAACGAGGATGGAATTTCAATCTTGTTTTATCTTCAAAAGATATATCCAGGTAGCTCTTGATCTCAGTTTCCTGGAATCTTGTTTATATAAACGACAGCTAACTCTTACTTGTTGATTTTACATGTAAATCAGATGAATGGAATCTTGTTCAAGGAACGTGCACAAGCATTGGCAGATTTTATTACAGAAAGATGATTTTATTCCACCAAATCCAAGTCGTGGAAATTGGTTTCATTAACCTTTGGATTTAAATGTTCAGTTTGTTCTTGGGTTCACTGTTTCAAAATGTGTGTCATTTATTACTACTTCCCTTTTCTGCAAAGCTAACACATTACCTGTTAATACGAAAATGACACAATGACCTAACCAGATGGTTGCAATCCCATGTCACTCTCTTGGAACATACAATTGCTGGTTATGGACCACAACTGTTGCTGGTTCACATACACGCTTTGCAATTTTTGGAGACATAGCCCGGACCTTTTCATCTTATATAAATATGCTTGGTTGCTATCAATATTTGCTACCACCATGTGCACTTCATACATTTCTTAATGACCCTTTGTCATATTTTTGCATGTGTACTCCATATTTTCATTTTCGGTCATTTAATTTACACTAAACATAAAAGACTAATGATAGATTGATATCCATGTGAAAATTTGACAAGAATGTCTACATTTTAGACCAACACAAATTCAGGTCGTTGTTTTTTTCAATTTGTCATGTCATTCTATGTCAACTAATTTAAGTTGTAAACCTAATCGTTCATATAGACAAATAAATAAAAAAAATTAAAATATGAAATTTTGATTGCAAATAAATATCGCAAATCGCAAATCAGATTTGCGATTTTGTGGGTATTTTCTGAAAAATCAAAAAAACTAGGGTATTTTCGTATATTGAAGTTGATTTTTGGGTATTCACGCTATTTTCTCTTAAATAAATGATACTAAGTACAAAATAATGTCAAAGGTAATTACAAAAAATGATTATTTCATTAATTAGTGGTATAAATAAGTATAACTTAAGAGTGTAAAAATATAAAAACAGAAAACATGGGAGGGTAGAAAAAGAAAACATGAAGGGGTAGGAAGAGGCAAGAAAAAAGGAGGAGGGGCAAAATTGAAAGTTTGAAAATCAAAAGAAAACAAAAAAAACAAAAAAAAAAAAGC
>JAOXNX010000026.1:12827182-12839206 GCA_028566075.1 Solidago caesia | reverse complement strand
AAAGCTAAATGGTACTGAAAAAGATAAGAATCCAAAGCTAAATGGTACTGAAAAAGATAAGAATCCAAAGCTAAATGGTACTGAAAAAGATAAGAATCCAAAGCTAAATGCTACTGAAAAAGATAAGAATCCAAAGCTAAATGCAACTGAAAAAGATATGAATGAAGCAACACGTCAATGGGTTTCTTACAGGGGGCAGACACTTTCAAGAACAGGTTTAGTCATTTACATTATTCTATATTATGTTCTATAATACTAGTAGCTTTTAAGGTGTATTTATAAAATGTTTTTTCTTTAATTTTCAGTGAGGGGGATGATGTATTATAAAGAAGCTCTTGAACTCCAGTGTTTTTTAGACTCTGCAAAGGACAATGGTTAGAATAATCTGTTGTGGTGCTTAAACTTTTTGATATTTGTGAAACGGTCCGTGGGAAGTGGGAACTATAGCTGACTACTTTTTTTTTTTCATTTGCAGAGATTTTTACTGGCTACCGAATGGCTAATACAAATAAAGACCGCAGAGCGCTCAAGGAACATGCACAAGCATTGGCAGATTTAAAGTTCACCTATGTTGTTTCTTGTCAAGTTTATGGGGCTCAAAAGAAATCCAGTGACAAAAGAGATCAAAGTTGTTACACTAACATACTGAATCTGATGTTAAAGTAAGTATCTGCACTTGTTCTTTTTTTTTTTGTTAGGAGTTGTGTGGATGTGCATTTTGAAAGTGATTATCTGATATTGAACCTCTCAGATATCCGTCTTTACGTGTTGCGTATATAGACGAGATAGAGGATCCGATTGGAAAATCTCCGAAAGTTTACTATTCCGTCCTGGTCAAAGGAGGGGATAAACTAGATGAGGTAACTACAATTATGGTATAAAAGATAAATTGTTGAGAATATAATTTTTAGCAATGGTGTAGTTTACTTAATATCATGTCATTGGTCTTTTAGGAAATATATCGTATCAAGCTTCCCGGTCCACCTACAGAAATTGGTGAGGGAAAACCTGAAAACCAAAACCATGCTATTATTTTTACTCGTGGGGAAGCCCTGCAAACAATTGACATGAATCAGGTAATTCCAAAACTTTACCTCATATGGATCAAATTAGTAATATTAGTTAAAAGGGTAACGGGTCAAACAGGTTGAAAGCTGCCGAGGACCAGTTTATTGTTCATACAACCTCATATTATCTTGTATTCAAGATTTATATTAATACCATCACTATTTTGTAAGAAGTGAAGAAAAAAGGACTTGAGTCAACCAGCTAGCACAACCCGTTTCGACCACTTGTTGCCTGACTTTCCAGTTTCCCATATTGCCAACTTACATATTACGGTACTAAGTATCTTTGCTTTCATGTTTAGGACAATTACTTTGAGGAAGCTTTCAAAATGCGAAACGTACTGGAAGAATTTCATAAAGATCATCGTGGTGGTCGTAGACCTACAATACTGGGATTGAGGGAACATATTTTTACAGGAAGGTTGGTATATGCACAAATGTATGTATCTTTGTATGTATGCATGTGGTTGTACTCAGTATCTTTGTTAATTTACAGTGTCTCATCACTCGCATGGTTCATGTCCAATCAAGAGATGAGTTTCGTGACAATTGGTCAAAGGGTTTTGGCTGATCCTCTAAGGTATGATCATTCTTTCTTATCCTTATCTGCTAACATACAATATAGTATTTATTATGCTTTATATCATCAAAATGTAAATTTCTCAGCACTTTAATCTTTTGTATTTCTCAGGGTGCGCTTCCATTATGGTCACCCTGATATATTTGACAGAATCTTTCACATAACAAGGGGTGGCATAAGTAAAGCTTCGAAAATTATCAACTTGAGTGAGGACATATTTTCAGGTTATAATTCAACTCTACGTGGGGGATATGTGACACATCATGAATACATCCAAGTAGGCAAGGGTCGAGATGTTGGTATGAATCAAATATCTTTATTTGAGGCCAAAGTTGCAAATGGAAACGGGGAACAGACACTTAGTCGGGATGTTTATAGACTTGGTCGGCGGTTTGACTTCTATAGGATGTTGTCATTCTACTTCACCACAGTTGGATTCTACTTTAGCAGCATGGTACATGATGGATTTAAATGTTTTAGGGGATAATATACAAAAAACGACAATAGAAATTTGCAAAAATTTTCAAATAGGCCACCTCGATTTACTTTTTAAAGGCAAACACCAGTTATTGCACATTTGTCCTCAATGGGACTCGAACCCACAAGTTGTATATTATCCCTACTGTTATTTCCTTGCAGCTTTTGTTATTACTTGAAATTAATTACTCCTTCATGTTCTGATTCTTATGTTTCAGGTTACTGTACTCGTTGTTTATGTCTTCTTATATGGACGGATGTATATGGTTTTAAGTGGACTTGAAAAAAAAATCAGGGAAAATGCAACTATCAATAACAACAGAGCGCTAGAAGAGGCTTTAGCAACACAATCTGTATTTCAGTTAGGATTGCTTCTAGTACTTCCAATGGCAATGGAAGTTGGTTTAGAAAGGGGATTTCGTCAAGCCCTTGGTGATTTAATCATAATGCAACTTCAACTAGCCTCCGTATTTTTCACTTTCCAACTTGGAACAAAAGTGCACTACTATGGAAAGACAATTTTGCATGGAGGTTCAAAATATCGGGCCACAGGTCGTGGGTTTGTTATCTTCCATGCAAAGTTTGCAGATAATTACAGATTATATTCACGAAGTCACTTTGTGAAGGGGATCGAGTTAACTATGCTATTGGTTATATATCAAGTTTATGGCAAATCATACCATAGTTCAGATTTATATTTGTTCATTACTTTCTCTATATGGTTTATGGTATCCTCCTGGTTGTTTGCTCCTTTTGTTTTCAATCCTTCGGGATTTGACTGGCAGAAGACAGTAGAAGATTGGACAGATTGGAAGAGGTGGATGGGGAATCGTGGCGGCATTGGGATTGCACAAGATAAAAGTTGGGAATCATGGTGGGATGCAGAACAGGAACATTTAAAGCATACAAATATAAGGGGGAGACTTATGGAAATTATACTTGCGTTTCGGTTCTTCATTTATCAGTATGGACTTGTGTATCACCTAAACATTGCTCGTGGCAGCAGAAGTATTCTGGTACCATTATTTCATGTGTTTTCCTTTTATCTTTGTATTTGTTCTAGATGTGGCAAAATGGGTGGGTCATATGGGTCTACTAACAGGTCAATATGGGGAATATTTCAAAATGGGTCAGGCAGACCCGCTAACATTTTTTTACTCCAATTTCTTGATTTGTTTCAATAATTAAGATTTTAAATATGATTAGAAAGACTACTTAATTACAATGATAATATAGTCTGTGAAACATATTGATTTAGGAGGTGTTACGCTTATTGAATACTGTTTGGGTCGTGGGGTAACTTTCAGCTCATTGATCCGTTTTTATTTTAGCTTTACTCATTTAACTTGAGACAATTAATGAACGTTATTGACACATTTATCCATACACAGGTTGAAATGGCCACCTATAGCTTGTTCCATATTTCTGTGATTTGTGCTCATCATATTCCATTGAAATGTTTTCATTGTAGGTATATGGGCTTTCTTGGTTAGTCATGATAACAGCTCTTCTTAGCTTGAAGGTACGCAAAACGTACAAGAAATGAGATCTTTTTAAGAGTAACTGTGTCATAGTAGAATAGATTTAGGGGGGTTTTTGGATGTGCTTTTTAAAAGTGATTATATAATAATATGTGTCTTAGTTTTGTTGCAGATGGTACAGAATTACTACCTATAGTATATGAGGTTTTTAAGATGTACCTCTATAAAAAAAATTAAAATAAATTATATCTCTTGTTTTGAATATGAGGTGTTTTTTATTCTGAAAAGCGTATCTAATCTTATATTGGATGTGTTATAGTAGTTTCACACAACTTTGCCAAGGATAATCTAATCTTTTATGTACTGTGATTACCAGATGGTCTCAATGGGTAGACGAAAATTTGGGACTGATTTTCAACTCATGTTTAGGATTTTAAAGGCTCTTCTTTTCATCGGGTTCCTATCAATTGTGACTGTCTTATTCGTTGTGTGTGGCCTCACTATGAGCGACATATTTGCTGCTTTTCTTGCGTTCCTGCCGACGGGGTGGGCATTTCTCTTGGTAAGCTTCTTGTTTCCTCCTCTTACTAACCAGTACCAGGTAGAGGTGACAATTTCGTATCATATACTTAGGAATGAGCCCATTTGGGTTCTGTTTGATCCCAAATGTGTCAAATAAAAATATCCTAAAGTGACATTCTTGTAAAAAAAATAGGATTGAATGATTGCTTTTAGAAATTGATAACATGATTTATTGAGATATCCGGTCAGTGATTTATTTACCCTTGTTACACAAATTCCCCAACATAGTCAACGCCTTAATGATAGAAACAAATAATGGGCATACATAGTCAACCCAACCTCGTCTGTTTGAACAGGTATTTAATATTGAACTCTTTTAACATGAACCCATTTTAACATGTTATTACCAGCCTGACCTCCCCATTTATTATTCATATGGGAAACTGAAGAGAAAATAAAAAAGTGGCTAAACAGATACCCGATCATACGGGTCGAGCATGCAAGTCACCCAATGTGTGCATTCAATGGCTATGAGCTCTAGAATAGGTTAGATTATTAATATACTTTTGTATGACACTAGATAGTCACAAATGAAAGAGAAGTCTAAGAAGGTATGGACATGAAATGTTCTGGACCAACCCAACCCATACTAAAAATTCTCTGTTTGACCTGTAAGCTACCCTGCCCATTTTTCCACTTTTGTTAAGCCCTATTAGACCTTATCTGTTGCTAATGATGGTTTATTATGGTGATAATGAAGATAGGGCAAGCATGCAGGCCCTTTGTAAAGGCTATAGGATTTTGGGATTCAATAAAGGAGTTGGGACGTGCATTTGAGTGCGTAATGGGATTGGCAATATTTATGCCCATTGTTATACTATCGTGGTTCCCATTTGTATCTGAGTTTCAGACAAGGCTTCTGTTCAACCAAGCATTCAGCAGAGGTCTGCAAATCTCAATGATTCTTGCAGGAAAGAAAGACAATATGCAATCTGCTTAATCATACTGTTAGTTATACTTGTAATTAATCAATTGCTTAACGCCTTTGATACGATCTAATATCTAAAACGTTTTTCATGTAAATTATTTTGTCCGGAGATAAAGAAATTTATTGAAAAGGAAAAGCAAAAAGGAGCCAAAAAAACGTGTTCTTGAGGGAAGGCTTGTGTCAATTTCTGTTGAACCTGATATCCACATCCATAACACTCTAATAAACAGTTTTTTACTGTAAGATGTTGGACCTTTTCAAACATGTTCAAAAGTATAGAGCCGAACCTGATGTTGTCATCTACAACACAACGTCAGTGTGGCCGTTGATCTCTAAGAATGGTAAAGGAAGCTGTTTAACTTTACAAAGAGTCATATGCATATCTTCTGCATAAGGAAGCTAATGCCATTACTTACACTATCTTGGTTCATGCATATTGCAACTAAGTTAAGATGCAATATATATCCATATTCTCACTTATGCTAGAAAAATATTTAAACTTATTGTGCTTTGTCGAAGCCGTTTAATTGACACTCTCCAGGAAAGTTTGTCCTTCAAATCTTGCTCTAAACGAAAGTGTTTAAAAGATATTTCATAGGATATGAAATCTTTTGGTCTCTTCTATTTTCCATCCAAATCATTCACTTTCTTGCATGTTGCATAATGAAACAGAGAACAAGGACACTGATAACAAATAAGCAAATTTTGTTTAATAAAATGCTAAATGATATAAAAGTAAAACTTATCGATATTCTGCTTCAGTAGTTGAACACCTTGAAATCTAATATAATCACCTTTTGCGATTTGAATGCATATTTTGAGTATTGTCGATAAACATTTGATAAGTTCGTCACACTTTATTTATTCAAATCATACAAAGACCAGAAGCTTGTGTGAAATGGCCACCTTCAAAATATACAAAGCCCTTCGAAGCACCATCATTTGATACTCCAGCAAGCCATTAGCAAGATCAAGTGTCAAATGACCCTCACGGTTGAGAATCAATGGCTAAAACAGTAAAAAGGCATCAACTGGACCAAACTCTCACGGCATGGCATTCATACCAACGGAGCATAATAATGTGTGCATTGCTGTGTAACCAATCATAACATACATATAAGCAAAGCATTCATTCCCCTATGTCTTATTAGAGAATATAATCAGAATATTAAGATGGAACTAATCTCATAAAAACTTCTGCAAAATCATTTCTACTTACTATCACCCACAAAATACAACCCTAGCTACTGTTTGTACAATTACATTTTTCTTCACCTGTGACGAGATGCCCTAGGGTCCAAGTTTGGGGGTACACCCGGGACAACTGGGGTTCCCACACCATAACCCATGGCTGGTGGTGCTGCAAGATTTACAGGTGTTCCTACTACTGGTTGACCAATTGTGGTTCCACCATACATGTTGACACCTGTGGTTTGTTTGCTTGATTTTCCTGCAGGAGAATCATTTGTTGGCGGGTGGGGCACCGACACATCTCCATTGTTAACACTGGTGATGTCATGGATGCTTGATCGCCTCCTATCTTTGTTTATGGAGTTCAAGCGAATGAAATACTTTTGTGCATGGCTTGCAACTTGAGTGGGGGTGCGGGTCACCACATAATTTCTGGATATACTTCGCCAATCACCTTTCCCATATTTCTCCAAACCAAGAAGAAATAATCTGCAATGTCCCATAACAAAAGAGTAAATAACAGGAAATAGAAACTATAGATGCTAATGTCAGATTTCAATACGTGAAACTAAAAGTGGACTAGAATGCGTATTCACAAGAGTATACCCGCACACACATATGGTACCAATAATAAGTAAATAGGGGTTATCATAAACTTCTATATGTTATTAGTTACTTAAAACGTAACATACATACAATAGCAACGACACCCAATCTCACTAATGTGCAGTGTATGAGGGGGGTATGATGTAGACGATTGCACCCCTACCTAAGGGTAGAGAGCCTACTTCTAAAAAAGTCCCCTCTGCTCATAAAGTGATACAGACAGGGGCGAAGCTTATTAAGGGCGGGAGGGGGCGTCCGACCCCCCGAAATTTTTTTTGCGATGTAGGGGTATATAGTTTTCGTGTAGAAAAATTTCGGTATAATCGGTTTCGACCCCCCATATTACCCGAAAAATAGTGTTAGGAAAAAAAAAATTTAGATCCCGACCTCCCACCCGAAAAATCCAAGTTTCGCCACTGGATTCCAGTACATGTAAACATGAGTGAGAAGAAAAAGGGTAGGCAATTAAAGGGTAAAAGGGTAAAATTACATATCTTATTTTTATAACTTGAAGTGCCACAATCTTTATTATTTAAATAATCACTGAATGATTGTAATTGTACTTGTTTATTGCTCCATATATTCCATGTTGGGATATCATACGTGTTATATGACCATATATTATTAGGTCGGTAACACAAAAAATACGTACATGTACTTACATTCACGGACGGAGACAGTTTGGCCGGCAGTCTACGGAGTTGCCCTAACAAAGTTTATGAACCGGAACTCATATTTTTAGTAAAATATCGAACTCAATTTTTTTTTTTCGTTCATAAAAAAATTGACGTGATAAACACCACAATTTTGCGACGTTTTGGAAATTTTTTGGATCCGCCCCTACATACATACACTGATACACACATGCATATATATACGTGATCGAGTTCCCCACATGTTGGACGTACATGGTTATGTATGACTATGATTTGTGTCGATAAATTTAAATACAAATGAAAAGAAGGGCAAAGGTTAGTGTGATACAAAGGGAAAATGCAGGAACCTAGTTGTTTGCCAAAATAGGAAAAAAAAAAAAAATCCAAAACTTTATTACTTTGAATATGTTACATACTTACATATATAAATATATTATATATATATAGAATATAATATATATAATATAAATATATATATAATACTATAAAATAAACAAAAGATAAAGACTGCTAGCCAGCTATTTATATCATTCATGACCTCTGCGGATCTCTGCCTTTTTCATTGTGTATATATCTTTTAAAAAAAAGACACCTTAACAACCTCGATCATTCAATCAAAACCAAGTCATATATACATATATATATTAATATATATATAAATATATATATATAACAATCAAGATTTATATATAGGTGTTTACATGAGAGGCAGATCATCTTTAATGGAGATAACCAAAGTTAATGAGGCGAAACAAGAGCCCGGTGGTCTCTCGAGTGCCTATATTTGTACCCTGGTGAAACATTTAACCTCCAAAGATTCGATACAGAGCGATGGCGGATTGACAGGATTTGTAACACAAAATGCAGAATGTTGTAGTGATGAAAACAAGACCAAAAAACATAAAAACATACCAACACAGCCGCAGGTACACAAGAAACAAGTTAGAAGGAGACTTCACACTAGTAGACCTTATCAAGAAAGGCTACTAAATATGGCAGAAGCAAGAAGAGAAATTGTGACTGCACTTAAGTTTCATAGAGCCTCCATGAAGCAACAAGAGTTAGCATCAACTCATAATCTTCTTGACACTCAATCATCAGCACAAGAAAAGAAGCAGACGAAATCGAGGAAAATTCAGACACTTTATCCATCCAGCAACACAGCCGCCACCACCGCCACCACCGCCACGAATTCGAGGTTATCTTGTCCTTCTCCTCCTCCTCCTTATTGGCCTATCTCAACATTTGTTCCACCTCCACCACCTTCTTCTTCTTATCATGACAATCAAGATTTCATACTTCCTAGTCAAACATTAGGACTAAATCTCAACTTTCAGAATTTTGACAATTTAGACCACCCAAATCTTTATCACAAGCCATTGTCAGTATACTCAACATCATCATCATCATCCACTTCTTCAACTCCATCATCTTCATCTTCAGCAGCTCTTTATAGTACTCTAGTCGAAAAACCGAATTCTTCATCAAGTAGTGGCTTACATCATGCCATTATGGATGATGAAGAGATGGAAGAGATAAGATCATTAGGAGAACAACATCAAATTGAATGGAATGATACTATAAATTTAGTGACATCAGCAAGATGGTGCAGTTTCTTGAAAACCATGGAAATTGAAGAAGAAGAAGAAGGTGATGAGTATGATATGTTGCATCAGTTTGATCAAAGTATGAAATTTCCACCATGGTTGAATGATACTTCATGTATGCAACACTTAGATGACCATTTCTCTGATGCATACTTGCAAGATTCTGTTTTGCCTTGGTAAGATTCTCATTCTTGCTTCATTTATTGTTTCATTATGTGGCCATAATTAGGTAATTGGAAATGTTTTATGTTGGCATTTTCTCCGTACTACAGTAATGTTGCCGCTTTTGTAATGGGTTGGGTAACGGATCAAAACATTGATTAGTTGTAATGGGTCATGCTTTATTATATGGAGAAACGGGCTAGGTTGGACTGACTTGCAAACACATCTTTTTTATCCATTTTCCGTTTCATAAATGTTTTTTTATGTGACTAACGCATTATAAAAGTTATATTATTACAATAATAATAATCCAGATATGTGAGTTTAGGCGAGGTTGTATGCTTGTAACAGTAAAATATTATGATTTGGCCAACTGTTAACCCGTCTGACGTACTCGGCTCGTCCCAACGGTCTCGTCGGTTACTCGTCGCTTTAGTGACGCTGTTGGCAGGCTCTTGTCGGTTGTGGTCGTCGGCTGTGTGTGTCGGTTAACCGACGAGGGGGAGACGAGCTATGTGGGTTCCACCTTTGGTTTCTATGCATCATGTACACTCTTAATACATAATGTTTTTTTATATTATTGTGTTAAATTAATAAAAATAAATAAAGTGATGTGGAAATGAGAGGTATATATTGTTGGCAGAGGCCCGTCAGTTTGTATGTCAGTTTAAAATAACGCTGATGTGATAAAACTGACGAGCAGTGACGTACGTCATTATTATTGAGAGCAACCTTGTTAGTTTTCCTTGATCTAATTTTTTATTTAACTCGTTTAAAATATAAAACACAACCTATCACGACTCATTTATAAGTAAAATCTAACTTGATGACATAGCCTTAGCCATAGTAGTTTTAGGAGGGGGTGTAGTGGTTGGTGCTTTTACTGTTGTTTTAGAAATGACTATATTCATATTCTGAAAGGTTGCACTTGCAGCAGGAGACTTTAAAACAATTTGGCAGTGAGACCACACAGGAGGTCCCCCACCACCGCCATGCCTCTGATGCCTTTTTATATCACAATAACCTTTATATGTGTCACAAATGATAAATTCTTTTGTGTATAGGGGTAAATGGGTGGAACCCCGTGTTTCCATATACCGTCTTGGTATTCAGAGCGTACATTGCATAGAACTTATGTCCGATGACTCACCATCCTCATATATGTATCACAAGATATAGTTTCTTTACTTGCCTTTGGCAAGTTTCGAACTTGTGACCTACAGCCTTTATTTGTGAGCCCATATGGTCACATGATGACGGTACCACTGTATTTATTGATGGATTGGTATTCTTTTGTGTATACTAAATATATTGCAACAATTTTCATATGAACTAGAACAATCTTTTTTTTTTGTTCTAATAACTTTACAATATATTAAAGAAATAGTTTTTTTTTTTTCCTTTTTTTTGTTGTCAATTTTTTCATATCTCGTCTTTGACGGGTTCGGGTATTGTTGTTAATTTTGATTTCGATTTTGAAAAATGCAGTATGGACATAGGTGAAATTGAAGCAATGGATGGGGAGTGGCTAGCCTGAAAAGAAAATTGATTGTTTTTTGAGTAATCAATTTATGGCTGATCTTTTTAGCAATATTTTTTCTATTTTTTAAAAGTATTTTGTGCTACTTTTATTTTGCTAAATAACGATTGTAAGTGATATGCATACGATCGAAAAAGGAAAGCAAGAAAAGAAAAAAGACGATATAAATTCGATATGATACTTGCCCATTCACACATTTTAGTTAATTTGATGTTTAAGAAAGAGAAAAAGAAAAGGGTAACTGACCGAGAACCCCTTAGTCTCGTGTACCGCATTGGTACCATGGCTTTCTCCTTGCAAGGGGTATTATGTCGGTTCAACACTTCCACCCAACACCCACTGGCCAATATAATGCTCAATTCAAAGATTGAACCCACAAAAATACATTTTTGAAGAGACTTCATTGTAGTGGGTCCTGGATGTTACAAGTGGCAGGTATCAGTCCATCTAATAGATGGTTGGTGTTTGATATTTGTGTTATGTACATCAAATAGATGGATTGATATTTGAAGGACTTGAGACCTTAAAGTCTTGTGTTCAAATCCGGGTGTGAGCAAAATGCTTCCTGGGTGGAGACAAGGTTTTCCCGAAAATAACCGGGTTTCCTCTGAAACTGAAGATGAGTATATGAAGAGGCAATGTCGCTAAGTCCAAACTTTCCCGTTCAAAAAAAAAGTTATGAACATCAAATAGGTGAGAAGGTAAAATAGGTACGTCAATTCATCTTTTGATGCTTTAATAGGGAATATAGATATATATCGTCGCAAAACCATTTATTTGTAACGTTGTTAAGTTATCAATAATCGTGATATTTGATTTTGTAGGAAAAATTATAGCATACTCGAAATATTCTTTGATCATAACAAGAAACGAATTATATTAATAATTCAAGTAATGTATATAACAACGATCACAATGGTAACCATCAGTGCTGGTGGTGCACTCCACCACGAACTCGCACCATTGTGTGAGGCTCATGGTAGGCTGGTGGTCAAGTGTTCGTGGTTGTGGTCACTAGCCGTTTGAGTTTTTTTTCTTTACGTTCTAACGGTATTTTTTTATTATTATTTAAGGTGTAAAGTTAAATAAGTGGTGAGTTTAAGACTAGTGGTTGATTAGTGGTCATTTGAGGGCTGTCTCTTATACA
>JAOXNX010000026.1:12804324-12814518 GCA_028566075.1 Solidago caesia | reverse complement strand
GAACTGTATATATATATATATGGAGGTAAATATAAAGTTGTCTCATACCTAAACTTAGGTATAGAACTCCTCACATCATAATATTTTAATCATTAAAAAACATAAGGCTCAAATTATTTATTTATTTTACAATAAATATTAAAAAATTAGTATGTGAGGTTTACATAGCTAAGTTTATGTATGTGACAGCCTTATATTCACTTTTGTCATATATATATATATATATACTAGTATTAATGTCTGTACGATGTATGGATTGATGATATGTATGTGGGATATACACCTTATAAAAAGAAATCTACATATAGTAGATAGGTTAAGAAATATTCATAAATTAGAATGGAATACACGAATGGAAGTGTCGAGTAAGAAGAAACCATTATAATTTTAAATAATGATAACTTTTATTATATAGTTAAACATGTCTTTATACATATAACAACCATAAACATATACATAAGTATTTTAGATTGATATAACTTTTTTATCTAATAATTATATGATAGTTTTATTTAGTAAATATATTATAAATATATTATATTATTCTATTATGTTATATTTATATAATAGTACATATATTTGATGCATAATACGGATTGTTTAAATGTTTCACAAATATCCTTTGATATTATAATACATATCCTTTGAACATATAGCAAACTTATTTTATTATATTATTTATCATACGGGTATTTAGATTTATATTCTTTATTATTATAATTATATTATATAATAATACATATGCTAAGTTTTATTTGATATTCAGTAGGAAACTTGGTATATTAACTCAAATTAAATTTTATTAGATAAAAAAGACACATGTCGTTTAAATACTACGTCACATGTCGATCAATGAGTGTTACAATCCTGTTTTAATATATTGGTAGGAGTTAATTACGTGTATGGTCCCTGTGGTTTGAGTCAAATTGCACTGATCATCCCTAACTTTTCAAAATTACGTTGGTCATCTCTATATTTAAAACTATGCACACTCACGGTCCCTAACTTTGTTCAACTGAACCTAATTCCGTTAACTAATTGTAATTGACAAGTTTACCCTTTTTAAAGTTATGTTTTTAGTCCAAAATTAAACCGATAAAAACCAAAAGTTTTGGTTTGGTATTGGCTTACGTATGAAAAACCGATCCATAAAAATCGAATCGACCCAAAAATTTATTTTTAAAATTTATTTTAATACTTATATCTTTTTTATAACTTATGATTAGTTAGATATGTTAACATATTTGTTTTTTGAATGTATAAAATAATACCAATTATATGTTTTAGGTGAAGATACACAACAAGATTAATACGGTTTATTATATTGCATATTGAATCAACGCATAGGAGATATAAATAATTATATATGAAGTTTGTTTGAAACATATATATAAAGTTTGTTCAACATATATGGCCTAATTTTAAACTTTCTAGCCAAAGTTGACCCAAACCCACGAGTGGTTAAAACCAGACTTGTACCAAATAGAATGCAGATGTTGCTCCATATAGTCCATATAAAGTTCTGAAAGAATAGTGGTGTTGAAGGAATATAATATTTAGAGACTTGTACCAAATTTTGGATTAAAACCATAACTTTATAAAGGGTAAATTGGTCAATTACAATTAGTTAACGGAATTAGGTTAAGTTTAACAAAGCTAAGGACCGTGGATGTGCATAGTTTCAAAAATAGGGATGATCAGTGTAATTTTGAAAGATTAGGGATGATTGGTGCAACTTGACTAAAACCACAGGGACCATCTATGTAATTTACTCATTAATATATTTCTCCTTTTAGGTGGAAGGTTGTCCTTATCAATTGGTAAACAATTAGTAGGTATCGGCCAATAAGATTGCGACATGTGTTACTTAAATCATATCAAAAACAAGGATATCTTTACCAGTTTGATATCAAAACCGTTTTTTCTTTTCTTTTTTATTAAATTAATTGGGCTCAGAATTTGAGGGTTGGGAAACCGGAAGTGCGAACCGCCATGGCTACCAACCCGAAGGTCTACCCCGCCAAGATACGACCCGGATCATCCAATTTTCCCTTTTCGAATCGTTTATCATCATCGCCCGTTTATATCGGAAACTGTAACGTAATAACGTAAATCACAGGCAACCTAATCGGATTCCAGCAACATATTGCATTATTGCTTTAAAATGGAATTCGGGCAACACTACAACCGATCAAAGTCCGGTAACGCTACCGCTATACTACCAAGATAATCACAATCAAGCAATTAACGTCAATATAAATAAATTAAAGCAAGAAAATAAATATATACATATATAAGTAACAGTAGCAACAGGCCGGAAAACCTCAAAAAAGGGTCGCCAAAAACAGGCCGGAAAACCCCAAAAAGGGGTCTCCAACGACAGTTTAAGTTAACTAGGCTCGCTAGGAAAACCCCAACATGGAGTATAAAAACCGCCGAAAAAAGCACCAATAGGTAAAGACGTTGGGAGCATTGGTATGTAGCATCGATCCCAACAATATATAGCCAAGAAAATCACGATCAGTTGCCACAATCGCTAACCCTCCCAAAAAATAGGTTTCCGTCCCATCGGTCGAATAGGGGAGAAAACCCCAAGAAAAATAGCAGTCAACAAAGCACGCATCCAACGTTCCTTTCAATCGGTGTGGCCACACCGATTTATACTCCATTTATTGATACCGATGTTTCACCGATGAAAGAGGGGTAGATATACCGGCTTATCGGATATCGGTGCCGATGTTCCATACCGCGGACACAACTTCGACCTTACATTAACAAGCTTATGGAAGCTTATAACTTTGTCTACCTAGCAAAAATTTTGGTAGCTTATGGTTTTCATAAGGTCCAAAATCGTAAACTAGATAGCTTTTGAAAGTAGCTTGGTGTTTATGAAAAATCAAATTACGTAAATACCCCTAAGTATTTATATTTGACCCATTAAAATTAATATATTTGTCTTCTTACGTTATTTTACATTTACAAGCTACATTTATTTTGCCAAACACTTTATAATAACAAAAACTTCAAATACAAGCTACCGGCTCCGGCTACAAAATAAGATGCAAGTATAAAATGAAGATGTATATATATAAATTTAAAACTTAAATGTAAATGAAAAATTACTTGCTTTGTCACCTATGTTTAGGACTTTTCCTTGTAGGCTTGTGTCTTAGATATACTAAGTTTTTACCGGAGGGATAGGGACGAAGTGACTCTTTATTTTGTATTAGTTTAATTGAGTAGATATAGAAAGGTAACAAACAATTTCTTCCGAAGTCATATAGCTCCTGGTCATTAGCGTATCTGGGAATAAAAATTACGTGTATTCAATTATAATTCATCTATTTTAAATGCTTCAAAATGTTTACTTTATAATTTATTTAGGTCTAAAATTTTGGATAATATGTATTCAAACATAAATTTTCATATGCTTGCTAAAAAGATTTTCAATCTAACTTAGGTCCATGGACCTATGTTGAATACATATAGAACCGTCTCTGATCCTGGTTTCAGAACTTTCGAAATGCATATGTTGAGCCTTACAGAGTATGTATAATTAATCACAGATGGTTTCAGAACTTTCAAAATGCATATGTTGAGCCTTACAGAGTATGTAGTATTAATCACAGATGATTTCGATCTTAGGCGAAGGAGGTAATGACTCTTGGACGCCATTCTGGTGCACTATTGGAGATCTCTTTGGGCCTTCCACTTTCTAAATAGCAAAACTACCTTGATTACTCATAGATAAGCAGCTTTTATGTAATTTCATAATTACTACTTTAAGCTTTTATGTATGTCTCAAAAATCCAATCGGTGCCACACCTCCTTTATGTGGATGACGCTATCATTATTGGGAACTGGAAAGATGAAAATATATCACAAATATAAAGCGACTTCTTCTTAGGTGCTTTCACATCATCAGGGCAGCCCATTAGTGTTAAAGGATTAAGCATCCGCTTTGGGTCCTAAAAGTCTAGTGCCTCCATATTTTACATAATAGTCTTAATGTTTTGTATATTTGGACTTAATGTTTTCTATATTTTACCAAATAAGAGTTTCGGCCTTTCTTTTAAAAAAATTCCTCATTTTTTTTTTCTTTCTTTGTTTACTTTACTTTGTATGCTAATAAACTAGGCCCCCAAAATTGATTTCGCTTAGGGTCACCAGAAAGCTTGGGCCGGCACTGCACATCATCTCTGGTTTCAAAATCAATTTCTCGAAATTGTTATATATTTTGTTTTTGATATATATCACATATATCCCCGCATAAAAACACACACATTTACAAACCTGGCTAAGGATAAAAACCAAATACAATATCACCAAACACGTCCTAGATACTAATACTTAAGCAGCTTGAAAAGAAAATTCATTTACGACATTGTACTTACACAATTAGCTATAAGAAGTGTTACACTGTTGATAATTTGATATGTTTGCTAAAAAAAAGGGCTCATTTGATTAGTCAAAACGATGATATGGGTATCCATCAATAGATGGAATGATACCCGTTACCGATACAACTTGGGTCACATGTGAAGTTGAGAAACACGGGTTCGATCCTTAAGGATACCCAAATCATGTAGGTATTAAGTGAAATCATTTTAACCGGCTTCATAACGCTTACGGGGTGGGATGATGAGGATCCAATGTGGTTGCTGTCCTCCTTTACCACGTTTATTCAACACCGAATTGTTTAAACGTAAGCGTCCATTATGAAATTCACACACAATTTTAAAAAAGTTATCAACTAATAAGATATTATGGTTTTCTTTAGAGAACTTGGAGTTCAGTCAAAAATATCCCCTCATCGTACTGAATAGTTCCGACGTCAAATTGAGATTCTGCATTATACAATATTTGTCTATCACGACAGTTTGCCAAAAAATTTCATTTTTATCATATCAAGTGTCTTTCTGATAATTTACATCCATAATAAACATCATAATAGTTCAACACCATAGTAACAATACATGTTATCAAACCTACCAGGTCATAGTCGTAATCTCCCAAAACCAAATAACATAAAAAGATGTTCCATTTTGGATAACTGTTATTCTCATAGTTCAGACCATTCGTGATACAAATCATTATCTTATATCCATAAAGCAATGCTATTCGAGTTTAAAAACGGGATATCAATAATGGGACAGAAGCAGGGGTGTCCTCGCCCATGGCCGACTGGAAAAGTTCCCCCTCACTGTAACGCTCCAGAATTCGCATTCTGCAGTCCTCTGCGGCCAACTGACCCGTGTGATAGGCACCATGTACAGAGCCTGGATAGTCAGTACTTGTTGCTTCCCCTGCAAAGAATAAATTATCCACAGGGATCCTCAGCCTTTCATACAGATCATGGGGTTTGCCTACTGCATCATAGCTATAGGATCCAAGTGAATTGACGTCGCTGCCCCAATGAGAAACTAAATACTGAATCTGCATAAGAAACATGATGGTAAGTTTCGACATTAATAACTAAATTTTGGTTGTTCAACGCCTAAATGGGATGGTGGAACTTCAACCCATATTCCTATAAATAGGCCGATTCAGATCATAATTTATCTTTATGGGTAAAACTAGAAAAGTTGGCTTAAATAGAAA
Source organism: Solidago caesia (assembly GCA_028566075.1). NCBI lineage: Eukaryota > Viridiplantae > Streptophyta > Magnoliopsida > Asterales > Asteraceae > Solidago > Solidago caesia. The sequence goes on along the minus strand of JAOXNX010000026.1, from coordinate 12,808,917 downwards.
CAGATCAATATGGACAGCCCAACCCAACCATATTGGACAGACTTGCTATTTATAAACAAAGTTATCTATATCGACAAAAAGACGTGCGAAAAACCAACCAAAATCCATGTTCACCTAGGCCAAAGAATTAGCTGTTTTGACCTAAACCAGTTTACCAACCTGCCCATTTTGAAAGCTTCTATTCGGGTTATGCTCCATCTCTAACAGGTTAAACCAAAAACATTTGCTTTTACGGAAAGATGTCAAACAAGTAAACCCAACCCAGCCGATATTTGACGCACTTATCTATATTACTATATAAAAATTTTGGATCCCATGTTAAAAAGTTACACTTTTGGAATATACAAAATGACCAATATACCCCTCTCACCTATTTACATCATTTATCCCTTAACTCTTAAAATACATACACAACCCCTTTTACATCAATTACGTACAACCACCCCCCCCCCCCTACCGTAGCATTGCGCGGGTACCACGCTAGTTATTTATTAACAAGATAAAAGTTGAATTTCCTGGACAAAGGTGATTTGGGTCAACCCAACCTGACCCAATTAAACTTGTACCAAGGTATTGCCTGCTTTGACCTGAACCCATTAACCAACTGTTTATTTGCCACCTCTATCTAAAGATTACAGAAATACAACTCAAATATATTGCAACAGGAAAGAGATATTACTGGGGCAGAAGCATCAGGAAGAATCTTTTTGAGATGAATAAAAGCAAAATTAGCCGCAGCCTCATCTGATAATTTCTCTATATCTTTTGCCAGCTGACCCGCGGGCATATAAACTAGGACAGCATGACCCGTGGCCTTGTGAAGATTAAGAAAGTAGCTACATCCATAAGAAGTCTCTGCAACTACTCCTAGAAATTCAACATTTGGCCAAAACACTCTGTCAAAATGCAAAATTATCTTGTTCTCGACTCCCACTCCAAGATCAGCTATGGCTTGCTCCTTCCACTGGGGTAGTCTTGGTTCAAATTTAATGCTACCTGCCTTCAAAACGCCAAGTGGTACAGCAATAACAGCTGCATCGGCAAAAAATGTGGTTCCATTTTCAACAGTTACCTTCACACCATTCTTACGTCTATTTATCTTCGTAACTCTTTGTGAATACAGAAAAAAGGGACAAAAAAAGGATGTAAGATGAAGGTCACATAAAAATACATTGATTTTGATCTTGTAAATTATTACCTGTGACTCAATCGGATGTCAAGTCCTTTAGCAAGTGTATTTATCACTGGAAAATAACCCCGCACCATAAGTCCATGCCCACCAGGAAGCAATTCTTCCTGTCATCAAAAAGCAGGTATGAGATGATGTAATCTTAATAACAAGTCTACTTGGGTCATTGACTATCTCTAATTGGTCAAATGGGTTAACCTTAAGAATGTAAGTAAGAAGGTTATAGGGCCGAAAGTTGTTTGAAGTGCATTCAAATGCGGAAAAACCGAAGTTAGAAGGGAAATTTGCCACCTTCACTTGGAATGAAAGGGTTAAAAGACTTAAATATCTACGGTAAAGAAGAAAGAAAAAACATGCCTGGTCCCAGCATTTAAGAGATATTGTTTCAGCATCTGCAGCGAACCACCCCTCCATTCTACACAAGTACCACTGCAACACCTTATAAGGAAGGCCCTCTAACCTGGAAGAAATGGAAAGTGGATGTCCTGTTATGTATCATTTGGCAAAAGTATTATAATAAATCAAGAAGATAATCCAACAGATTATTATACCTTAGTTTAGGGTTTCTTTCAACCACAATTGATATTGCCCGTTGTATAGAAATGTCTTCGGTGAACTCATCCCTCACCTTATTAGTCTGCAATGCATAGCGCATCATGAAGAAAGCAATAACGAAAAGAAGGTAAAAGCTACTTCAATCAAACAATAAACCAAAGGGAGTGAGAGAGAGAGAGAGATAACATACCTCTTCCAATATAGTCTCAAATGTTTCTCCAACCTGTGTGACTAATTCTTGAGGAACTTGAATCCCATCCATATCGAATAGTGCATAGCTGAAGAAGTAAAATAAGAATAATTCGGGCAATACATCAATGACACCAAAGTTCAGTAACTTTACAACTTTTTGTTAAACATTATAGGGACAATTGCAAAAAAGAAGGTTAAACCTAAAAACAATAAAACATACACCACATATAAAAATCTGAACTCCATTACCTCTCCAAATCATGGTCATATAACACTGAGTTGTCACCACTGGTCCGATATAAAGGTAGACCAAGTCTTCCAATGACTGGAGCCAAGGGATTTTCATTGCAAACCCCATGCAACCTGCAAATTTAATATTCATTTACAATTAACAGACAACGAACATAATGGTATATCAGTATTCCAATCGTTGAAATTATGAAGTCACTTCTCACCATGATGCACCTAAATCCACAGGAAAACCAAATGAGTAATCAGTGCGAACCCGGCCACCTACTCTATTACGAGATTCAAGTAAAGTAACCTGAAAAAAAACATTCGTTTTATCGTATGGTTAGTCTTCAATGATGATGCCGGTAAAAAGGAATTATTATCATATCTTCTGAACAGAAAACATTTTAATTAGTGTACCTGAAATGAAGCATCATGAAGCGCACGCGCAGCAGATATGCCAGCAAAGCCACCACCGATTACAATAACAGACGGTGAGGCTGAACGCCTTGCTTCAACATTTGAATAGCAAATTGCTACATTTTGAGGGGGAATGATAATTAGTTTGCGTGCAGTAGAATTACTAATAAGTTTACATATTATTACTCCTCAGTCCTTACAAAGGACTCTTCATGCCTTGTTTTGTTGGCTCACTTTATTTCACTATACTTGTGTAAGCAGAAGTTAATATACTAAAGCTGAACATTCTTAATTTCTTATTATCACACTTTAGTGTAATGGAACTTCTAAGTTAATAACAAATTATTCAATAATGATTACCTCATAAGTATACTGTATACAATATATTTACAGTTTTCTAATTTAACCAGATAACTGGCGTTGCTCATCACAACTGTTCACTTATTCAGCTTAGCAACTTACACAAATTTGAATGGACGAATCATATGTACATACATACATGTATATACACAGATATTAACAATCATAAATGTATATACATTCACGTATACGTATATGGGTGTATGCATAATAAGTTACAGGTTTCCCAAAATATTTGTTACTCCAATAACATAAATCATGTATTCGGGACCACATCAAGATACAATAATATACATTTTCAGAGATGACCCCACCAGTTTCAGATGTGGAGGAGGTAAGATTCGGTCCACCGCAAAATAACTAGTTTCGCACAAACTTGAACGACTCATAAATGCCAATCAGGGCAACATGTAGAGCCCCCGCGCATGAGCAACACGTCTTGTGTAACGTGAATCAACATTCACTAAAAAATAAAATACTAAAACAATTCATCATCATACGTGGGCGACCACAATAACTACTTTCCCACATACATGAATTCATGGAAAAGGCACCGTCCCACCGACACACAACAATAATACCTAAAATAAAATAAAAAAGCATTATGATTTGAGTGGGTTAAGCCTTTTATAACCACAAATAATCTGATCTCTTTTTTTTTGTAAAGCAACAATAATCTAACTCTTATCAGTAATTGTAGTGCCGTAGTGGTCAATTTCCCCATTCCCCATTCCCATTACAGTTTCTTCTACATTAGTAACACGATCAGTCAATTTAACGCAAAACTTAATTTTCCCTTTATACACATTCATAATGGAGATATCATCCGTTTTACAACATTACGCAATCTTAGGTACTGCTTCTCTGACATACCGGGGATTCAATATGTACATTTAATAAACTTCAGGGGGCAAAATGGAAACTTTTTTCTTAACAAATATGCATTACGGATCATTTCCCCATTCATAATAGGTTAAAACTGAAACACGACCATCACATAACAAAGTCACAGTTATCGATTAAACCATTCTAATCAGTAGCAAGTAACAAAGTTCCTAACACAATAACGTAAATTAACAAACTTTACAACATACCTTATTTCAATTTTTATATTATAACACAACCATCAAATACCAGAACACAATATTATATTCTAAAACTAATCGAGTAATAGTCTAATAGACTAATTGTTTTTAAATATATCCAACTCGTTACATTTTGTTATAACATACATCATTCAAACCTTCAATAACAATTTCATAACGTGACAACTGTGAGCCATCATGTCACTGGTTTACAACTTATAAAAGGTCAATTACATCATGCTGTAAAAACTAATAGTTCGATACATACAAAAGCAAGTTTTACGATGGTCTTTGGCTTTGCATATTTTAAAAGTGCATGTTTTTTAAAATGCATTCATAATAAGCACTAATTTTGGTGCTTTATAAAAGAAAAAAAAACTACTTTATTTTTCATTAAAATAATCTAAAATGCATTTTCATCCAAACACTCGAAAAGGTTTCATTTTGAGTGATAAATAAAATTACAATAACTCATCAACAATTTGCAATCACAAACACCTATACATACATATATATATATATATATATATATATATATATATGGGGAGGTGAATATAAGGC
>JAOXNX010000026.1:12763600-12779964 GCA_028566075.1 Solidago caesia | reverse complement strand
GTAAAATATACAAAACATTAAGCCCAAATATATAAAACATTAAGCCCATTATGTAAAATATGGGGGCCCTAGACTTTCGGGGGCCCAAAGCGAATGCTTTGTCCTTTAACACTAAAGGGCCGGCCATGTTCTTCAGCGACCCTCTTTCTTGTTTGAACCAGCGACATGTACCTATCTGACTTAGCGAGTGGAGCCAGATCTGAGGTCAGCGTCTTCTTTAGCAAGGAATCATTTGATCTCTTCTCCTGTTGAGTGGATACATAAACAATTTTGGTGGGAGTTCATTTGTTCTATTCTCCTGGTGTTGGAGTGGATACATAAAATGAACTTTCTAAAACAAATGATCATTGATTCGCTCCCCCTGATGTATAACAGAGGTAGTTGACTTGGGAAGGATACAAATTGATCAAGGTGAAAGTTGACATCCACATCTGATGATGGTCTACCATGTGTTGCTGAGTGCTCACTGGTCGCTCCCTATGTGTTGGGGTTGATACATAGTGAGCATAATGAGCATGACCAAGTTTGAATCCACAACCCATATATAATGTGGATAATGTGTTGCTAAGTCACTAATCTCTTGATAAAAGATCAGTTAAGTACCACATTTATCATGTGGATCATGGTCGGTAGACGGTGGCAGATGTGGATGGGAGACTCTCAGACCCCATGTTGGTGGCGATACATGTTAGCTCTAGTAGAGGTGCTGGTCAAATGAATGATCTTTACTCATTTTCAGGGGTGCGTCAAGGCGGGCGATCGCAACATGTCTCGAGTCTAAGTGGCATTGATATATCTCTACCGTCGTGGATGTGGTAGATTCCACGAGATATACCAAGGCTACCCCGCCATCTCACGGTATAGAGAGACAGTTGCAGGAACTCTTATCAATAGAGGTCGTAGTTGATAGTTGGATGACGTTTTTATAGATCTAATTGATGCAGGTGGACTGGGGGATGGAGAAAACATTTTGAAATACGTTTCCTCGGTTTTTGAAGGATATGACAGTTGACAGGACCGCCAAAAACTTTGGTGGTATTTTCCTTGACAGAAGTGTTGATGGTGGTTGATGATTTTGTGAAACCATGGACGAGTATGATGAAAAGTGTGGAAACAAGGGTGATATTGAAACCATGGCTATTGTGTGAGAAAATGAAATATGAGCGTGATCGTTGTTGTTGCATGGATGTATGAGATATATGAAAGTGAAAGTAAATGTTGGTATTTGAAGTGACTATGATGATGAAGGTAGTTGCATGGATGTTTGTTGGTGCATTTCTATGTGACAACAGCTATCTAGAATGTTTGTCTTAAAGTTTATTTTGTTTGTATTTCTATTTAATTTATGCTTTAAGTATTTCTAGATTGGGCTATTTGGTCCGGCCCATGGACCTGAAAACATGGAAAACCCATTAGTTTTACCTATATATAGTGATTAATCCTTATGTTTAAGGTTAATCATGAGTTTAGCAGAGCTTGGTATATTGATTATATTTTCATATTAATACCGAATCAATATACGGCTTCGGTTAATCATCATTTTTAAGCATGTGCGCACGAAACACACATCAAGTTACAAACTTTTACATCCAAAAACGTTTAAAATCACTTGTTATGGCTAATTTCCATCTTTTGTAAGTTTTCGTTTAACAAAGTATCAACTTTTAGTGATTTTTGTAGTTTTAAGCAAACTTTTTAAAATATGGGTTTTCGAGTTTAAGTTTGTATTAGAGTCTATAACTTTAGAATTGCTTTACATGTCAATAACACAAGACGATTCGAAGATAAAAATCTTGAAAATTTTGAAGACTTGAATGCGAAATTAGCCCAGTTGAATGCGGATTTAATCCGCAGTCTTCGTTAAATCCGTAGTCTCTATTAAATCCAAAGTATAGTTTAAATCCACAGACAGTCTTAATTCTGCAATGACTTTAATTCCGCAATTCGATCAAATATGGTCAATTCCGCTATGTCTTAATTCCATAGTTAGTGGTTAATTCCACAATGGTTAATAATTCTGCACATATTTTAATTCCTTAAAGTTCTTCCAAACCTTGTAGCAAGTTAATTCCGCAGTCTTGTAAATTCGCTAGGCTTATAAAATTCCGCATTAAGTACAATAATTTCGGGAGTCTAAAAACAGCAAAGTAATTTCGCATCAGTTCAACTAAGTAAAACTTAATAATATTTCTTAGGACTTAATCTCTATTTACTTATTTATGTGACTAGGCTGATGGACTCAGATATCTACTTATTTTCTTGTGTATCTCTTTGACAAACAGAAAGACGACAAATGAGTTTTTGTAGCCCCTTTTTTTACTGTTTTCTTGAGGTGAAAAGATACTCAAAACCTTTTTAACGTACCAAACTACCTTATTTATTTTTGTCTATATGTATGGTGCAATTGTTACTATGCTTTAGATGTTTTGTATGTATGACGGCAGGGGCGGAGCCATGTGGAGGGTAAGGTTGGTCGTGGCCAACCCTAAGAGAATAAACGCTAGTGTATTTTAGCTTTATTTTCTTGTATAAGTAAATTTTGGCACACCCAAAATACTATTTTGTCACTTGTTTATATATAATAAATTTTTCGGCATACCTGAACCAAAATCTTGGCTCCGCCTTTGTATGACGGGCGACTAACTATGATGAATTCCCGGTTAACCATATAGCTAGGACTTCTAGGTTAACTTTGTGTGGCATTTGCATACGGATGCCAGGATATCCTAAGGCACATTTTACTGGTTGTTTATTTGTGCTTAATTATTTGCCAAGTTGATTTTGTAAGATTTTGTGACCTGACGACTGATTACTTGACTGTCATACTTATATGTCTAATGCTACGTATTATTTACATCCATACTTATGTTGACGACGGCACGATAGAAAGACTATTTATTTAAGCCTACGAACCACCTCTAGTGTTGACTTTTATGAGTATCTTTTTAGGTAATAATGCTTGAGGATATAGGATTGACTTATGGACTTGACTAGATATATGGAGAGGCCGAGACTTTAGGCTATCATCTTTTGTAATTCAGGTACGATGCCTATGAATTACTTTAATTTTGCCTGTTTACGGGTTTATGGTTGCAATTTGACTAAATGTTGACTAGACAATTCGACCGGCTTTTAATATATTTTCAATTTAAAGTTGTCTCTATGTAATTATCTATATGTTATGACTTTTCAATTGCATCTCAAGTTTCTTGTACACACTTGAGAGTATTGACTTGAACTTCACAACTTGAGAGTATTGACTTGAACTTCACAACTACCTGCTGAGGCATGTCGCTGATGAGTTCACGGAGTATGAGTAAGGGAAAGAAACACAAAGTAATAAAATCAAGTCTTTTCTCTGTCCAGTCTCCCTTCTTCCACACTTTTCTTGTAGAAGAAATGTCTCTATTTATAGACGATAATTCCATTTCCCATTGTAGGTTGAGTGGATTACACTTGTCAATTGTTGAATGGATTCTTGCTCTTGGCATTTAATGCTTGATGGGAATCTAACAAGAACATTTAACGTTTGATGGTGCACATCATCAAGTCTTTGTTGCGGCCGTAAAGAGCACGTCAAGTCATCTTGCATATACATGAGTGTTTTCTTGTAAATTCCTTTTGGCGCCCAATTCTTGCCAGATGATGTTAGGACCATGATTCGCTGACAAGAATTCATCGCTGAGGTGTGTCATCAGCGAGCCATCAACGAGTCAATGAAACAATGAATTCTTATCATATATCTTGTAAGTCAAAGAAGACGGGAAAGTGAAAGACAAAACTTAAACCCAAAGGGTCACATGTCCGACATACAACAGGTCATGTTACCTACTTTATCCTCTTTAGGAAAAATCCAAGTTTGTGTAAGTCCTTACAAGGTTTTCTCTTTCACCCGAAATGGCAAAACAACAAGAAGACAATTTAGAAGCATTAAATGTGGAACTCCTTCACCAATGGGATGTTGACATCAATCTGTTGTCCACCTCCCCAATATAAGGCAACAGATAGTGAAGACATTCCTTTTGTTGGTCCGAAAAAATACTAAGTGAAATTTCTTTGTTTTACATTTTACATAAGTTGTATTTGTAAAACCTTTTAGTCTTTAGTAATTCTAGGCTCCATTACTAGTTAGTCTAGTGATAAAGTTACGCATTGTATTCAAGTTAATTTATCTAACTTTAGCTTTGTAAATCTCTTTCTCATTTATAAAAGAGTGCATCATACAATTGCTTAATCATTATGTTATTTACTTTCTAACTTTGTTAAAGTTGTGCAAACTTGGGAAGCAACAACTCATATCAGAGCCAGTGTTTCTAAAATACTAAAACAGATCCAGACAGTTTGCTAACTTAAAACTCTTCTAAAAACAATCTATAATGTCTTCTACACCTGTTTTGGTTAATACTAGAGACTTTGGGAATGTATCTATACCCCCAAGATTCGAGTCTGAGGACTTTGTATTTGTAAAGAGTCAGCGAGTGATTTCTCAACAGACTTGATTGTTGTCTTCTTCTGATTCTGGGTCATGAAGGCTGAGACTACTTCAGCGAGGCGTGACATGTCTTTAAGGAATTCTTCGAATTTCTTGAACCTTTCTTGTCTAGTTAATCAGAAGATCAACCAAGTGCTCGTTGAACTACATACAACGAGCACTCTTTTATAATTACATCACTTAGAGGGATTATAATCCCAAAAATATGGATGATGATGTGGCATGAGCAAATTGAGTTTCGGTATGTTGGGTTGGAGGTAAAACTTGTTCAGACCATTCGTAACAGTTCACCCTTTTCACCTACACTTTTTCCTGCCACATCAACATCACCTTCTTACCTCTTTCACCTTCTCCATTTCCCCTTAACCATTTACCTACCCTTCGGACCCCACACACATATTTTCTTTCATATATTAAATTATCACTCAACCTATAAAAGGAGTAATATAAAACAAAAAAAATGGACCCACTATCCCTTTTTCACCTAGGTGAACCAATTCACTTATCTCTCTTCACCCACTTCTTTCACTTATATCCCTTAACCATTCACCTCTTCATCACCTCTCTTCACTCACCCCTTTCACCTTCCCTTTATAAATGGTCTTATGATAGATTGTGATAGATTGATAACACATGAAGTAACGTCCAACCACGTACATACCTCAAACAACTTCATCCACTATCATATAAAACTGCCACTTCTATATATTGAGTAGATGTTGGATATATAATATATATATGATACATATTAGTATCATTAGTTTTGATACATATATACAAACTGATTTGTACAGTTAGAAGTATAAAATTTATATATTATGATAAATAAATTAAAAACGATATACATATATCTAAAATATATGTTTACATGTCCATATGTAGCATATATACATTTCTTACTATGTATCTTTTCTCTTAAAAATCCAATAGAGGCATTCGAATGTGATTATTCTTGAATAAGCTAAAGAAGACAACGAGCTTGTGGTTGATCGTATCGGAACTTTCATTCGTTTAAACCAAACACTTGCTAATTAGTAAGCCATATCCAACGGCGGATTTAGAAAATCTTATAAGAGTATGCAATACCTTTTTTAATACGGTTATACGATGTGCATTCTTTATATTTACACTATCTTTTTTTAAAAACCTGGTATTTTTCTTTCCCACATTTATAAGTAAGTCCGCCCCTGGCCATATCACCCCTTGAACCGTATTGAAAGAAGAAATTCGAAACATAAATATTCCGATTAAGGTTATAACCGCATTCTAATGCAGATAACACGAACATGAATTGAATATTACTTGACTTTAGAGACGTTTAAGAGGTCATTTTTAAGCTTTTTTTTTTAACACAATCGGTAGTATGGTATTAGTTCGTAAGTGAACTATTTAATTTTGCCATTTCATTAAATTTTCATTCACCACCTATAGCCCCATTGAATGCTTCTTGTTGAGAAGATCAACATATCAAGTGTGTAACAATGAAAATCCTTTCCCAAAACTGTGTTCTTTTTATTAATAAAACGATATAACTATAATATATATCTATCTACCAATATAATAAAACATGATTGAGACATCCTTTGATCGACAAGTGGTTGTCTTTTTAAAAAAAAATCTATATTCAAAGAATCTATTTCTTAGATACCATAAACAATTAAAAATTTTAATTAATTAATATATAGATATAGATACCTACTTAAAAATCTTATTATATTCGTTATTACCTTCCATCATCATTTCTATTTTCGGTTATAATAAAATTTAAATATTTATTTTTAATCTGACAACTCAAAAATAACTATTAACTATCTATATCTATACTACTATATAAAAGAGCAACCCCCCTTTTCAACTTTCTATCTTTAAAATACTCAAATTACCCTTTAATTTCAAAAGCTTTCTTTTTATAATTAACCAATATACCTAAAAAACCTTTAATGAAATAATTTACAACATCTATCATTCAACTCCTAAAATAATTACATTATCCCCTTTTATATCAATTACATTTACATCAATAATCACACCACCACCGGCGGCACCGCCATCACTACCCATTTCCGCCGCCACCCGTTACCATCACCACCACACCGCCGCCGCTACGATCATTACTGCCGCATCGTGCGAGCATCGGTCTAGTTTAATATAAAGTCTTTATATGTATGGGATTTATGGGTTAGTAAATGAGAATTAGAAAATGCCCCAGGGTACTAAATAGCATACCCTTCCTTTATTAATTTATAAAGGTTTTATTGGGCTATGTAGTGAAATAACAATTTTTTCTTTTAAGTGGCAAGTTAGTGTTGGTGGTGGTTATTGGTTAAGCCCCACAACTTTTTCCCCACACGGATGTGAGAAAAGACTTTGAATATGGACTGTTTGAATAAAAGTTTCAAATTTGATTTCCATTTATCAATAATTAACTGATGAATTGGTATTTAGGAGACTTAAGATTTTAAGGTCTTGGGTTCAAATCTTAGTGTGAGTAAAAATGTTCACAGAACTGGAGACAAGAGTTTTCCCAGAATGAGTTTCCCCTTGATTTGGAGTGGGGTATATGAAGAATCATTGCCGTTAAACCCAAATTTTCTGTTTAAAAAAATTATGATATGATTTAATTGATGTAGGATGTTGTAATATTTTTTTTAAAACGACAAACTATCATACTTTTACTCCTACGCGCGCGCGCGGAATAGTCCACTGTTACAAATGTAGGAAATGCGACTCGAACCCTGATGGGATGAACTTTACCAATGAACCACCAAACCATTGGTTGTTGTAACGTGTTATATTACATTTTTGTCACATCTCTTTACTCAATAAATAAAACAGTATAATGATTATTAAGTTCCCACTTTAATAATCGAGAGACATAGAAAAGTTTTTTGGGGTCTTCGTAAACTCATAATGCATTTTAGATTTGCTTTCGAGGATGCTTAAGCTTTTTGTGGACTTAAAGCGAATATTTAAAGTGAGTGTGAGTGTTGTTGTTTTAAATACACATATTTATGTATTTTTTAACGGGTGATTTTTAAATAGGTACAAACTTTTTACCATCAAATAGTGAGGTCCTAGCTCAACAATGGACAGAGAACAATGAATTCTGGAAGCCCAGAGAATAGGGTAGCATTTTGCCCAGATGGAACTTTTTCAATTCATAATCTGCTCTACGAAGGGAAAAGTGAAAGTCTCATTTGACAGCTATATAAGATAGACACTTTCTAATTTCCATGTCTGTCTATGAGGGAAATAGGTCAAGTGTCATTTTGTAGCAAAAGCGAGCGGTGACTCTATCGGAATCTATAAAACTCTACTGGAAGCGGGTGGAACCCACAATTTAATCTGTATCTAGATGCTTACGTTGGATGAAATGCCCTTAGCAGTTCTGGCTCTCTTGACGTTCTCTCGTCCAATGCCATGGTTGGTTATTCTTAAGGAGATTCGTCATCATAGATAAGGGCAAAAAGTGATTACTCAAACCCCGTGCCCCCAACGGTTTCTTGCTCCATTCTCCCTTAAAGCTATGGAATACCTTACTTACACAATGAAGCATTCAACATCCTAAATAGAACTTTTTAGAAAAAATCTCTCTTTCCTTTGACTTCAAAGCTTAATGGTTTCTTTTGGAAATGTTGGAATAGATCTCAGAGTAAAAAATTTATATATCTATCTACCAATATAATAAAATATGATTAAAACATCCTTTGATCGACAAGTGGTTGTCTTTTTTATAAAAAAAATCTATATTCAAAGAATCTATTTCTTAGATACCATAAATAATTAAAATTTTTAATTAATTAATATATAGATATAGATACCTACTTAAACATCTTATTATATGCATTGTTACCTTCCATCATCATTTCTATTTCCGGTTATAATGAAATTTAAATATTTATTTTTAATCTGACAACTCAAAAATAACTATTAACTATTTAAAAATAAATACATATATCACTTAAAAAAGAATTATCACCTAACAAACACATAAAAGTTTTTCCATCAAATGTTCCGCTTGATCAAACTAATCAATTGTATGATATATATATAGTCAATCTATACACTGTATGGGTATTAAGACTAGTAATAATATATATATACTAATAAACCATGAATATCCTAAATTACAAGGAGTTGTTGATACCGTAGGACCCAGAAAGTTGATATGTTACTTTAAGGTGAATTGTTATGAAAAAATACATCATTTCTTGAATTAGTGTGCATGCATTAGCTGTTGTTACAGATACTTAGTTCACAAGACTATTTATAAATTTATTATCTATGTGAATATAAAAATCTTAATTGAAAGTATTCTAAGTGTCTGAATTTGAATACTAATTTAGGCCTTGTTTGTTTTTCTTAAGAGATTGTTGTTTGAATCTGAATACCACTTCTGAATGTTAAGATGTGGTTCAAATATCTGAATCTGAATCATTTAAACCAGTTTGTTTTTGTAAATCAGATAAACGTCTGAACGTCACATTCTTTTTTTCGTACAAAATTTAATGCTATTATATTAAAATAGTGAAAATTTGATTAACAAAATAACGATATTAATGTTGTTGTTTAAACTAAATCATTTTAAAAACTATCAGCAATTATTTGTACATTTTGAACAAAAATAAAGCCATTTGAATAAACATTAATTAACAAATTTCAAAGCTACTAATTTTATGTTTCTGCATTTATTTAGTGCCTTGCTATTTCCACCCCTTGGTGGAAATAGACAAGCATTAATGGCTTGTACCGTTTGCATTGTTTATTGTACCGTACAATAAACAATGCAGACGGTACAAACGGGTAATGCTTGTCTATTTCCACCAAGGGGTGGAAATAGCAACACTTCATCTACCTTCCTTCCTTTTTATCTTGCACACAACCCCACCCACCGAAACTAGAGAGTATCCACCAAGCCATTTATTTTGACCACAAATATATATCATTAACAACAAAATTAACAAAAAAATATTATAAATCTAACAAATCCAGTAGTGTATGAAGGACGGGCTACTTGAATAACAATCGAGATCGAATATGGGGGATAAACTGTAATGATTATGTCTGGTGGCAAGCTTTTTCTGGTGACCAAAAGGGACAAGCTTTCCGGCGACTGCATCAAAGAAGGGTAAGATCTCTGGTAACACCATAGCGTAGGCATGAAACCAGAGAGAAAGAGAGAGGGTTTGTGTTGTTGAGGAAATGGTAACATGTTTCTTAGAGTTCATCTAGAGGTGGTTTTATATCTGAAATATATAGAGGTTATTAAGACGTTGAAGCTCTAAACAAAAGTAAAAAAACAAACGCTCTGAATCTAAATACATCTGACCGAATCAGATTTCAGAAGTCACTAAGAGTTTTTTTACAAAAACAAACGAGGCCTTAGTGTCTAATACTACGCAATCTTTTGGCCAGCTGCATACATCTGCCGCAGTAGAGGGTCCGAACACCACCAACGGTTGATCTCTGTCACAGCGTTGCAACGACAAGGACTACTCGTATCCTAGAGATGCTGCACTGGAGATGAGGTATCCTTGGTTATGGTGGTGTACAAAGAGGGCGTGTAGACATCGTGAAATGAGTAATGTGAATAAAGCATCGCCAACTGGATGGAATGGAAGTATGAAGTGGTATTATGTTTTCAATGTCAACTGTTACTGTTATCTTTTTCTGCATTCAAATTGGTCAAATGTCATCTGAACTATACTCATGCATAGAACGTCTCAATTTGCATTATTAGAAAAATGTTAGAACATTAAAGTAATGATTTCTAGTTTTGCAATCATATTCTACACCTTGACTATTTTAACGAATTTAAAAGAAAACAGACTTTTAAAAAAAAACTTTTTTCTGGTCTGCCCGACCCATTTTGACTTTTTGACTTGTTACCCAACCGGCCTAAATTCCACCACTAGTACCCAAATCTGCTCATTTATTGCCACTGCAGTCAAAGTTCGTAGCACAAGAACAACGTAAACTAGAAATATGGACTCTGCACTGATTGATGCAGACTGTGAAAATTAACATATTTATGTGATTTGTACATGGTCTCTATACATATGAATAACACAAGATATAACTTAAGATTTTGTACTACAATATACAAGTGTGTATATATATATATGAATTACCCATGAAGGTGCATCACCAGGCTGGGACTCGAAGTTTAGTAATGGTAATGCGTAAAAGTCCGTCCCTGCATAAGTAATATTCTATCAAAATTAAGTATAGAAGTATACATTAGATAGTCTTGATTGCCCCAAAAAGCTAACTAACGAAAAATTGTTAATATCACCCCTCTTACACATATTTCTGGCATCTCCAGTTGGTGAGGGTTCCCCCCAAGATAACATTGCATTTAAAATTGTCTCACAATCCCAAAGAAATCCCAAAGAGCCGAGTCACACTTTAAGCTAAAGGTGAGACCCCAGCAATACATTGGAACAATTTTTTTTCGGTACGGGTCAAGCTTGACCAGAGACACTTCTTGCCCAAATACATCATTTTTACGAACCATTAGACCATTTCCAACCCATCACCCCCATCAACTGCAAAAAGTATTGTCACGTCACCATCAGCTTCTCATCACCCCACCCCCTCTTTCTTTCCCTCCAACCCATCAACTTCAAATTGGATTCCACATTTATTTAGTTTAATACCCCACATACCCTACAATACCCAAAAAAATATATTTAAAGAAATAATTGGACCCACTTTTGCCTTTACCTACATCGGTGACCACCGACCCATCACCTTTCCCCTCCAACCCTGCAACCCCCCAGAACCGTCCCTTTGGAGATGGTGTTAGTGTGACAAATATGCTTACAAAAGATATTATTCGTATAATATTGCATATCTAAAATAAAAAAATGATTAGGTGCATCAAAAGTAAAATTTGGGTGATTTTCAACTCATTAGACTCCATTTCCTTCTAGGCTGTTTTTTGTTTTTTACTTTATAGGATTTTTGTTTTACTTATTAGAGATAAAACATAAACTTGATCGACCAATTTATAAGTAAATGGGTTGAACTTAACATCTAGTTTGAGTATAAAAGGAAACAACAAACAATACGACTAGAAGGAAGAACAACAAATACCCACACACATGATGAACTGAAGGTGTTGACTTACAAAAATTCAGCTGAAACGGAATCTGGGTTCACGTCAAAGGGTAGTGGCCATATGATCTCAAAGGGTCCTTCTCGAATCTCCCTTTTGTAATATGAAGAGCTCGTTTGATCACCTAACCAGCTGGCTGTAGTCCTCCCCTTGGTTGTTCCTACAGTCAAACTAGTAACAAATTTGCCACCGATGATTAGATATTTATGAGATGTAATACAAACCTATGAGTAAAGTTGTAGCAACGACCATATTCGGTTGTGGGGTGTTCCTGCCATAGCAATTATATGGGCTAGAGGAGGCCAGATAGGTGGGTCAACCAGGTTAGGTGACGGGTTAAAACATGTTCAAGTGAAACGGGCCATTTTCTAGCATGGGTCAAAACATGCCAGGTTTGGTTGACCAAACGATTTAGAAGGTTGCATCATCAACAGTAGACTAGGGTGTTTTCTACTTGTTTGACCCCTATTATCCATTTGAGGTTTTGGCCTTTAAAATTTTCTGGTCTAACCCATTTGAGATAAACACAACCCAAATCAACTCATTTATAAATAAACGGCTCAAAAGTATACCTCTATGCTTATATAGTGACATGATTTAGAGATATCATCTTACGTGGTATTATCAACTTCAACTCTTATGTCATCAATTCTAAATCCAGGCAGCTCTATCAGTAGAATATACTTTCCTCCGGATTCTGCAATATCCATCCTCGGGGATAGTTTTTTCTGCATTCCTGTATCATAAAAAGGGTCGGTATAAAATTTTAAAGGCAGTAAGTAACACTACTGAAATACTGATGTCTCAAAGCTTTCAAGTCATCTGACACATTTATACCGAGATGTTTAGTAGCATATGTGTTGTTCTTGGGGATGAATTTCATTGGTGCATCTCTTTCTACAGTTGTTCTGGAATATTTAGGTGGCAGTGAAGAAGGTAACTTGCACTCATCGATGGCATACTGAATATTTCTAACTTTTGGAAAATTGGAGTTCACGCTGGCTGGCTGAGAAAACAAGGGTGTCATAAATTCAGAAGACCCCCGTTTACCAGAACTAGTGGATTTGAAAGGCACACTTGACTGGTCACAATCCTGGCAAATAAAGTTTACGATATGAATAACGAGATTAAATCTCTTGATATTTCTAATTAGAAATTGATATGGATTTTATTTTTATTCATTGATTTTCAACAAAAGCGTAGGGGTAAATCGGTAATGCAGGACAAATTTACGACCTGTTGTGTTGAAGCCTGTCTCATGAAACTACCTTGGGACCTCGAATCTTGTCTGGCAAAATGCATACTATTGTCACATCTCTTCTTGATAGAGGATAACCCACCGCTGCAATTCTGAGGGTATAATATAAGATATTCAGCATAACAAGGATCAGGGAGTGGGTAATCTAATCCACAATTTCAGTTCTTAGATGTTCAAACGAACACATACAGTTTTCTTCATTTCATGGAAATATGTAGAATACAGAATATAAGTCTATTTTCTAACATCCCTTAAGTTAGAGATTATCCATGTTAGTTGTGTCAAATTCGACACTTCAAATGTTCTAATTTCGCCGTTGTTTCTTGGTTACGACAACATATGATCATATGTACATAAACATAGTATTCTACATGGTTAATATTTAACTTCGAAAACAATACTGTTAGACTAAAAATATTGTCAGAAGTTTCAGCATAATGAAGTAATTTGACTTGTACTTATCAAACGGAATATGGGCTAGGAGGTATGCACCGATGCACGAAGTGTGCATATAAGTAAAGGGGCTGCTGTGGCCCGGAACCTTAACGAAAACCACATAGTATGGAAATCAGTGACTACGCTGATGAGTGATTCCAAGCTAAATTGCCTTTAGGCACGTAACTGTTTTGTAACTTCTAGAAACTGTTTGTGGACAGTTTTAACTACACATAACTTCCAAAATTTCCGGTGTTCTATATATATATTCATACACCATCGCCAAGGTGACCTAGTGGTCAGGCGTCCTAGTGTACTCCTAAGCGGTCTCAGGTTCGAACCTCACTGGGTAAACATATTGAGAGCGGTCAGGGAAAAGGTTTGGAAACAGTCACGGGAATAATCCTAGTTGGCCACGTACATCTAAGTCAAAGACTCAACTTCCTGGTTACCTGAACAAGAGAAACCTCATCCGTTTATCGGGTACAAACACGAATAAAATCTATGAAAGACAGATAGTAGTTGGTATATATGAATAGTTAGTAGTTACCAGAGGGAAGATATGAGTTGCAAGTGGTGCAGTAGTAATGGCAGATATATTATCTGCTGCTGAAGACAAGTGGCAACTGATCATCTCAACTCTCCTTCTCACTGTTTCACTCTCCATATTCTTAGTTAGGACTGCCTGCTGACTGATCCTGCTTCACTGAAAGCTATTAGTAAGTTTTGATGGTTATTTTTATAAAAATATTTCCTTTATGATAAAACAAAATACTCCACAAATAATTGGTTTTTGATATTTTTATTTTTATGGGTGATATACAAGAACGTGTCCTTCATTTCACTCTCAACTTCACCAGATATATATATAAAAATAAAACGAGGTGAAAGCATCCCCGCGAGTGCGGGACTCGTTTTAGATTTTACTAGAGAATATCTGCACGATGTGACGGTGATGGTGGTGGCGGCGGTGGTAGCGGCTAAGCGGCAGTGTGGTGGCGGCGGCGGCGGCTGGTGGTGGGGACGGCGACGGCGGTAAACTATTGATGTAAAGGTTATTGATGTAAAAGGAGGTAGTGCAGTTATTTTAGGAGTTAAGAGGTAGATGCTGTAAATTAATTTCATTAAGGGTATTATAGGTATATCAAATAGAGATTTTGAAATAATAAATAAAGGAGAGGAGTATTTTGGGTAGTTCAAAGTTGTAATTTGAGGAAAAAAAGAGAGGGGATGTTGATGCTTTATATAGTAGTATAGATAAAAAAAAATACTCCTTAGTTCTATAACAAGTATCCTGTTTTGATTTTTAATTTTTTTAATTTTTTTCAATTTTGATTCTTAAATATTTTTGTTTATATTATATATTATTTGATGAAAACTATATGAATGAGTTGAGTTTTTAAATGTGTTTTTATTGATATAACTTTCATAAGTATTATATAACACAAACAAAATTATTTAAAGTTAAAATTGAAAAAAAAAATTAAAAATCAAAACAAGACATTTGTTATGGGACGGAAGGAGTATTGTATATAAGTTAAATAGTTATTTGATAATTTCATATCTACATATATAATTTGAATAAAATATAAGCACTATTTGATAGATAATTTAAAACTATGATTAATAATAAATTTCAATTAACGAATATGATGAAAAAAAATATAGATATAATAAAAAATATATCGAACTAAAAGTAAAGTAAGGATTTTCAGAATAATGAAACTAAACACATATAAATGTAGGGATATTGGGTGTCCGTAGTTAGCTTCCTATGACGATTGGTTATCTTTGGTTTAAGCGGTTTTATATTCATTCCAAAGCCAATAAAATTTTGGACAGAATATTTTATTTTATGTTATGTGGTGGCAAATTTAGAGATTTCGAAATAAGACTCTTTTCAGGAGGATTATTCCCAAGAAGACGACTTTGTTTGATGATTTAGTTACTTTCACTTTTCAAGTTTTCAATGGTGTAATGCTAGATGTCAAGCAAATATGAATTAAGTAGGATGGTTATATAATCCTATGCTAATTATCTTGTATTTGGTTTTTTCTGGTTGTTTGCTAGTTTATATAAAAGTCGTCATTTTAAAAGAAAGAAGTCTCACACTCAAGTCAAATAGCACACAAACAAGTAGCAAGTTGACTCGGAGTATAAGAAGCCGTTTGGTTCACATAATGTATGAGAATTTGGTGGAAGGAATTTGAATTTTCTTCCTTGTCATATTAGGTTAACATAGAAAATTCTAAATTTCATTCTATCAAATTTCCATAAACTCTGGGAACCAAATGCCCCCTAAGTCTCCATGCGTACAATGTGAAAATCTCACGTTAGCGTAGACACAAGAGATGTTGGGATCATAAGTAATGTTGTTAGAGTTGGTAGATTGATATTTTAGAGAGAACTAAAATACTATATTGCATTCGCTTCGTAAATCTCTTGGCCTTTTTTTACTCATAATGCTTGACTTTCCACAAACCTCGACTCATAATTGAGGTTACACAAAATCTCAACCTCTTTCACTAAAGAAGTTGGCATATTAAAGTCAGTAAGTCACAATTCGAAAAGCCAGTTACCAATCGAACATTCCATCAAAAAGAGCATCATGTCTTTGAAAAGCATGTCACAAACTTGACTTTGTGACTATCATGAGTTCATGACAATCATCGCCATTAACTTTATGCTTCATCAAAATCACTAGTATCAAAGTTACACATCAACCAAACTACTTATTCTACTCCTTATGATATAACCCGTTTTATTCCAAAGTAGATACATCAAGTTCCGCACCTAGTTAGACGCAACCAAAAAATATAGAGCCGTTTTTTTTTATTTAGGTTATTTGAAGTAAACGAGTCTTCGATTTAGATGTAAATAATTTAATGAGAGTATTTATTCAGATGTAAGCAACTTAACCAAAGTATTTATTTAGATGTAAGCAACCTAACCATGATATTTCACGATTGTTTCCAAACATTTTTCATCAAAATCACTAGTATCAAAGTTACACATCAACCAAACTACTTATTCTACTCCTTATGATATAACCCGTTTTA
>JAOXNX010000026.1:12728017-12746642 GCA_028566075.1 Solidago caesia | reverse complement strand
GGTTTGGATTAGGGTTGTTCATCGGTTCGAGATTGTTTGGTCTATTCGGCTATTACTTTTTTTTTATTGCAAAACTAAAACCGAAGTCGGAACCGAAATCAAAATAGGAAAACCGAATTAAAAATCAATTCGGTTTCGGTTTAAAACCAAAAACTTAATATAAAAAACACAAATACACTATTTTTTGTCTAAGCTTCAATTGAACCAAACTAGTTCAAAATTCCAAAATTAAAACCGATTCTCTTGTTGGTTGAGTAGATTCAATCAAGTATTAGAAAGAAATAAAACAATTTCTCATGAACATGAAGAGGTCACGAGAACTCATGCTTGGAAGGTGTGATAAAGGATTGGGAGTAAGGAGAATCATGATTAGGGTTCTGTATAACATATAGGATTTGGTAAATACATATCGGGACTTAAGAAAACACAATAATAATATTAAATATAAATATAATTATAAATTATATAATTAAAAATATATCTTGTTGGAAAAAGTCAAATTAAGGGGAAGATATAGAAAGCTTTTAATGGTATTTAAATTGGCATTTAAATTCTCTTATGATTCGGGGGTTATCTTTGGAAACAATACATTATAACATATTAAATTTTAATTCTATCATCTAATTCTTCTATATATTGATTTCCAATTCCAATTTAAAAATAATTATAAGAAAGTTTCATGATGGCCATCGAGGAGTTTTTGGTTTCAAATCAAACTTGCAAGCTTTCATCATATCCGACTTTGGTAGTATTCATTAGATTTTCATTGAGTTTGGGTCTAACATGTGATCATAATGTATGGTGCAGGATACAAGAGATGACGGAATTTTATTTATGTGTCGATGAAACAAATACTGTGTTACCAGTTATCAACTTTTTTTCGCCATCACTCGGTATTTTTCTTTATTTTGTTGAAATCAAAGTAATATTTCGATCTTCAACACTTGTACTAAAATCAACATCTCATTATTCTTTGCTATGGGTATGTAATTCTTGGATAAACCCAGCAATTTGAAAATATACAATGAACATATGGTATTTTATCTTTTTATTATTTCAGTTATCTACAAAAATATTTAAGTCTTGGCTTTTACATGCAATTGTGATTTATAAGTATCTATGAAATATATTTTTTATATTCTTATAATTATTTAGTTAGATTTGTGTTTTTAACTGAATATCAATATTCAATAACTATTTCGTATGATTATAATTATTTAGTTAGATTTGTGTTTTTGTTTTATGGTTATAATTTATGGATCTATTCATTTTAAATCTTACATTGATTGTAATAGAAATAGAAATATCAACTACATGTAAGCAATCCATCACACTGATAGCTTTTCTTTAGATTAAAGAAGATCTGTTTGTATAGTGGGGTCATAAAAGGTTTCAAAGATATCGGCTTTCTTTTACGAATATTGATTATGTTCATTTTGTTGAAGGAAGTGTAAACCAGCAAGGTTGTCAAGCATTACTCTATTCATTTTGAATGTTTGTTTTCCTTTAAAACTATTATTAATTGTTCTTTTTAAAACTATTAATAATGGTAGTAATAATAATTACTATTATTATTTTAATTTAGGGGTTACGACATTAAACTGTAATAAACTATACACGAACGTCTATAATATGTATCCAACTATAATCGTGTTTATTGTATACATTTAACTTTTAAACTTTTAACATCGTATATATCCGGGTATATGTAGCATCCATATACGCTGTCATGTCGAGTATCAGGTTGTCAGTTTACAAGCTTTTGATTGATCAGGTATATACATAGTTCAAAATCTGAAAGTTAAATACATACCATAAACATAATTATAGTTGGATATATAGATATTATAAACATTTGTGTATATATAGTTTATTACACGTTGATTCCACAACCCCTTTAATTTAATATAGTTATATGAATCTTTTCGTGAGTGGCGACTGATGAATAAGCGAACTTCAAAACGAAGACACTTACCTATACGAAAGGTGATTTGTATATTTCTTAAGTTAGTTTTTGTTTGTATCAAAATTGACATGATTCTTAATGCGTCAGCAATTACACATACATCTTTAGGTGTTAATAAGTCGCACACCAATTTTGTCTTTAATCGAGCTACCACCTCTCCAATTATATATTGGCATCCATCTCTCTCTCTCTCTATATATATATATTAATATTAATAATAACCACATACTCATATATATATATTAAATCCAAAAGCAAATAAAGAAAACCGATTAATTTCAACTGTTAATCACACAAACAATTTTTATTCTTCTAAAAATAACCATAAATGGCGTCTAAGCAAGATCTTGTACATGTGTTACTAGTCACGTTTCATGGACAAGGCCATGTCAATCCACTCCTTAGACTTGGGAAGCTCATAGCTTCAAAGGGTAACGTTCTAGTCACCTTCACTGCTATCAAATCAGTAGGAAAGAAAATGAAGGAAGCAGGCGCAGCCGTCTCTGGTGATCCTACTCCAGTTGGGAACTGTGGTGGCATGATACGGTTCGAATTCTTTGATGATGGATGCTCTGAAGACACCGATGACGAACGCAATGATCTCGACACTTACTTGCCTAGGCTTGAAGCTTACGGAAAGAAGGCAGTCACTGAAATCATCAACCATCATGCGAAAATTGGACGTCCCATCTCATGCCTTGTCAACAATCCTTTTATTCCATGGGTTTCTGACTTAGCCGAAGAACTTAACATACCTTCTGCGATGCTTTGGGTTCAATCGTGTGCTTGCTTTTCATCTTATTATCATTTCGAAAATTCGTTACTTCCTTTTCCGAGCGAGGAGCAACCCACGATAGACGTCCATTTGCCAAACATGCCGGTATTGAAATACGATGAGATTCCGAGCTTTTTACATCCTTCAACGCCGTATCCGTTCTTGAGAAGAGCCATTTTGGGTCAGTTCAAGAACTTGTCAAAGGCATTTTGTGTATTAATGGAAACATTTCAAGAACTTGAAGATGATGTAATCAAGTACATGTCTCAAATATGCCCAATTAAACCCATCGGGCCATTGTTCAAAAACCCTCTACTTAAAACCAGCTCTAATATCTCTGGTGATCTTATAAAAGCTGACGAATGTTTGGAGTGGCTCGACAAAAAGGACCCTTCATCAGTTGTTTATATATCGTTTGGAAGTATTGTGACCTTGAGCCAAGAACAGGTAAATGAGCTGGCTTATGGTGTTTTAAATTCGGGTGTGTCATTTTTGTGGGTAATGCGAAAGGGTGCGACATCTACCGGACAATCCGCGGAGTTACCTGAGGGCTTCTTAAAAGAGGCGGGTGAGAGAGGCATGGTGGTTCAATGGAGTCCACAAGCAGAGGTGTTGACCCATCCTGCAGTGTCTTGTTTCGTGACACATTGTGGATGGAACTCGACTATGGAGGCACTGTCAAGCGGTGTCCCTGTGGTGGCATTCCCGCATTGGGGTGATCAAGTGACTGATGCGAAGTACTTGGCTGATGAATGGAAGGTTGGGATAAGAATGGGTAGGGGTGAGGCTGAAAATAAGGTGATTGGGAGAAATGAGGTGGAGGAGCGCTTAAGGGAGGCTACTAGTGGTGTAAATGCGGCCGAGATGAAGAAGAATGCGTTGAAGTGGAAGAAAGCGGCGGATGATGCTGTCGCCGAAGGTGGAACATCTGATCGGAATATCCAAGCATTCGTGGATGAGTTTACGAAGATAAGCTTGACGAATTGATTAAGGTTGAGCCATCGATCACCACAGATTTATTTTCATGTAAACGAGTGATTCTTGAGTAAAGTAATCAGAAAATTTAAATTGTAATGTACCGGTGTTTATATAAATGTGGAATAAATTGACATTTTACCTACACGTGTAAACAAAGTTCAATTTTTCAAAGATCAATATATATTTAGTCGCATGACAAGAATAATCTGAAATTTGTTAATCCATCTTCAAGTACCATAACAGATCCGAGGTATACCTACCTTCGGGAAGAAGTACTAACCCTTGGAGTAAAGCCTTCGTCTCCATTACACACAAGCTATCTTAAGGGAATTCACCAACCGACACACGAATCCCTCCCTGCCTTCGTGGCTTAATTCAACTATGGGGGAAGTGAATAAGAAATAGTAGTAGTAGGTATGAAAATAAATGGATATAGTTAAAAGTTGCTCCTGAGATCTTTAAACAAGCTGGTATTGTGGTCTTGAAAATAGTTGCATACTATTATGCATATAAAGGTCTAAAGGGGCGTCATATGTCGCCCTATAGGCCTTTGTCCGGTTCACAAACGCCGCTTTTTTACTAGGCCTACAGTAGCGACATGAGGGTTATAGCGGCAACATATGTAGCTCCAATAGATCCGGTCTGGATAGCAATTTTTCGTAGCCCCAATAAAAAACCTGATGATCAATCCTTTGCCTAGTTATATAATATATATAAAAGGCAACTTGGAATGTGAGGGGGATTTACTGTTCCTAAGGTTGTCGTTAAATTCATTACAAAAATCGTCCCTGTCGTTAAAATGGTTTCCATTACCGTTAATTTCTTTTTACAGAAATGGTCCCTGTCGTTAAAAGAAATTACAAAAATGGTCCCTGTCGTTAAGTTTTGTTCATATATTTGCCCCGAAACTTTACTTCTTTATAAATTTGCCCATTTTCCTTTTTTTTACTTTACTTTTCTTTATTATATTTTTGCCACCAAACTTTGAGTTTTTAGACTTTTGCCACCAAACTTTACATTTTTTTTTTACTTTTCTTTTCTTTATTATATTTTGGCCAGCAAACTTTACTTTTCTATACATTTGCCCCTTTTCCTTTATACTATATTTTACTTTCCTTTTGGGTTTGCTTTCCTTTTTTGACTTATTTATGTTTTTACCACAACTTTTCGAATTCTTATTTAATTTCTAAATCGCTTACATGAAAAAATAAATCTACAACTTTGTGTGTAAGAAACGTGTTCCGCGGCAACGCGCGGCGGGTAAAATACTAGTTTACTAAAAGTACCATCCATACATCCGCTTTATGTATACAAGCCGACAACCACTTGTGTAAAAAGACGTTGACAACAAATCTAATAATAATCCAACAAACACACACCCACCTCTTTCTTTGCCCCAAGATCTTTACTCTTTACCAATTTTCACAAATTCCAAGTTAGACACAATCTCACACAGGTATGTTTTTCATTCCACTTATAGAATCTTCACTACATATACATATACTTGATTTCATTATATTTTATTTCTGTCTGTTTGTACCTTTTTAATGAAATAAGATGATACCCAACTTATTTAGATTGAACATTTTGATTTCAAACCACAGGTAATGTTCACAAGACTTGGATCAAGAAAATGAGCTGACTTGGGTTTTAATCAAGTTAACATCTTTTGAGTTGGGTTCACTTTTTTTTTGTTATTTAAGATCATGGGCTTGAGTCTTTATTAGTCTTTGACCTTAGTTTGACTAAGATTGCGAAAAAAGCTTAGATTTTGGATCAGTAGCTTTTGAAGAAATTGTGTTTGAAAATAATGATTTGGGTATTTTAGGTTAAGTTTTGGTTTGAAGTGTAAAGATGAATGGTGTTAGTATTAGTAGTAGTACAGAAATGGCTTCTACTCTTAGTCCTAGAAGAGTAAATGCAAACGATAAACGTGTTTCTTTTGATATCGAAAATAATTCTGATGGAACGTTGAAGTACGAGGATACGGACTATGTTGCAAGATCCAAGAGCCCTGTTGTTGTTGCTGATATACTCAAGACATTGTTTTTTATACTTGTGTGGTATACATTTAGTACATTCTTGACAATGTAAGTCCTCTTTTGATATTCGGCTTTACAAGGTTAATGCAATTTGTGTTTAAGTTGTAGTTTTGTAATGTGGTTTTTTTAATCGTGATTAGATATAATAAGACTTTGTTAGGAGATGATATGGGAAGATTTCCTGCTCCTTTGTTAATGAATACAATTCATTTTTCGATGCAAGCTGTTTTTGCAAATGCCGTCATGTACTTTTGGCCTGAAAGATTTCAACCAACTGTAGCTATGTCATGGAAGGACTACTTTATGAGAGGTAAAAACATTAGAAAAATGTTCCGTAATTTCTTTTCTTATGTTTCGAAACAGGTTGTATTGAGTTTTTGTTTCTGGTTACACATATCTTTGATGTTGTAGATGTAATATTCTTGTGCATTTGACAGATCCACTTTCACTTTCACAGTTGTACCTACGGCTCTTGGAACAGCACTGGATATTAACTTGAGCAATGCATCTCTCGTTTTTATCTCTGTTACATTTGCTACCATGGTTGGTCATCTTTTTCTCTTCACTTAATTTTGAAATTAAGGGCACAATTTATTGAATACCTTCTTTGTTTTGCAGTGCAAATCTGCTGCTCCCATATTTCTACTGATATTTGCTTTTGCTTTTAGGTAACATTATTCATAAATATTGAAAGGGTACTATTTATCATAACAATTAATAATGTATCTTTTTTAGTATAAGCTGTTCTGCTGTCCTAAAGTACTTGTGGATGCCCTATATTTTTTTGCATGTCCTGATCACTCTTAACTTGATTTGTAATGATAAATATTAATCTATTGTGTAGATTGGAATCGCCAAGCTTCAAACTTTTAGGGATTATGTTGGTAATATCCGCTGGGGTTTTATTAACAGGTAAAATGTCTTTTCCAGGCACATAACTGTACTGTTATTACTTAACTTTAGAAACTCTACCACTTTTATTTTGATTTAATATAGCCAATACATGATCATAAGCTACATACTGCTTTCGGTTTGAATTTTGAAATGATGTGTTTCTTTGTTTCACTTTTGACTTTGAGTTCACAGTGGCAAGAGAGACTGAGTTTGACTTGTGGGGTTTCATTTTTGTTATGCTTGCGGCTGTTATGTCTGGCTTCCGTTGGAGTATGACCCAGATCCTACTTCAGGTACAGCTCATCTCTGATTAGGGAGGGTTGCATTCGTCTGAACTGAAACATTTTTTATCCAAAAAGGTTCTATTAATATAACCCGAATGATTTTATTTTACCAATTTGACCCATTAGAGATTTAACATAATCCAAATCAACGCATTTATAAGAATAAGGGCCGACTTAGCTACCTCTCGTGATGTTTATACACTCCCAGTCTGATTTTTTTTACTCATTCCTTCCTTGAATGTTTCTCATTTTACTTTCTATCTTTTCTTGTTTGGACAACGAATTGGTCTACTTTGATTCCTATCCAACCTAAAGAAAGAGGTCTACGGTAAGCACTTCCCTATTGTTTTAACTTCCAATATTAGTAACTGCAGAATTTACAGGTTTACATTGTATGACTAAAAAATATAGCTGGTTTTATTTATTTTAGATTTTATTACTTTTGAGCAGGTCTGAAAAATCCCCTGACCTTAATGAGCTATGTAACTCCTGTAATGGCTTTGTTAACGGCTATACTATCTCTCTTTATGGATCCCTGGGATGAATTCAAGACTAGCAGTTATTTTGATAGCTCAGGGCATATCATCAGGAGTTGCTTCCTGATGCTATTTGAGGGAACTCTTGCTTTTTTTATGGTAACATTTTTCATCTTTCACAATAAACAATATTTTGTTCTGCCTAAGAAACACCTTTAATGTTTCAAAGAACTCCGTGTGACATATATATTGTAGGTATTGACGGAGTAACCAGTGCAGTAACAGTGACCATCGTTGGAGTTGTAAAGGAAGCTGTCACTATACTGGTAT
Source organism: Solidago caesia (assembly GCA_028566075.1). NCBI lineage: Eukaryota > Viridiplantae > Streptophyta > Magnoliopsida > Asterales > Asteraceae > Solidago > Solidago caesia. Next base: position 12,738,897 of record JAOXNX010000026.1, on the reverse strand, counting down.
GATGCAATCTTTAACGTTCCAATACCACGTGTTTGTACTTTTCTAACTGAAAATGAAATGTTAATTTGGATTAAGGTACCTTTATTTAAATAATAAAGAAATTTGCATACCCTTTTACTCATAGTTCTTAAACTGATGACCGCTGCTTCAAGGACTCGGTTAATATCAGGGTACCAGTTGAACCACAGTCTATTGCTCAGAATACGGCAGCTTCTAATTTTGTAGTAAAAGTTGGTGTTTTTGACCTGGTTATGTATGAACGAGTTCGTTTTGGTTATGCTTTATCTCAAATGGAAATGTAAATATACCTTATATAAGGTAACCGGTCAAACAAATTAAATATAGTTATCTAAAATGATACGACCTCCCAAATCCTTATACCAAGATTATCATTGTAAATGTTTACTCTTTCAAAAATATATTTTACGCATTAGTCATTTATAATAATAAGTAAAAATACTTATGGTCAGCACAACCATGCTCATTTTGAGCCATACTAATTTTTCCCTTTCAAAAACTCTCTTATTTTGCCACTGAATTGTATGGACAAGAAGCAAATGGGTTATTGTATTCTGACCTACTTGTATCCAATATGTATATCCATGTATTAACTTGAATTATGATACCTATTTGACTATTTCCATGACTAGCTGATATGCAAATTATTTATTTCACATATATTATTATTTTGTTAATGATTAGGTAGCAGTGTTATACTTCCATGATGAATTTACATGGCTGAAAGGAGCTGGTCTTGTCACAATCATGTTTGGTGTGGGTTTATTCAACTGGTACAAGTATGTGCTCACAAAAACCAGAATCACTTCTATCACGTTAGAACTATTAATAATGTGTCTTTATGATCATAGTTGAGTGTTGTCATGTATAAATGTTTGTATATTGTGATATATCAGGTACCAGAAGTTACATAAAGCAAAACTAGGTGTAGATGAGTTGCCGGGATCTCAAACCGTTGTCCCTGCAAAATATGTTATTCTCGAGGAGGAGATGGATGATGAGGAAACTAGCCTTTGATCATGGCTCATTGCACTTATCAGACAATCCATCGTAAGTAAGATTTCTAACCTTGATGAACTGCTAATTATGAAGCATATTCTTGATGATGATACTATTGAAACTTTGTAGAACAGAAATCTATTTCCTTCTGATATGAATTCAGTAAGTGTTACATCATTTGCTTCCTGGTGTCCAAAAAGTTCCCTTAGTTTCTGAAAAGCAATTGTCTCATAAAAAATGTCGCAGTTTTCTATTTGAGTTGTTCCTAGAAAATGAATGTCTTTCTTTCTTTTCGTTTCATTATAAAAAATCTAGTCCAAATTTACCATGTTTTTTGGTTATATAAGGGGCACTTGCATTATTGACCAAGCCAAATATTTCAAAGCCAATCGTTACAGATTTTGCCTTTTTGGCCCTTAGGATGGAAAGGGTATTTTAAAATCGAACAATGTGGTGATTCTCAACTGTTCAACTTCTCTATATCAAATTTGTTCATAACGTGAAATCTTGTATTGATCACAATATATCCGTTTTTGAAAGTTTTCATGTTGAAATGTGTAGTAGTCCATTTTGATTTGGGTCCAGAAGTTTCCTCTGCTCTGTCCTTACTAAAAGTCTAAAAGTTCTTAAGAGACAATTTCTTCAGGTTATATGAACATTGCAACTACTAGAAAGAGAAAATCATAAGCCACACTAAGATGGAGCAGAACCAAGTTGTCCATCTTAGGTTGTTGGACATATATATAGGGGTACGCTGCTGACCAGGTTATGGAAATACTTGGTTTCATGCTCGTTATTTGCCAAAGATGGATTCCGATGATTAGCCCAAATGATTAATGTTGAGCAATTAAGATGGAGCAGAACCAAGTTGTCCAGTCGCTACTAGTAAACAAGAATATGAAGTTAATACATTTATCTAGCCAAGTGTATATCATTATAAGCCACACTAATGTTTTCATTTGTTCTTTTTCCCACTGGGAAACTTATATAATGTGACTATCAGAAACGTTTTGGGATATTTTTGTATTTAATTCAGTTTTGTTGATGGTTATACACCAACATTCTACAATTCACAAGTTTCTCCTCTTGTAAAAGACCTTGTATCGAGTATATGTTATGATTCTTTCTTTCAATGTACGTAACAAAAAGATACCTAAATCTGCCAGTACAATGTTTGCTTAAACTTGTCTCTTAATTTTTACTATGCTGTTTCAGTGTTTCACAGCCACGAATGAGTTGTGGCCAATTTCAACCAATTTTATCTACATACAAGTCGATTAGAGTTGTGATTTATCTCAAACAAACCAAACATATGTAAGATCGAATGTGTTTTATTCAATCCGCCCGATCTGCCTGCTTCGAAGTAACAAACATGTTTTATTCAATCAACGAGGGTTGCTTTAAAGCTACCAGTTTAGAACTTTTTATCTGCTTCCAAGAATTGAACTTTTCTAAGTTCTCTACCATTACAACACAATAAGCACTATCCTCTACAAATAACCAATACTCAACCAGGTGAAGTGCGTTAACCTTTTATTTCCTATGAATTCTTTCACGGAGAAATACCCAATACCAATTGCAACCAAAACCTCGGTAAAGATCTGAACTTTAAGCGGCTCTTGTAACTTCGTGAATAGCCTTTGCCAGGTATTCAACATTGCCACTTGTGACCCCTGCCATGCTGTACCACACATTTACTATGAGTAAGTTTCAACCAAAAAGAAAAAAAAGTACCAGCGGATAAATTCCATATTTTCCCTGGGTTTTAGCATTACCTAATACGGCCATTGCGGGTCATATAAATATGAAACTCTTTTGTCAACCGATCAACTTGTTCAGGAGTCATCCCACTATAGCAGAACATGCCAATCTGTTTTTACGATATAAAACAGTATTATAGTCACCATCACAAATTATGATTGAAGGGTAGACTAGTAAAATTACCTGATTAGTAATATGCTCCCATGATAGGGGAGAGCCTAACTTTTCGATATTTTCCCTTAGAGAGCTTCTCATTCCAATTATACGGTCAGCCATACCCTGGAAAAGTGAAAAACAGATATGGTTTAATGGACAGATTTTTATTTTATGGTGTAGGTTGATTGATCTTTTTGCCAAAGAAATATTATTATCCATTGTTTCCTTCCTGCTATTTTGTTGTTTGCTTGGCAGTAAAACTTGCATAAGTAATTAGGCAAGAGGCTAATAAGATTATGAGGATTATAAATGAGAGCCAAATAATTTTGTATATGTTAGAACAGGCCAGGTTGACACACAACAATTTCTGTCCAATTTTTTTAATTTCCTATAAAAATAATTAGTGCGTGAATATGATTACAAAACATATAGCTAACTTTTTTTGGTTACCAAGCATACCCCGAATAGACCCATTCATAAGTAAATGGGTCCACATTGCCACCTCTAAATTGAGAACAGGAGATGTTGACTTATAACTATATGAGACTAAAAATGATTATGTAAACTTTACTTCCGATTCGAGACTTGATGGATCATGAGAACCTTGACTTTTGCTACTTAAAGACGCTAAAAGGATTATGAGTACCTTGACTTCCTTAAGCCACAATTGCTTTAGATCTGGATCACCAAGGATAATCGAAACAATAAGTGCACCATGAACAGGTGGATTACTATACATAGGTCTTGCAAGTTGCTGCAATTGACTTTTCACAGCCACGGCTTGTTTTTCATCTTCACATACCAAACTGCAAATGAAGGTTTGCATCAAGCAAAAGGAATACAAATGCAATTGTGGTATTATAATTGATCATTATGTGAAGAATATTAAAGCTTTAAGAGAATAAACAATAATCTAGAACTAAAGCATGAAAGAATAAAAAAGTATGGGCCGATGCATACAAATAAGTAATAGAGAATCACCTAAGACATCCGACTCTCTGGCCATATAGACCCATATTCTTAGCATATGACTGAGAGCATCCAATTAAATGACCATCTTCAAGAAAAATCCTAATAGATTTTGCATCCCTCTCTGGATCACCACTTGCAAAGCCTTGATAGGCCATATCAAAGAAAGCAAAATGACCTTTCACCTGAAGATAGTAACATTAGAGGCTAATAACTTAAAGAGATAATATACAAGTATCAAATAAGGCGAAGTGCTTCAACCTTAAACTGGTAAGATATTTCTTTCCATTGTTCCATTGTAGGATCGACTCCGGTAGGATTATGAGCACAGGCATGCAGCAAAAAGAATGAGCCATTTGGTGCATTCTGCGGAATAAGCAAGAAAATGGTAGAAAAACCATTAAGATCTGTTTTGAGATACAAAATTCTACAAGTTCAAGTATTATTGATACCTTAACATCATCCATTAATGAGGCGAAATCAAGACCTTTTGATTCTGGATGATAATAATGAAATGTCCTTTGTGGTACATTAGCATCTCTCCAAATGTTATGGTGACTGAGATTTCACATCATAAGTCAACAAAATATATATTAAAAACAAAAGCATAGTGATCAACTGTCGAATCTCTGACTAAATGCTTATTAATGTACTTACTTGGACCAGGTAGGGACTGGAATATAGATTTGAGAATCAGGGGAAAACCGTTTCTGGAAATCTGCAAAAATTCTGCATGCACCAGTGCCAGAAAGAGCTTGTATTGCCGCAATTCGTTTATCTTTAATCAAATCAGAATCAACCCCATAGGCTAATTTCAGTGTTTCATCAACCATTTTGTTGCTTCCTCCCATTGGAAGATACTCCCTGAAGGTAGGTATAATTAAACAGGAGAATACATAACAAATGCTAACATTCAACTTTTCGATGGATTATATCATATCATGAAGTTCAATGTTTGTTGAAAAATGGGACAATATTTACAGAAAGATTGAATCTTAATAAGTTTCATCGAGCATAAGCTCCATCATCACATTCTAAAATCAAATGCATCCCGAGTTAAATTCAGTCAGGCAAGGTTACAAACATAGGTAAAACTTCGATTAGTACATTCATGTGACTGACTCCATGATAACAAAATATGGGTCTTAGTCCTAATAGTCTCCCCAACGGATACCCATTCAGAAATCTAACAATCCTTTACAATCACTATGAAGAGGAAGTACCAATCATACGAGTAGTACCTAAGAAACTACAGATAGCTCAAAAAGCCATAGATAAAAAAGAAGGCTTGTCATCTTATCTTGAAAAATGCCATAAAAAAGAGAACAGCAAATATTGGTCAGTGGGATTCAAAAAGATAATGAGGCATTGGACCACCAAAACATTGATGGATCAAGAAGACATGAGTCACATGACCATGAACACTGGATCATCATAATCATGTAACCAAAGTTAGCCTAGTTTCTAAGCATAATTTGTTAATTTTATAGTTACCAACAAGCTTTTGGGCATCCCAAGATGAAATTAGGAGGTATTTGAGATTGCTTATGTACACTTAACAGTGCTTAACTACTTTGGAAATAATCGAGTACCAACTTGCATATGTAACAATGTGCTTGATAGTTAATATAGCATTTTTTTTAAATAAATCAAATAAAAAATGCAACAAGCACTTAATTACTTAAATCAACAAAAGGGTAGTCGTTGCAAAAAATATCAATGTACTTTTTCATTTGTCCAAGTGGGGAAACATACTAGTTTTTAAGACATTAAAAGTTGGCTCCGATAAAATTTTGGGCATTTTTTAACTGTGTGTCTGCAATTTTGCTGCTTGTGTAAAGTAAAAAGGAACAGAAAAAGAGTAGCTCATTTGACTCACATGTTCAAGTTTCCGGCAACTCGCCTCTCAGCTTCTCTAACACAATCCAAAACCACCGGTTTTCCGTTATCATCACGATAAGCTCCCTATTAACACAACATCAACACATTCATACATTCAAAAATCATCATAAACAAAACAACATCCTAACTAACCTAACCAAGTAAAGGAAGCGTCTGAATTGGCTTATTTTGTTCGTTTAGGAAGTGTCTGAATCAGCTTAATTTTCTAGGCTTAAATAATCAATGACCTCATAAACTCCTAAAAATTAGCATATTGAGCTTATTTACTAGCAATTTAAAAAAATTCAACAACACTATAGACCGAAAAAAAGCTAAATCCAAACACCCTCTAAAGCAAACTTAATTTACCAAAAATATATAAGAGGCTTTTAAGTTTTTAATTGACCAAACATCCTCTATAGATATAAGATATATATATAGATATCTTAGTATAAATAAAACACGATTGTCCTAAAACTCAATTAACCAATAAGAGGCTTTTAAGTTTTTAATTGACCAATCATTAGTTTAGTTTACATCAAAGCAAACTTTCCTGTATACAAAATCTCTACAGTTTATTAAACTAAAATTAAACTCATTTTACCAAAAATTAGAATTTCTTATCTTGTACAACTTATTAGATTTAATTTATATAAATTAAAATAAGATTGAATATAATATTGATACAAACCATTTTTAAAATATTGAATATACTATAATTTATACAAAGTGGAAAGTTTATAAAATTGAAAATGATGTATCTGAAACAATTATAAAATTGGATAGCTATATCGATATATATGTATCGATATATATGAATCTAGTATAGCTATATCGATATATATGTATAAATATATATATGAATAATAATAATCAAAATATTTCAACATGTTTCCACCATGATGACGACATGGATCTTGTTGTTGACCACCACCTAGCATGTTGCATCATCACCGAGGAGGTGGTTCTTTGCCTGCTGATTTTGTGGCTATCTTTTGTTTGTGATAATGTTTAGTGGCAACACCTGCAACTATTTTTAGCCCTTTCTTAAAAAGGTAACAGTTAACATGGGACCAAAGGTACAGTTACTTTATTAGTATTTGGTTTTGTGTCACCGGAGAGTTGGTCGGATAATGGAATGGAATGGAAATGAATCTTAAATAAATTGAATTAACCGGAGAGTTGGTTTTATTTAATTTTTGTTTCAATTTTGGTTGGATGGATGGTTAATTGAATCTTAGATCTGTGTGTGTTTTTAGGTTTATTAGGATTGTGTGTTTGTTTAGTAGATATGAAGATGGACAAATGACAGTGATAAAGAGGGTGTCAAAAGACAGAATTACCCTCATGTGATCTGCACATGAGGGGGCTAACGGAGGGCAGATAACGTCTGTTAGGGTTAGGGGCTTCTAATGAAGCAAAACGCGAGCCTGGGAGGATCTAATGACAAAAAAAAAACACAGGGGCGAATTTTAATAATACACTAAACCCTAGGGGGATGTAATGAAATTAACTCTAATAAAAGAGAAACCTTAAATAACCAATAAACGAGTTTGAACCGTTAGATGAGTTTCAATCATGAATTTTTGACCATTTATCAAAAAAAATGATGTCATCTAACAATTAGTCAAATACACTTTTAATCCTCTTTAATCTTTTTATTTACAAACCCTTCATTTAAGTACAATATTACCCTTAATTATATTGTTGAATAAAGGATTCTTAAAAGTTTTTAACCTTTTAAGGGTTATTAAAGTAACTTTTTAATATATATATATATATATATATATATATATGGTAAGGTTTATGTAAGAACCATTCACATATAAACATATGCAATATTAAGTATAACTTGATCTGTTCATATGTGAATGAATATGTTCACATATACCATTCAGTCATTCACATATGAACATATCAAGTTAATAAATTATAATTTAAATGTTCTCATGGTTCTTTCAATTCAAATGGTTTTCACATAAACCTTTTCTTATATATATATATATATATATATATATATATATATATATTTACGATGTGCTATTAATGTTTTGTAATAATGCAGGCGTTAAGGAGTGCATATTTGTAAGTGCTTATGGCTTAAAATGAGTGTTCAAAGTAAGCATCACTCCACCAGCTAAATAATAAGTGCATTTTCCCTCTATTATAATCTAAAACCAACCTCATATCCAAATACGTCAAAGTGCGTTATGACTTTAAAAAAAAATGCAGTAAGCTATAAGCACTCCCAAAGACCGTAGTGATTAGCACATTTATTACTTTAAAATTATATTTTGGTAAAAAAAAGTGTTAGTTGGTCAAGCCACCTGACCGGCCCAATTGTCATAACCTAAAACTGAACCATTTCAGCTCCACCAGTTTTGGCCTGTTACCCAACCTGCCTGACCCTTCATCATGCCACCTCTAAATAGGGTAATGAATGGTTTATGGGAATATCTCACCTTCATATAGTTAATGCTCAGTCCTGAAAATAAATGCATCCATCCTTCTTTTTGGACAATCATAATAAGAGTTCCCATCGTTCCTTTCAATTGTAAGCTGCTGGAACCCCGTAACCGCTGAACCTGTGATAGTCAAGGAACATGTATCCTAATTCTTGAGAATTACAAACATTAATTGCCTGCATATATATATAAATGTATAACACGCAAATGTAAATATTAAAAAATCACACTTGAAAGAATACCTGCATTTGCCTCCGTACGACATCCAGCGGATATGTGAAAGTCTGACCAAGTAACCCAGCAACAGATCCACAAGTGAGTTTGACCATTATGTTCTTTCTGTAATCATCAGGGACATGGCTTTTCATTTCCTCATAGAAGTAAAACTTCAAACCCGAGTAAGGAAAGATTCCATAGAGTGATGGAGCTAACAGCAAGATTTAAGTTTATTACAAATAAATTAATGACTAATTTGTATCATATAAAAGCAAAATAAAGGAGGACAACTAAATGTGACATTTTTTTATCAATTTGCTTAAGAATGGGTCAAATCACTTTATGTTTCATCTCAAAGCGCTCTAACGGATTTATATAATAATTTAAAAAAAAAAAGAACGATATAGCTAAAACGGCTGTATGTTAAACCGGTCAAAAGTCGCCCAAAGCGAATTCATAATCTTAAATTCTATCATTTTGTTTAAAATTTTTGAAACACTAGTAACTAGTTAATCAAAAGAGCTGGAAAAAAAAAGGGAGCTTCGGGCCAACCCAACCAGGCCCATTTCAACACGTAGCAAAAAATTCAGTGTTTTGATGTGTAACCCAACCCGCCCATTTTGCCACCTATACCGCTGGAACTATGAGAACATGATAACTAAGAATTCATACCTACACCCCGGTAAAGCCCTCTCATCCCAGCCTCTCTATAAGTCCTTGAAAAACAATCCCTAATTCCTCTGAACGCTTGTTCGCTAGCCATGGCTCCTTTAATATTCAATTTGGGAGTATCAACAACCTGTACTATCAGATGAGAATGATTCTTGGTTAACCATCTGAAAGTTTTTAGAATCTTTAAACATGTTATGTGTGTGTGTGTGTGTGTTCATGCTCATGTGTGTATATGTGTTCATGATCATTTGTGTGTGTGAAAGAAAGACACTCAAATTAAGTTGTAGAATGATGATCTTATACCTGATAAGCTAATTTAGTTCTAACTAGATCAAGCGGGTAAGTAAAAAGAACAGCAGTTCCTCCAGATAAAGATCCTGCTAACAGATCAACAACTGGACCATTTCCCATACCAGGAAAGTTGTAGTTAATATGCCTTCTATATTGCTCATATGCCATATAATGTAATGCTGCATAAGGAACAATCCTGGCAACACTAGCTCCATTTCCCCTAAAGAATGAATTACATACAAGCCAGGAAGATATTAGCTTGGAAAACAAAAGTTACAAGAATAATTAGTAGACGTGCCAAGATGGCGCAAATAATCTTTTTGCTAGAATAGGCACTAGCTCATCTTTAAGCAGGCGTCAAAACGGGTCAGGTTAGGTAGGATTGATCCGCAAATTTTTTTGCCCAATCCTATCTTTTCCATGAACAATTAATGCATAGTTAATATTACAGAATAATATTGTTGCAAACATAATCTAAACCTTTAAATAAAAGGATTTAGGAAGTCATATTCATTTACGGGAGACTTTGGGCAACTTTCAACTGATTTGACCTGTTCTACCAATATGAACCATTCCCCTTTTAGGTAAATATTTGAATTTAACCCGTTTGAGTTAGAACGAAACCTAAACAACCCATTCATACAATCATACGTAATGGGTCCAAATAGTAAATAGAGAGCAAGAGAAGTCTGGTGTCGAACCTGTAAAACCCAAGAAGTCCTTCTGTCTTTGCAATCCTTTTAAAAGACGCTAACAATCCTATATTGTGAAATTCGCTTCTAGTCTGTAATATAGCATTGAAGGAAAACAATGGTTACTTTCTGCAATATGAAATATATACAACACAAAGAATAACAAGCTGTAGAATTCAAGATAAATCACGGAATGGTGGAGGCATGATGATACAAATCTTGCAACGATTATCCTAATAACAGGTCAGGTGTAAGTAAAGGGAAACTCATCATGGTACTTTAAGGAGTCCCACACTCATACATACTCCTAAAGGCGTGTGTGTAACAACATCAAGGTTATATGTGGCGCGTAACTCCCAGAACATTAAATTTCCATATATATGTCATTGGGGCATGTCGACGGGTCAGCGTACCAAGGAAAGAAATTTCTTCAGGTCCTATTCAATGGCATTGTACCTAAACTCAATTACAAACAATAGCCTCCAAAGGTCCTAAATAAGCTCCTAAATACATACACCAATATTTGACTCGATTATTATCATATAATTAAATATTTTTTATTAAAATAAAACAAGAATTACTCAATTACCTGAAAGAGGATTTTCACACGCTCAAGAGGAGCAACGATGGTTTTGGCAACACCGCCGGCGACACCACCGGCGATCAATTCTTTTGCAAACAACGGAATTCCTTCTACAACGCCACCACCACCCTCATTATCATTCTTCTTATTACTTTCTGCCATGGCGCGCAGAAGGGA